>CM042149.1:51869147-51901647 GCA_023376005.1 Doryteuthis pealeii | reverse complement strand
GTGTTTCCTATTTAACCCATAGATGGGATCGTAACAGCTACTACCACTCGAGAACAGAGTTAACCTGGAAGTAATGGTAGTGAAGTGGTATTCTGCCTTACCGAAAGCTCCAGAAGTGGAACTTCAACATCAGATAGTTTAATGTCATACACTCTTCCATCGCCTTCTAGCACCTATAAAAAGTATTGGAGGTTTGCCATTACAATAGAATTTGGACATTCATTTAGGTGTTAGGGCTTGACGTGACTAGTCGATTGATTGGAGTGAGCCTTTCCGACTGCCCGTTTAACTGAGTTGAGTGTTATATGTCATGGACTGCTCACTCACCAGAATTCCGTATTTAAGCATTACGGTTCACCACCCACGGAAGGGAGGTCTTACCCCTCTGCAGAGGCCCAGTTGAGGTATTCTAAATCCCCAGCCACAGGGCTTCTCATCTATAGATTCGTCACACACAACCAACGGGTGGCCCCATAGGAGATATAGTACCCCCTCTACAGAGGTGCATTCGGCATATTCTGCATCCGACAGCTTAGTTTAGGCACAAGGCCAAAAATATGCAGCATCCATGGTAAATCAATGATCTAATGTTCAATGGTATTTGTCTGCGAGCTTATCTCGATAAACAGGGTATTAAATAGCAAGTCCAATACTTGTTGAATGCCCCATTCTTGTGACCTTGTGTCATATCCAATCCGTGGCGAATGGATTGGATGTTACACAAGTTAACGGCTATCATGACTATACATAAAGCGCAGTGCCAAACAATATATAAATAGGTGTTGATTTATCTTGAGATGCATGGCCAGCTGTATGTGGCTCTAAAATGAGAATAAAGAAAAACAATTTTGAAGGATGGCAAATCAACTCAATTTGTTATCAAACTTTTCTTCTTTAAACAAACTAATATTATTAGGAATTGTATGACAAAATTGTTTAGTTTGTCAATTGTAGAAGTATAACTAATCTATTTCACATAAACTAACTAAATTAACTGAATTCTAAACCAATAAATGGTAAATGAAGGTTTACTAGGAAATAAAACAAATATTTGATGGTATATTTATTAAAAAGATACTAATATGAAATGGTCGGTTTAGCTTCGTGTGTAATTCAATACCAAAGCCAACCTTCTAAAAGAGTAGTGGTTATCTAGCCAAGGTTAAAGAGCCCTGTCTGTCCTACCTACATAGCTGGAGGTTCGATCCTCGTCAAGAGCGATAATAACAGAATACTTAACAAAACTTAACAGTAGTACCCGAGCATGGTTAACGGAGTGGGAACAGTCAAACCCCACGGATTTGAATAAGGGGTTCAGTTCATACTTTCCCAAGAGTATTAGTCCAAATGTGAATGTGATAGCACGACTTGAGTTCGAACTCAGTTACTACGGTGTTGCAGTCCAGTACGTTAGCCACTGTGCCACGGGACCTCCCCCTTGACATTTTATAGATTTAAACTATCTGCTACCATTTGGCGTGTTTTTTTTCTTTTCTGCGTACTTGTATTTCAAATTGAAATTAAAAAATAATTTGTTCAGTCAGCAAACGCCCAGAAAGTATTTTATATTCATTATAAACGGTGATTATCGCTAAAAGCCATTTTCATTTATTTGTTTCTGTTTAAAAAATATTTAGAATCAATAAAGAGTTTAACAGTTTTACAAATGATGATCGTCGATTTCAATTATTAAAATAATTTCGCAATTTAGAGAGAAAATTTTACGAATGAAAAATAGCTTCATTGACTCGACAGTGATTGGTGATTCCCCCGGTTTTTGGCCTTAACATATTTTCGACATTCTAATCTCAAGTCAATTAAAAATAATAATGGAAAAGCAGAAAATTAATAACGTTGGTTGGTTGGATTTTCCAGGATATCAACCCTTGGGCTATTTTATGCCTAAGACGTCCTGTTTCACCCATTTTTTGTAGGGTATTCAATTTTATTCAAATTCATTTTTAAACATATTTTCGTAAACTCACTTTTATCTATTTAACCCAGAGATTGGACCCCTAACAGTTAATACCACTGCGGGTCAGGGTGGACGTAGAGCAATGTCAATGGAGGAGTACTCCACACTCCATATACCCTATATATATATATATATATATATATATATATATATATATATATATATATGTGTGTGTGTGTGTGTGTGTGTGTGTGTGTGTGCGTGTGTGTGTAAAGGACAATAGCGTTGGAGCAATCATATAGTTACTAGGGCTTGACGTGACTAGCTGATTGATTGAAGGGTGTCTCTAAAAATTGATCAGGACAGCGATAACTATTATGTTATTAGCAGTCATAGTACAAGCGATTTTTTTCATGGTTCTTTAATAACATGCTTTAACATATCAAATGTGCTGCAACACTATATCATCATCATCGTCATAATCATAAAAGCGTAGAGCAAAGCGGCCAAGAACATGTTTTGTGTGTAGCTCCATGATTTAGGTGAGATGGCTAAAAAGTATACGTATTGCTGCAAAGAAAAAATGGTTTGTCTCCCGTGAAACCGGACGTAACAAAACATATAAATGGATCCGTCTTCTCTCGCGAGGGAAGGTGGGTCATTCTATATGATTAGTTGCTTATGCGGATTGGTCTGACCAACGAATCAGAAACGAGCCTTGGCAATATAAACTTAGTATCACCTCAGACGGAGATTTCAGTCTGACTTCGAAGCAAGATGATGCTAGTCACAAATGTATGAATAATATCCTGGGAATCACTTCTGTTCTCCTCTCCCGGAAACACCTCTGTGTGTGTGTGTGTGTGTGTGTGTGTGTGTGTGTGTGTGTGTGTGTGTGTGTGTCTGTGTAGCTACATCAGTAAGTGTGTACTTAAACATTTATTTCTACGCCAGATATGTATATTTCAATATAATTTTATCTTTGCCAATGTCTCTTAATTATGGACTTAATGTTAGTAATATACACAGAATATTATAAAGGGATTTATTCATGTTCCTTACAAGTACGGACGTTATCATCTAGCAAAACCTTCTAGTTAAAAATGAAACTGTCCAAATCGTCCAAGATGATATGCAAGGATTCGGCGGATAATGAACACCAATGAACACCAATTAATCAGGATTTGAATTTTTGCATTTCATCTTGGACTATTTGGACGGTATCATTTTTAACCAGGGATTTTTACCCAGATGATAACGGTCCTACAATTAAGGTTCTCGCGTATTAATATATTATATACTAGTTTGAAATATTAATTACAAATATTGTATTGAATTGAAATGTATTGGAAATGCATTGTAATGTATTGAATTGAAACTAGTTTTCAATATATACTAGTTAATAAAAACAAACAAAAATATTTACCTAACTCTCTTCAGTTACAAATAACATATATCAAAAACAAAATTTGGCATTAAATAGCTCACAGAGGTTAATATGCCATTAAAGAAAATAACCAACACACACACACAATTATTTCTACCATTTAATACACCTGATGTTAATGAGAAGTCTAACATAAAAACGTCTGCCAGTATATTAATGAAGTGGAAATCAAACAAATATACAAGGTGTGTCAAAAAAGTATCGAGATTTTTTTGTACTTTTTGACGCACCTTCTATTCTGAAAAAATAAAGTTCCATTCATTATTTTTTCAGAATAGAAGGTGTGTCAAAAAAGTACCAAGTTTAAAGCTGTATTTACCAAGATAGAAATGAAGAATGAATGGAACATTATTTTTTTTAGAATACAAGGTGTGTCAAAAAGTTCAAAAAATCTCGATACTTTTTTGACACACCTTGTATATATATCACACATCACGTACATGAAAAAACTTTGTTTGGTATTAAATAACCCACAAGAGTTGATATGCCGTTGATTATCAAACCACCAACATTCTTCTTTCAAAGCTCTGTTCCTAATAGCGTAACATCTGTTTTCAATAAGTCTTCTCGAATTATATTATTTCGTCATAATCTGGATGTAAAATCTCTAGACAGAAAAGTAAAATGATAATTTCCATAAAATATACTAAAAACAAAACGTAGAGGTTGGTGTAGTGATAAACACTTTTCAGAATGATTAAACTTTAACTAAAAGCCAGCACAATCTGTGGTTGTGTCTGACTAAAGGGAAATGTTCTTATTTAAATATGAGATGTTATATAGCATCTAAAAACATCAACTTATATAGAAAAACACACTATATATTTACATATATTATAAAAACACTATATATTTACATATATTTATTTATATATATATATAACATAAAAAAATATGACATATAAAAATAAATGTTCACTCTGATGAAGGTCGATTCTTGTATGTGTGCGAAATATTTTCACACACATAAACTGACCGAAACACATGTGTAAGTGATATCGATTAAATTCATTTTATCCATTTACTTTTCTTTTCTTTACTCATTTTTCCTCATATATAACATTATATACAAACACACATACACACACACACACACACACACACACATATATATATATATATATATATATATATATATATGTATATATATATATATTATAGTATGCAATTGCCGCTTTAACTTTTACGTCGCAGAGCCATCAGTAAATAATCCAAAAGTGCTCAATATATTAAAAATACAGAGCAATAATAATACTACTAATATTATTATTAGAGGAAAAATAAAGGGTCTACCATGGTTTCAATCAAATTGAAATGATTTCTTCAGGACCCTACCCTACGTCGATGTAATTCCATAGTTAAATTAAAGGTATTTCAATTTAATTAAACTAAGAAATTACATCGACTTAATTAACGTAAGATAGGGTCCTAAAGAAATCATTTCAATTTGATTGAAACCATGGTAGACCCTTTATTTTTCCTCTAATAATAATATTAATAGTATTTTATACATATATATATTATATATATATATATATATATATATATATATATGAAGTCCCGGTTTCGATTTCTGTCGGAGGGAAATCGTTAGTATATACCGCTGATGAGACTTAATAAAGTCGAAACAGTCTGTACGGTATTCTACACATCGAGCCATCCTTTGCTGGGATGACACTTGTCAAGTTCATTTTCTATAAGAAAAAAGTATCGAATTTTATGCGATACATGCGTTGTAAGTGCCTTCAAGTAAAAATTTAATATATATTTTGTTCAGCAACGTTTCTAAATAAACAAACATCCAAAAATCTTATTCACTTCGCCGAAGGGCATACGGTCTGTTTGTTGTTATTATTCTCTCAATAACGCCCCCTTACCTATTATGGTAGAGGCGTGTAGTATCGCTTGACAAGCTTAATTTCGCTAGGATGGTCAGCTGTGTACTGTGGCCGAGGCGATAAAAGTGTTTCACTAGTGTTTCACTGTTACTGCTGAAGTCCCGGTTTAGATTTCTGTCGGAGGGAAATCGTTAGTATATACCGCTGATGAGACTTAATAAAGTCGAAACAGTCTGTACGGTATTCTACACATCGAGCCATCCTTTGCTGGGATTACACTTGTCAAGTTCATTTTCTATAAGAAAAAAGTATCGAATTTTATGCGATACATGCGTTGTAAGTGCCTTCAAGTAAAAATTTAATATATATATATATATATATATATATATATATATATATATATATATATAGAGAGAGAGAGAGAGAGAGAGAGAGGTGACTTAAATTAGCTTTCAAGACCAGCATAAAGCAATGATCGACTGTTTACAGACTGGATCTCTCTGGTGATCGAAAAATATATAACAAACTTATGTATTTAATAGTTTAAACACCACCCCTTTACATCAGCCGTCCAATGGCCGAGACGTAAACGAATCGGACAGACGAAAAGTCAGTCGGGCTTCGTTCCTGGTCAGAGTTAGTTGTTGAGCCTAGCCACACTGAAGAGACGTGAAACGTCGAAACATGGTGTCTGTGGATGGTGTGTATATATATATATATATATATATATATATATATAGTCGAAATGATTCGTACACTCATGAATATTGAATTATTTTAACACATTTCTTAGATTAATATAGAATTTTTGTGTTATTAAGTACAAAAACGGAATATAAAACTCAATTTTGAGTAGAGTAGGATATATATACTGAATATGAGAAAATTAACATAGGAGGAAAAAACGAAATTATTTTTTTGTTGGTGCTGATTAACATATATAAAACCTGACATCAAATGGGCATTAAATTTGGTGAAATGGATAAAAATATTCAAGTCTCTGAGAAGTGTATGTTTCATTCTCAAGAACAGATTCTGGTTTATGCATATACCATTTTGTTGCATGGTCAAAATTTAGGTTTTTTTTGCATAATTCCCAGTAAATCACCTAAACCCAGTTATGCCCAGCTTTGTATTCCCGTTTTACTTATTATTATCATTATTATTATTGTGAGTGTTTCAAATCTGCAGCAGCTGATGGTTTACTGGAGGCTGAGTAACAGCAAGTCTCCTCAGGTCTCCAGGATTCTTCTGAGTATTCTAACCGTTTGCAACAGGGATGGTCTCAATACTTCCTCTGATTTCCAGATCCTCCAGTCTTTTTTCCAATTTTTTGGGACCGTTCCAAGTGTACCAACTACAATTGGTATCACTTTCCCCCTCATATTCCACAGATTTTTAAATTCTCTGGCAAGGTCCAGGTATTTAGTCATCTTTTCGTTTTCTTTCAGCTCCACCTTGTGATCTGCTGGAACCGCAAAGTCTACCAGTTGACACGTTCTATATATATATATAGTCTATATAAGGAATGGAGCACTCTGTATATATATATTCTATATAAGGAATGGAGCACTCTGTGACGACCTTTACACACAAAGCGACGTGTGTATTAAAACAGTTAAAATCCCCTTCCCATTCTGTAAGTGAAGACAGCCTAATGGTTAAGGTGCCGGACCCAACCGATCGGATTTCAATTCCGGCTGTAGGTAGCTTACAAAATGTCTAGCGGCACTGAAGAGACTTGATAAGTCGAAACACGTGTCTGTGGATGACCCTATATATTTATTTATTTTGTTAATCAACACTAGGTCTGGTCTCCTTGCTGAGATAGGGTGATCCGTCTTTATCTCGATTATTATTATTATTATTATTATTATTATTATTATTATTATTATTATTATTATTATTATTATTATTATTATCGGTTTATTGTTATACTTCCTTGGGTATGTCTCATTGTCATAAGTAATTGAGAGTTACTTCCTCCGTTTTATTATTACCCACCTTTGTGTAAATCTTTAGCTTTCTGAAAGTACATAAACTCCCAAGAAAACTACAGTTTTATTCTTCTTAGGATAAAGTTGTAACAATTAATGCGTCCACAGCGATTCGAAGTGGAACCAGAAACTCTAGATGCTGAAAAACGCTGGACTCACTGGCTAGTGACATTTGAAAGCTTCTTCAAGTCCGACCGTGTGTTTTCATTTATTATTACACTCATTTTTACTATATACTTTCATCAACCTTTAGAAAAAAAAGATAATATTTGGACGGAACAAAGTTCAAACATACCCAAAACAACCAACTGACCAACCAACCATTCAGTCAGCATATTGTTAAACACCTGCACTAACCATTGAATTGGATTCGATAATTCCCCGTCGAATTGAGATGTGGATCAATTTAATGAACTCGGCAATTCGACTACAGTGTGCACAATTCACAACGATAGGATATCAACGATAATCGCACCCGCAAGCGAAACCATTAACGCATACCCTTCTCTGATATTTGTAATACTTTTTTTTTTAATTAAAAAAATACTTTAAAATAAAGTTATCAAAATGTTGCGTGACTAGTCATTTTCCCCCAAAAACGAAACGGATATGTTGATGACTTCTTCAGTTTAATACACGTCGTCAATTTGAAATGAAAATCAATAAAATTTCGATGCAGTGACATTTGGGCTGTGAAATAGCGAAAGTAACGTGTTGAATTTCTTGTATAATAGCTAAGATTTATTTTTTTCTCGGCAATGAACAAAAAATTATATTTATGCAATTTTCTAAAATTCAGTGCAATCAATATGTTAATACTCGTATTTTGTGGTTAAAACCAAAAAACACGAGTATTAATATATTGATATATATTGAGACGTGTATTAATATATTGATATATATTGAGACGAGTATTAATATAGAGATATATATTGAGAGGGGTATTAATATAGAGATATATATTGAGAGGGTATTAACATATTGATATATATTGAGGCGATTATTATTATATTGATATATTGAGAGGTGTATTAATATATTGATATATATTTAGGCGAGTATTAACACTTTGATGTATATTGAGGCGAGTATTAATATATTGATATATATTGAGAGGAGTATTAATATATTGATATATATTAGTGGCGAGTATTATATATTGATATATATTGAGACGAGTATTGATATATTGATGTATATATTGAGACGAGTATTGATATATTGATATATATTGAGGCGAGTATTAATATATTGATATATATTGAGAGGTGTATTAATATATTGATATATATTGAGACGAGTATTAATATATTGATACATATTGAGACGGGTATTAATATATTGGTATATATTGAGGCGAGTATTGATATATTGATATATATTGAGACGAGTATTAATATATTGATATATATTGAGAGGTGTATTAATATATTGATATATATGAGACGAGTATTAATATATTGATACATATTGAGACGGTATTAATATATTGGTATATATTGAGGCGAGTATTGATATATTGATATATATTGAGGCAAGTATTAATATATTGATATTTATTCAAACGAGTATTAATATATTGATATATATTGAGGCGAGTATTGATATATTGATATATATTGAGGCGAGTATTAATGTATTGATATATATTGAGGCGAGTATTAATATATTGATATATATTGAGGCGAGTATTAATATATTGATATTTATTGAGACGAGTATTAATATATTGATATATATTGAGGCGAGTATTAATGTATTGATGTATATATATATAGACGAGTATTAATATATTGATATATATTGAAACGAGTATTGATATATTGATATATATTGAGGCGAGTATTAATATATTGATGTATATTGAGGCGAATATTAATATATTAATATGTATTGAGGCGAGTATTAATATATTGATATATATTTAGGTGAGTATTAATATATTGATGTATATTGAGACGAGTATTAATATATTGATATATATTGAGGCGAATATTCATATATTGATATATATTGAGACGAGTATCAATATATTGATATAAATTGAGACGAGTATTAATATATTGATATATATTGAGACGAATATCAATATATTGATATATATTGAGGCGAGTATTAATATATTGATATATATTGAGGCGAGTATTAATATATTAATATATATTGAGGCGAGTATTAATATATTGATACGTATTGGGACGAGTACTAATATATTAATATATATTGAGACGAGTATTAATATATTGATATATATTGAGGCGAGTATTAATATATTGATATTTATTGAGACGAGTATTAATATATTGATATATATTGAGGCGAGTATTAATGTATTGATGTATATATATAGACGAGTATTAATATATTGATATATGAAACGAGTATTGATATATTGATATATATTGAGGCGAGTATTAATATATTGATGTATATTGAGGCGAATATTAATATATTAATATGTATTGAGGCGAGTATTAATATATTGATATATATTGGTGAGTATTAATATATTGATGTATATTGAGACGAGTATTAATATATTGATATATATTGAGGCGAATATTCATATATTGATATATATTGAGACGAGTATCAATATATTGATATAAATTGAGACGAGTATTAATATATTGATATATATTGAGACGAATATCAATATATTGATATATATTGAGGCGAGTATTAATATATTGATATATATTGAGTCGAGTATTAATTATTTAATATATATTGAGGCGAGTATTATATATTGATACGTATTGGGACGAGTACTAATATATTAATATATATTGAGACGAGTATTAATATATTGATATATATTGAGACGAGTATTAATATATTGATATATATTGAGGCGAGTATTAATGTATTGATGTATATATATATAGACGAGTATTAATATATTTATATATATTGAGACGAGTATTAATATATTGATGTAAATTGGGGCTTTGGGACAAAACCTAATGGATGTATTCATCTTCTATATGTTAACACTTGTGTTCCCTAAAAGTACTACAGTTATCATATTGCAACACCCTCTGGTTAAAAATGAGACCGTCCTAATCGAACAAGATGGAATTTTTTTTAAATTAGGGTACCGTTTAGCTCAGTCAGTAGAGCGTTCGGCTAGAAACAACAAGGTTCATAGTTCGATACCGGTCCTCGCCAAGTCAGCGTATGAGAGGCACAAAGATCTGTGCGGTAAAGTAAGGAGCTGATGGTGGGTGTGGCCCCACTCAGGTGCAAAAACAATCTTCTTGGTCCAGCGCTAGTTAAAAGGGTATAGATTCCTTGCTGATTGGCTGATACCGACTTTAGGCCACCCAACGACTTTACTTTATTTAATAAGCACCAGTCTGGAATACCGGTCTTAGTTTGTTTACAGTACCTGCAGTTTTAAGTGGTTACCACTTAATTACTGGTCAGGCTTATAATTGCTTAACCTTTTTCTTCATACTTTATTCTTATTTGATAAGCTTTGCTTTGTCTGGTATATATCTCTGAAGTTGTTTACAACACCTGCTATTTCTAAGTGGTTACCCATCTCAGAACTGTACATGCTCATCATTACTTAAATTTAGCGATCTGATAGTAATTTACTCAGTTTTGCTTAAGGGGTCACCCCTCTAAGTACTGAACAAGCTCATCATTGCTTGACTTCAATGGTTTAGCGAGAAACTGTATTTTCAGCGAGTCTTCAAGCAACTTATACAACTTTATTCCTTTTTTTATATATAAATATTTCTGTTTTATATTTCAAATATACTTATTAAAAAAAACCACAAGTTTCTGGGGGAAACACGTGAAAAGTCAGTGATAAAAAAGAACGTGGTTTATAAAACCTTTTGGCATTTTCTTATTTTGTAAAGAAAGCAATAATTCGTTGTGTTCCCACCTGTGAACTACATTGGAATAAAAACTAATTATATTTGTGTCGCAAAAGGGAAATATTTAAACCCTATAGACTCGCCGTGTCTTGTTTAATACCCAGTTTAGTTAACTATCTAAAAAGAATTTCAACCCTCACTTTCCAGTGGCTCTTGAGTATTTGGGCTGGATTCTTGCCCGTTCGACTATGATAATTAAAACCGTGTACGGAGAATAAACGTTGATCTTCTGGTCTCTGCAGGAAAACCGCAATCATTCTTTTAACCATCGCTTTGTGGCTGTTTAAAGTCGATCCGAAATTGTTAGCAGACTGGCGGGATAATATACTACAATAAATCGCTCTTTGGCAATTTGCTCAGGGTTGATGGTTAACACACAGTCTATTATTTACTAAGCTTAAATATACAGCACGTGGTCACATAGATTATATATACATACATACATATATATATTATATATATTAATATACATATATAAATATGTATATATATATATATGTATACATATACATATATATACATATACATATATACATATACAATACACCATATATATAATACATATACATACATATATATACATATTATACATATATATATACATATAATACATACACACACACAACAATACATATATATATATATATATTATATATATATATATTGTGTGAGCAAGATGGAATGAAAAAAACACACAGTGCTGTTAAAGAGAAAACAATTTATAACATATTCATAGCTGATACTGATCAATATTTTCGATTTTACAAAAATCGTCTTCAGAGCCAGTTACTCCGTGTTGTTGGTGATCGGAGATAAAAGTTGAACGAAGTTCAAAACAAAACCTTGAACTTCGTTCAACTTTTATCTCCGATCACCAACAACACGGAGTAACTGGCTCTGAAGACGATTTTTGTAAAATCGAAATATTGATCAGTATCAGCTATGAATATGTTATAATTGTTTTTCTCTTTAACAGCATTGTGTGTTGTTTTCATTCCATCTTGCTCATACTCATACTGTCGGATTCATTTTCCTTTCTTTTAACTTATATATTATACATATATACATATACATATATATACACAAATATATATATATATAATATATACATATATATATTGATATACATATATTATGAATGTTTATATATACATATATACATATACATACATACATATATATAACATATATATACATATAGTATGCATATACATAAATATACATATATATATTATTCTATAAAAAAAAGGTTCTCAAAAAGAATTATGTTTTATTTTTTTATTATTATTCTACTTATGCTAACAGTGTTCAGATCTTCTAATATCTTCTTCAGGCATTAATTAACCAGAATTGACAGAATACAAATTTTTACATGTCTAATTTCTGATATTTTATATCAGAAATCAGAAATTACACATGTATGTATTTATATTCTGCCAAAATATGGTTAATCAATATCTGAGGAAGATATCAGAAGATCTGAAACACGAGTCGCATATGTGGGATAATAATAAAAATAATTAAAAAAAGAACATTTTTTTGCGAACCTTGTCTTTATAGAATATCTAATTTTCTCCCGTTGGACTCATAACAACATATATATATATATATAATATATATATATATATATATATATATATTATATATTATTAAATGTAATATGGGTGCTAATTTCTTAAGCATATAGTGTTCAATATTATAGTGGCGTTAATCTTGGAGTATACTTCTGTTTTATGTGTTAAAAAAACTGCATCTGTTTAAATTGGTGCATAACGATAACCTTATAATTTGAAGTTAAAACCATTATTAATCCTATGCGATGTTGGTCTATCTCTAGGTATGACTCCATGTCTACGCTACGTTAATTCAAATGTATTTTCTAACCCTACTTAATTTTAAGATCGTATAGACGAGGAACTGCCAGTTACCTAGCGCCGTTGACTTCATGTCCTCGGTACCCTAATACAGATATACATGTTCTGTTAGTTACATTGAGAGCACGTTTTATTTATAAATAATAGTAAACTATATTATCAATGTTTATATATATTATATTATATATATATATGTGTGTGTGTGTGTGTGTGTGTGGTGTGTGTTTGTTTGTTTATTTGTTTTGTTGATTTTAACACATACAACCCGTCTGGGGTTATGCGATGCCTAACGGTTAGGAAGTAATACATATCGTGGTATTTATATTTATACTTTTTAGTAATTGGTTTTAACAATGTATTAGCATTATTGGGGATTATGTTGTATGTATTGATTAGTTTCATGTCTATATTCTATGGTATAATTTTATTTCCCTAAAAAAGAGAGAATATCCTCCAGTTTGACATTTTCAAATATAATTTCATATTTTACTTTAAAATAACGGTTTCCGATGTGAGCAAAAAATCTACATTCTGAATATGTGTTTAACTGTCAAAGGTATTTACATCTTCCACATTATGGTGTTGTTTTCTTGCGTGTATATATGTATATATATATATATATATATATATATATTATATATAATAATATAACACCTCTCCCCCTGCCTCTTACACTTCAAAGGCACACAGCAAACTCAAAATTTTAAAATCTGTAACCATACTTATACTACATACAACACACACACACACACACACACACACACACACACACACACACACAATCTTAAGGTTTATTTCCCGCTGTCGTTTATCACAAAAGATTTATACACACACACACAACACACACCAACCACATATACCTAAAAAATGCCACAATGTTTCTTTCGATACACACACTTACACGTCCCATTGTCACGCCGTAAAAAATAGATATTTACTTCATATTTCAAACCGTCTTCCCTTTTTTTCAATCCTCAAAAAATTTTTTAAACAGATGAATAACAGGACTTCCACTCGCTTTCTCGTTATTCTGTGATAAAAAATTCTTATCACCTTCCATATACCAACAAATGCCCTGAAGATGATCTAAATAATAGATCGAAACACTGCAGCGTCGGCCAATAAACTCACCACTTAACCCATTTAAACCTGTCTTTTTCATTTTTCTTAACATACTACATATATCTATCTATATATATATATATATATATATATGTTGTGTGTGTGTGTGTGTGTGTGTGTGTACTGTGTGTGTGTGTGTGTTGTGTGTGTGTGTGTGTGTGTGTGTTGTGTGTGTTGTGTTTCTGTGTCTCTCTTTTCATTTGAATTTGAAAGTGGTACGCGTGCGTGTTTTGTGTGGCACATGCAAGTGCCTGTGTGTGCATCTGCGTACGTGCGTCAGTATAATGTTTTCTAAATAAATGTGTGTTCCAAAAAATTGACTTATTCTAAATATATAGCCAATTCTCACTTAAATGATTTCAATTAACAACAGGCACTGCATGTGCACACAAACACGCACGGCGTACACACTTTCAATTCAAATGAAAGAGAGACACAGAACACACAACACACACACCGACACACACACACACACACACACACACACACACACACAGACACACCGACACACACACACAACAACACATATATATATATATATATATATATAGATAGATATATGTGTAATGTTAAGAAAAAATGAAAAAAGACAGGTTTTTTAATGGGTTAAGTGTGAGTTTAAATTGGCCGACGCTGCAAGTGTTTCGATCTATTATTTAGATCATCTTCCAGGGCATTTGTTGTATTATGGGAAGGTATAAGAAATTTTTTAATCACAGAATACGAGAAAGCGAGTGGAAGTCTTGTTTTATGTCATCTGTTTAAAAAAATTTTTAGGATTGAAAAAAGGGAAGACGGTTTGAAAATATGAGGTCAATATTCTTATTTTACGGCGTGACAATGGGACGGTGTAAGTGTGTGTATCGAAAGGAAACATTGTGCAATTTTTTAGGTATATGTTGGCGTGTGTGTGTTGTGTGTGTGTGTATAAAATCTTTTGTGAATTAAACGAAGCGGAAATAAACTTAAGATTGTGTGTGTGTGTGTGGTGTGTGTGTGTGTGTGTGTGTGTGTGTGGTATGTGTGTATTTGTATGTATAAGTATGGTTACATTGATAAAAATTTTTGAGTTGCTGGCTGGGTGGCCTTTTGAAGTGTAAGAGTTAGGGGAGAGGTTTGTCATTGTATATATATATATAATATATATATATAGTATAATTATATATAGTAGTATGTATATATATATATACACGCAAGAAAACCACGCCAATGTGGAAGATTGTAAAAATACTTTGACAGTTAACACATATTCATGGAATGTAGATTTTTTGCTCACATCCGGAAACCGTTATTTTTAAAGTAAATAATATGAAAATAATGTTTGAAAATCTCAACATGGAGGGATATTCTCTCCTTTTGAGGGAAATAAAATTATACCATAGAATATAGACATGAAACTAATCAATACCATAGCAACATAATCCCAATAATGCAATACTTGTTAAAAACCAATTACTAAAAAGTATAAATATATACACGATATGTATTACTTCCTAACCGTTGGCATGGCAATAACCCCAGACGGTGTATGCTGTGTTTAAAATCAACAAACAAATAAACAAAACAACCAACACCACACACACACACACACACACACACACACAACATATATATATAATATATATATATATATAAACTTGATAATATAGTTTTTTACTATATTTTATAAATAAAAACGTGCTCATATGTAACTAACAGAACATGTATATCTGTATTAGGGTACCGAGGACATGAAGTCAACGCGCTTGTACTGGCAGTTCCTCGTCTATACGATCTTAAATTAAGTAGGGTTAATCTGAAAATACAATTTGAAATTAACTAGCGTAACATGGAGTCAATACCTAGTTATGATAGAACCAACTGAAGATCGCATAGGATAAGAACTATCAGTAATAAGGTGTTGAATCATTTGTCCTCGTTACCTTAATCAAATATATAAGGTTATTCGTTATTGCACCACATCTCGAAAACAAAGATTGCAGTTTTTGTTTAACACAAAAACGAAGTATACTCCAAGATTAACGGCACTATTAATATTGAACACTGTCTGCTTAGAAATATAGCACCCATATTAATGCATTTTTAAATATATATATTATAATATATATATATTATATATATATTATATATATTATATGTTTTGTTATGAGTCCAATGGGAGAAAATGAGATATTCTATAAGACAAGGTTCGCAAAAAAATGTTCTTTTTTTAATTTATTTTTATTATTATCCAATTGCGACAC
Source organism: Doryteuthis pealeii (assembly GCA_023376005.1). NCBI lineage: Eukaryota > Metazoa > Mollusca > Cephalopoda > Myopsida > Loliginidae > Doryteuthis > Doryteuthis pealeii. Next base: position 51,885,321 of record CM042149.1, on the reverse strand, counting down.
GTGTTTTTCAGATCTTTCTGATATCTTCCCTCAATTTGATTAACCATATTTTGGCAGAAAATAAATACATACATGTGTAATTTCTGATTTCTGATATAAATAAATCAGAAATTAGACATGTAAAAATTTGTTTTCTGTCCATTCTGGAATAAATTAATGCTGAAGAAGAATATCAGAAGATCTGAAACACGTGTAGCATATGTAAGAATAATAATAAAAAAAATAAAAACATAATCCTTTTTGAGAACCTTATTTTTTATAGAATATATAATATATATGTATATTTATGTATAATGCATATTATAATGTATATAATTGTGTATTATAGTATATATATGTATGTATATGTTATATGTATAATATAAAACATTCATAATATATGTATAGAATATATATAATGTATAGTATTATATATATATATTGTGTATATATATGTTATATGTATATATGTATATATATGTATATAAGTTAAAAGAAAGAAAATGAATCCCGACAGTATGAGTATGAGCAAGATGGAATGAAAACAACACACAATGCCTTGTTAAAGAGAAAACAATTTATAGCATTTCATAGCTGATACTGGATCAATATTTCTCGAATTTACAAAAATCGTCTTGCAGAGCCAGTTACTCCGTTTGTTGGTGATTCGGAGATAAAAGTTGAAAACGAAGTTCAAGGTTTTTTGTTTTGAAACTTCATTCAATTTTATCTCCGAATCACCAACAAACACGGAGTAACTGGCTCTGAAGACGATTTTTGTAAAATCGAAATTATTGATCAGTATTAGCTATGAAATATGTTATAATTGTTTTCTCTTTAACAGCACTGTGTGTTGTTTTTCATTCCATCTTGCTCACAACAATATATACTATATTATATATATATATATATATATATATATTGTGTGTGTGTGTGGTATGTATATATGTATATATATGTATATATGTATATATACTGTGTGTATATGTATAGTATTATAGTGTGTAATATGTATATGTATATATATGTTATATGTTATATAGTGTGTATATGTATACATGTATATGTTATATACATATTTATATGTATGTATAAATATTATATTTATAGTAATGTATGTATGTTATATATAAATCTATGTGAACCACGGGTGCTGTATAATTTTAAGCTTAGTAAATAAATAGACTAGTGTGTTAACCGTCACCCTGAGCAATTGCCAAGAGGATTTTATTGTAGTATATTAGTCCGCCAGTCTGGCTAACAATTTCGGATCGACTTTAACAGCCACAAAGCGATGGTTAAAAAGAATGATTGCGGTTTTCCTGCAGAGACCAGAAGATCAACGTTTATTCTCCGTACACGGTTTTAATTATCATAGTCGAACGGGCAAGAATCCAGCCCAAATACTCAAGAGCCACTGGAAAGTGAGGGTTGAAATTCTTTTTAGATAGTTAACTAAAACTGGGTATTAAACAAGATACACGGCGAGTCTATAGGGTTTAAATATTCCCCTTTTGCGACACAAATATAATTAGTTGTTTATTCCGAATGTAGTTCACAGGTGGGAACACAACGAATTATTTTGCTTTCTTACAAAAATAAGAAATGCCAAAAGGTTTTATAAACCACGTTCTTTTTTTTATCACTGACTTTTCACGTGTTTCCCCCAGAAACTTGTGGTTTTTTTTTTAATAAGTATAATTTGAAATATAAAACAGAATATTTTATATATAAAAAAGGAATAAGTTGTATAAGTTGCTTAAGACCCGCTGAAAATACAGTTTCTCGCTAAACCATTGAAGTCAAGCAATGATGAGCTTGTTCAGTAACTTTATGGGGTGACCCTTAAGCAAAACTGAGTAAATTACTATCAGATCGCTACATCTAAGTAATATGAGAACATGTACAGTTCCTTGAGATGGGTAACCACTTAGAAATAGCAGTGTTGTAAACAACTTCAGAGATATAATACGCAGAAAAGCAAAGCTTATCAAAAAGATAAAGTATGAAGAAAGGTTAAGCAATTATTAAAGCTGACCAGTAATTAAGTGGGTAACCACTTACACTGCAGGTACTGTAACAAACTAAGACCGGTATTCGCAGACTGGTTGCTTATTAAATAAAGTAAAGTCCGTTGGGGTGGCCTAAAGTCGGTATCAGCCAATCAGCAAGGGAATCTAATACCCTTTAACTAGAGCTAGACAAGAGATTGTTTTTTGCATCCTCCTGAGGGGGGCCAACACCCACCATCAGCTCCTTACTTTATTCGCACAGATCTTTGTGCCTCTCATACGCTGACTTGGCGAGGACCGGTATCGAAACTAATGAACCTTGTTGTTTCTAGGCGAACGTCTACTGAACGAGCTAAACGGTACCTAATTAAAAAAATTCCATCTTGTTCGAATTAGGACGGTTCTCATTTTTACCAGAGGGTGTTGAATATGATAACTGTAGTACTTTTAGGGAACACAAGTGTTACATATAGAAGATGAATTACATCCATTAGTTTTTTCCCAAAAGCCCAATTTACATCAATATATAATACCTTCGTCTCAATATATATAAATATATTAATACTCGTCTATATATATATACATCAATACATTAATACTCGCCTCAAATATATCAATATATTAATACTCGTCTCATATATATCAATAATATAATCTCGTCTCAATATTATTAATATAATTAGTTACTCGTCCCAATACGTATCAATATTATTAATTCGCCTCAATAATATTAATAATATTAATACTCGACTCAATATATAATCAATATATTATACTCGCCTCAATATATATTCAATATAGCTTGATATTCGTCCTTCAATATTATCAATATATTATACTCGTCTAATTTATATCAATGAGTAATTTGATACTCCGTCTCAATATATATCAATATATAATATTCGCCTCAATATTATATCAATATATTAATACTCGTCTCAAATATACATCAATATATTATACTCCTAAAATTATATATCAATATAATTAATACTCGCCTCAATACATATTATATATTATATTCGACCTCAATATACATCAATATATTAATACTCGCCTCAATATATATCAATATATCATACTCGTTTCAATATAGTATTCAATATATTAATACTCGTCTATTATATATACATCAATCATTAATACTCGCCTCAATATATATTCAATTATAATACTCGTCTCAATAAATTATCAATATATTAATCTTCGCCTCAAAAAAAAAAAATTATATATCAATATGATTAATACTCGTCTCAATATATTTAATATATTAGTACTCGTCCCTACGTATCAAATATATTAATACTCGCCTCAAATATTATTAAATTATTAATACTCGCCTCAATATATATCAATATATTAATACCTCGCCTCCAATTATATCTATAATATTGATATTTCGTCTCATATATATCAATTATTAATACTCCGTCTCAATTTATTATCAATATATTGATACTCGTCTCAATAATATATCAATATATGAAATATTTCCCTCAATATATATCAATATATTATACTCGTCTCAATATACATCAAATATTAATACTCCACCTAAATATATACAATATATTAATACTCGCCTCAAATACATATTAATATATTAATATTCGCCCTCAATATACATAAATATATTAATACTCGCCTCAATATATATCAATATTCAATACTCGTTTCAATATATATCAATATATTAATCTCGTCTATATTATATATACATCAATACATTAATACTCGCCTCAATATATATCAATTATATTTAATCACAGCCCCCCCCCCCCACTCGTCTGCAATAAAATATCAATATATTAATACTCGCCTCAATATAATTCAATAATATTAATATCGCCCTCAATATATATCAATAGCATTAATATCGCCTCAATATATATCAAATATAATCAATACTCGCTCAATATATATCAATATATTAATACTCTTTGAAATAAATATCAATATATTAATACTTGCCTCAATATATATCAATATACAATTACTCGCCTCAATTATACCAATATATAATAAACCCGTTCTCAATATGTTATCAATATATTATAACTCGCTCACATATATATCAATATAATTAATACCTCATCTCAATTATATCAATATATTAATACTCGTCTCAATATTATCTATATGCAATACTGCGCCTCAAATATATACCAATATATTAATACCCGTCTCAAATATGTATCAATATATTAATACTCGCTCTCAATATATATCAATATATTTAATAACACCTCTCAAATATAAATATCAAATATATTAATACTCGCCTCAATATATATCAATATATTCAATACTTCGTCTCAATATATACAATCAAATATATCAATACTCGTCTCAATATTATCAATATATAATACTCGCCACATATATATCAATATATTAATACTCCTCTCAAATATATATCATATATTAATACTCCGCCTCATATACATCAAAGTGTTAATACTAGCCTAAATTTATATATCATATATTAATACACCTCTCATATATATCATATAATAATAATCGCTCAAATATATCACTATGTTAATACCCTCTCCATCTTATCTCTATATTATACCCCTCTCATATATATCTCTATATTATACTCGTCTTCAATATATATTCAATATTTAATACACGTCCTTCAATAATATATCAAATATATTAATACTCGTGTTTTTTGGTTTTACCACAAAATACGAAAAGTATTAACAATTGATTGCACTGATTTTAGAAAATTGTGCATAATATAATTTTTTGTTCATTGCCCGGAAAAAAATATCTTAGCTATTATACAAGAAAATTCAACACGTTACTTTCGCTATTTCACAGCCCAAATGTCACTGCATCGAAATTTTATTGATTTTTCATTTCAAATTGACGACGTGTATTAAAACTGAAGAAGTCATCAATATCCCGTTTTTCGTTTTTTGGGGGAAAATGACTTAGTCACGCAACAGTTTTGGATAACTTTTAATTTTAAAGTATTTTTTTAATTAAAAAAAAAAAAGTATTACAATATCAGAGAAGGGTATGCGTTAATGGTTTCGCTTGCGGTGCGATTATCGTTGATATCCTATCGTTGTGATTTGTGCACACTGTAGTCGAATTGCCGAGTTCATTAAATTGATCCACATCTCAATTCGACGGGGAATTATCGAATCCAATTCAATGGTTAGTGCGGTGTTTTAAAATATGCCTGACTGAATGGTTGGTTGGTCAGTTTTGTTTTGTTTTGGGTATGTTTGAAATTTGTTCCGTCCAAATATTATCTTTTTTTCTAAAGGTTGATGAAAGTATATTAGTAAAAATGAGTGGTAAATAATAAATGAAAACACACGGTCGGACTTGAAGAAGCTTTCAAATGTCACTAGCCAGTGAGTCCAGCGTTTTTCCCCAGCATCTAGAGTTTCTGGTTCCACTTCGAATCGCTGTGGACCGCATTAATTTGTTACACACTTTATCCTAAGAGAATAAAACTGTAGTTTTCTTGGGAGTTTATGTTACTTTCAGAAAGCTAAAGATTTACACAAAGGTGGTAATAATAAAACGGAGGAAGTAACTCTCCAATTACTTATGACAATGAGACATACCCAAGAAGTATAAACAATAAAACCGATTAATAATAATAATATAATAATAAATAATAATAATTAATAATAATAATAATAATAATAATAATAATCGAGATAAAGACGGATCACCCTATCTCAGCAAGGAGGACCAGACCTAGTGTTGATTAACAAATAAATAAATATATAGGGTCATCCACAGACACTGTTTCGACTTATCAAGTCTCTTCAGTGCCCGCTAGACATTTGTTGTAAGCTACCTAACAGCCGGAATTGAAATCCGATCGGTTGGGTCCGGCAACCTTAACCATTAGGGCTGTCTTCACTTACAGAATGGGAAGGGGATTTTAACTGTTTTAATACACACGTGCTTTGTGTGTAAAGGTCGTCACAGAGTGCTCCATTCCTTATATAGAATATATATATACAGAGTGCTCCATTCCTTATATAGACTATATTATATATAGAACGTGTCAACTGGTAGACTTTGCGTTCCCAGCAGATCAACAAGGTGGAGCTGAAAGAAAACGAAAAGATGACTAAAATACCTGGACTTGCCAGAGAATTTAAAAATCTGTGGAATATGAGGGGGAAAGTGATACCATTGTAGTTGGTAACACTTGGAACGGTCCCAAAAAAATTGGAAAAAAGACTGGAGATCTGGAATCAGAGGAAGTATTGAGACCATCCCTGTTGCAAACGGTTAGAATACTCAGAAGAATCCTGGAGACCTGAGGAGACTTGCTGTTTACTCAGCCTCCAGTAAACCATCAGCTGCTGCAGATTTGAAAACATCACAATAAATAATAATGATAATAATAAGTAAAACGGAATACAAAGCTGGGCATAACTGGGTTTTAGGTGATTTACTGGGAATTATGCAAAAAAAAACCTAAATTTTGACCTGCAACAAATGGTATATGCATAAACCAGAATCTGTTCTTGAGAATGAAACATACACTTCTCAGAGACTTGAATATTTTTTATCCATTTCAACCAAATTTAATGCCCATTTGATGTCAGGTTTTATTATATGTTAATCGCACCAACAAAAATAAATTTCGTTTTTTCCCTATGTTAATTTTCTCATATTCAGTAATATATATCTACTCTACTCAAAATTGAGTTTATATTCCCGTTTTTGTAACTTAATAACACAAAAATTCTAATATTAATCTAAGAAATGTGTTAAAATAATTCAATATTCATGAGTGGTACGAATCATTTCGACTATATATATATATATAGATATATATATATATATACACACCATCCACAGACACCATTTTTCGACGTTTCCACGTCTCTTCAAGTGTGGCTAGGCTCAACAACTAACTCTGACCAGGGAACGAAGCCCGACTGACTTTTCGTCTGTCCGATTCGTTTACGTCTCGGCATTGGACGGCTGATGTAAAGGGGTGTGGTTTAAACTATTAAATACATAAGTTTGTTATATTTATTTTTCGATCACCAGAGAGATCCAGTTCGTAAAACAGTCGATCATTGCTTTATGCTGGTCTTGAAAGCTAATTTTAAGTCACCTCTCTCTCTTCTCTCTCTCTTCTATATATATATAATATAATATATATATATAATATCTTATATATATATATATATATTAAATTTTTACTTGAAGGCACTTACACGCCATGTATCGCATAAAATTCGATACTTTTTTCTTATAGAAATGAACTTGACAGTGTAATCCAGCAAAGGATGGCTCGATGTGTAAGAATACCGTACAGACTGTTTCGACTTTATTAAAGTCTCATCAGCGGTATTAATACTAACGATTTCCCTCCGACAGAAATCTAAACGGGACTTCAGCAGTAACAGTGGAACATTAGTTGAAACACTTTTATCGCCTCGGCCACAGTACACAGCTGACATCCTAGCGAAATTAAGCTTCAAAGCGATACTACACGCCTCTACCATAATAGGTAAGGGGGCGTTATTGAGAGAATAATAACAACAAACAGACCGTATGCCCTTCGGCGAAGTGAATAAGATTTTTTGGATGTTTGTTTATTTAGAAACGTTGCTGAACAAAATATATATTAAATTTTTACTTGAAGGCACTTACAACGCATGTATCGCATAAAATTCGATACTTTTTTCTTATAGAAAATGAACTTGACAAGTGTCATCCCAGCAAAGGATGGCTCGATGTGTAGAATACCGTACAGACTGTTTCGACTTTATTAAGTCTCATCAGCGGTATATACTAACGATTTCCCTCCGACAGAAATCGAAACCGGGACTTCATATATATATATATATATATATATATATATATATATATATATATATGTATAAAATACTATTAATATTATTATTAGAGGAAAAATAAAGGGTCTACCATGGTTTCAATCAAATTGAAATGATTTCTTTAGGACCCTATCTTACGTTAATTAAGTCGATGTAATTTCTTAGTTTAATTAAATTGAAATACCTTTAATTTAACTATGGAATTACATCGACGTAGGGTAGGGTCCTGAAGAAATCATTTCAATTTGATTGAAACCATGGTAGACCCTTTATTTTTCCTCTAATAATAATATTAGTAGTATTATTATTGCTCTGTATTTTTAATATATTGAGCACTTTTGGATTATTTACTGATGGCTCTGCGACGTAAAAGTTAAAGCGGCAATTGCATACTATATATATATATATATATATATATATATATATATATATATATATAATATATATGTGTGTGTGTGTGTGTGTGTGTGTGTATGTGTGTTTGTATATAATGTTATATATGAGGAAAAATGAGTAAAGAAAAGAAAAGTAAATGGATAAAATGAATTTAATCGATATCACTTACACATGTGTTTCGGTCAGTTTATGTGTGTGAAAATATTTCGCACACATACAAGAATCGACCTTCATCAGAGTGAACATTTATTTTTATATGTCATATTTTTTTATGTTATATATATATATAAATAAATATATGTAAATATATAGTGTGTTTTTATAATATATGTAAATATATAGTGTGTTTTTCTATATAAGTTGATGTTTTTAGATGCTATATAACATCTCATATTTAAATAAGAACATTTCCCTTTAGTCAGACACAACCACAGATTGTGCTGGCTTTTAGTTAAAGTTTAATCATTCTGAAAAGTGTTTATCACTACACCAACCTCTACGTTTTGTTTTTAGTATATTTTATGGAAATTATCATTTTACTTTTCTGTCTAGAGATTTTACATCCAGATTATGACGAAATAATATAATTCGAGAAGACTTATTGAAAACAGATGTTACGCTATTAGGAACAGAGCTTTGAAAGAAGAATGTTGGTGGTTTGATAATCAACGGCATATCAACTCTTGTGGGTTATTTAATACCAAACAAAGTTTTTTCATGTACGTGATGTGTGATATATATACAAGGTGTGTCAAAAAAGTATCGAGATTTTTTGAACTTTTTGACACACCTTGTATTCTAAAAAAAATAATGTTCCATTCATTCTTCATTTCTATCTTGGTAAATACAGCTTTAAACTTGGTACTTTTTTGACACACCTTCTATTCTGAAAAAATAATGAATGGAACTTTATTTTTTCAGAATAGAAGGTGCGTCAAAAAGTACAAAAAATCTCGATACTTTTTTGACACACCTTGTATATTTGTTTGATTTCCACTTCATTAATATACTGGCAGACGTTTTTATGTTAGACTTCTCATTAACATCAGGTGTATTAAATGGTAGAAATAATTGTGTGTGTGTGTTGGTTATTTTCTTTAATGGCATATTAACCTCTGTGAGCTATTTAATGCCAAATTTTGTTTTTGATATATGTTATTTGTAACTGAAGAGAGTTAGGTAAATATTTTGTTTGTTTTTATTAACTAGTATATATTGAAAACTAGTTTCAATTCAATACATTACAATGCATTTCCAATACATTTCAATTCAATACAATATTTGTAATTAATATTTCAAACTAGTATATAATATATTAATACGCGAGAACCTTAATTGTAGGACCGTTATCATCTGGGTAAAAATCCCTGGTTAAAAATGATACCGTCCAAATAGTCCAAGATGAAATGCAAAAATTCAAATCCTGATTAATTGGTGTTCATTGGTGTTCATTATCCGCCGAATCCTTGCATATCATCTTGGACGATTTGGACAGTTTCATTTTTAACTAGAAGGTTTTGCTAGATGATAACGTCCGTACTTGTAAGGAACATGAATAAATCCCTTTATAATATTCTGTGTATATTACTAACATTAAGTCCATAATTAAGAGACATTGGCAAAGATAAAATTATATTGAAATATACATATCTGGCGTAGAAATAAATGTTTAAGTACACACTTACTGATGTAGCTACACAGACACACACACACACACACACACACACACACACACACACACACACACACACACACAGAGGTGTTTCCGGGAGAGGAGAACAGAAGTGATTCCCAGGATATTATTCATACATTTGTGACTAGCATCATCTTGCTTCGAAGTCAGACTGAAATCTCCGTCTGAGGTGATACTAAGTTTATATTGCCAAGGCTCGTTTCTGATTCGTTGGTCAGACCAATCCGCATAAGCAACTAATCATATAGAATGACCCACCTTCCCTCGCGAGAGAAGACGGATCCATTTATATGTTTTGTTACGTCCGGTTTCACGGGAGACAAACCATTTTTTCTTTGCAGCAATACGTATACTTTTTAGCCATCTCACCTAAATCATGGAGCTACACACCCAACATGTTCTTGGCCGTTTGCTCTACGCTTTTTATGATTAATGACGATGATGATGGAATATAGTGTTGCAGCACATTTGATATGTTTAGCATGTTATTAAAGAACCATGAAAAAAAATCGCTTGTACTATGACTGCTAATAACATAATAGTTATCGCTGTCCTGATCAATTTTTTAAGAGACACCTTCAATCAATCAGCTAGTCACGTCAAGCCTAGTAACTATAGATTGCTCCAAGCTATTTGTCCTTCACAACCACACGCACACACACACACACACACACACCACACGACACATATTATATATATTATAATATATATATAGTATATATATATATATTATATATGGGTTATATGGAGTGTGGAGTACTCCTCCTTGCATTGCTCTACGTCCACCCTGACCCGCAGTGGTATTAACTGTTAGGGGTCCAATCTCTGGTTAAATGATAAAAGTGAGTTTACGAAAATATGTTTAAAAATGAATTTGAATAAAATTGAATACCCTACAAAAAATGGGTGAAACAGGAACGTCTTAGGCATAAAATAAGCCCAAGGGTTGATATCCTGGAAAATCCAACCAACCAACGTTATTAATTTTCTGCTTTTCCATTATTATTTTTAAATTGACTTGAGATTAGAATGTCGAATATGTTAAGGCCAAACCGGGGGAATCACCAATCACTGTCGATGTCAATGAAGCTATTTTTCATTCGTAAAATTTTCTCTCTAAAAATTGGCGAATTATTTTAATAATTGAAATCGACGATCATCATTTGTAAAACTGTTAACTCTTATTGATCTAAATATTTTTTAAACAGAAACAAATAAATGAAAATGGCTTTTAGCGATTAATCACGTTTTTATAATGAATATAAATACTTTCTGGGCGTTTGCTGACTGAACAAATTATTTTTTTAATTTCAATTTGAAATACAAGTACGCAGAAAGAAAAAACACGCCAAATGGTAGCAGATAGTTTAAATTATAAAATGTCAAGGGGGAGGTCCCGTGGCACAGTGGCTAACGTCTGGACTGCAACCCGTAGTAACTGAGTTCGAACTCAAGTCGTGCTATCACATTCACATTTGGACTAATACTCTTGGGAAAGTATGAACTGAACCCCTTTATTCAAATCCGTGGGGTTTGACTGTTCCCACTCCGTTAACCATGCTCGGGTACTACTGTTAAGTTTGTTTAAGTATTCTGTTATTATCGCTCTTGACGAGGATCGAACCTCCAGCTATGTAGGTAGGACAGACAGGGCTCCTTTTAACCTTGGCTAGATAACCACTACTCTTTTAGAAGGTTGGCTTTGGTATTGAATTACACACGAAGTAAACCGAACCATTTCATATTGTATCTTTTTAATAAATATACCATCAAAGTATTTGTTTTATTTCCCTAGTAAACCTTCATTTACCAATTTATTGGTTTAGAATTCAGTTAATTTAGTAGTTTATGTGAATAGATTAGTTATACTTCTACAATTGACAAACTAAACAATTTTGTTCATACAATTCCTATAATATTAGTTTGTTTAAAGAAGAAAAAAGTTTGATAACAAATTTGAGTTGATTTGCCATCCTTCAAAATTGTGTTTTCTTTATTCTCATTTTAGAGCCCCACATACAAGCGTGGCCTGCATCTCAAGATAAATCAACACCTATTCATAGATTGTTTGGCACCTGCGCTTTATGTAAGTCATGAATAGCCGTTAACTTGTGTAACATCAATCCATTCGCCCCACGGATTGGATATGACCAAGGTCACAAGAAATGGTGGCCATTCAACAAGTTGTGGCTTGCTATTAAATACCCTGTTTCGAGAATACAGCTGCAGACAATACGCATTGAATATTAGATCATTGATTTACATGGATGCGGCATATTTTTGGCCTTGTTGCCTAAAACTAAGCTGTTCGGAATGCCAGAAATATGCCGAATGCCACTCTGTAGAGGGGGTACTATATCTCCTATGGGGCCACCCGTTGGTTGTGCTGTCGACGAAATCTATAGATGAAGAAGCCCTGTGGCTGGGCATTTAGAATACCTTCAACTGGGCCTCTGCAGAGGGGGTAAGACCCTCCTTCCGTCGGGTGGTGAACCGTAATGCTTAAATACGGAAATTCTGGTGAGTGAGCAAGTCCATGAACATATTATACACTTCAACTCAGTTAAAACGGGCAGCTCGGAAAGGCTCACTCCAATCAAATCGACTAAGTCACGTCAAGCCTAACAACCTAAGATGAATGTCCAAATTCTATTGTAATGGCAAAAACTCCAATACTTTGTTATAGGTGCTAGAAGGCGATGGAAGGTGTATGACATTAAACTATCTGATGTTGAAGTTCCCCACTTTCTGGAGCTTTCGGTAAGGCAGAATACCGAACTTCACTCCATTACTTCCAGGGTTAACTCTGTTTCTCGAGGTGGTAGTAGCTGTTACGATCCCCAATCTTGGGTTTTAATAGGAAACACATGGTTGAGAAAAGAGTTTGAAAAATAAATTGAGTAGAAAAATTGTGTTGAAAAAATGTCACGACCTAACACAAGACTTCGGCATAAAAATAACCCCTACAACGGTTGACATGCCGTAAAATCAACCAACAATTTAAATGAGAGACAGCTTAGTAAATATCTATGATATATCGTCTTCCTGTCACAAGCAAAAAAATATAAGTCTTAACAAATATTAAAAGAAAGTTTTTTCATGGCGTTTATAAACATTTATTTGAATAAAACAATTTAAAACTTCCATTTCTTATTTACCGGTAGCCATTTTGTCCAACCCCAACCATACCTATCGCCTTGATAAAGTCATTTTCAATTTAAACTCAATCCCACGGAAGTAAGACTTGCGTCTAGCAGTAACCCACACCACCACCTCGTTCCCAAACACACACACAACATATATCTACATGAGTCCCTCTCACTCTTTCTCTCGCTCTCCACTCCTTCTTCTCTCCTCCTCTCTTCTCTCTCTTCTCTATATATATTTATATAATATACATACATACACAACACAACACCACACATACATATGTAAATATATATACCGGAACATATATTCAACCTCGTCCTTTCATTTATTGTACTTATTTTTTCTTTCATGCTTCTGAATTATTTTCCCCATAATTTTTTCCCAATATTATATATATACATATATCTATTCACATTGTCGGATTTTTTATATCCATTTCTTTACACATACACCACACACCACACACATATATATATATATATATAATATATATATATATGTAAAGAAATTGGATATAGAATCTATAAAGTTTAAATAAGATGAAGAACTGAGTTGAATACCGTATAATAATATATATATATATATTTATATATATATTATATATTATATATATATATTATATATATATATATAATTTATATATGACCAAATATATGTACAAGACGTGTAAAAAAAAAAGTATCACATTTTTTTGTAATTTTTGACACACCTTGTATTCTGAAGATTAAAACGTTCATTCATTGTATATTTCTAATCTTGGTAAATACAGCTTCAACCGATACTTTTATGAACTCCTTGTATATATATAATATATATCAATAGATATTCTGCAGAGAAGAATAACAAGACTTCTATCAGAACATCATATTTCATACAATATGGGGTAAAAAAGTATCGAACATTTTGTATTTTTGCAACACCTTGTATTCTAAAAAAAAATAAAAATCCCATTAATTCGTTGTGTATCTTGGCAAAACAGCTCCTAAACTGGTATTTTGACACACCTTAATATTTCGAAACATATGAATAGAAAATCGTTTCTTTCACAATACAGGGTGTGCTAAACCGTACAAAAAACTCGATGACTTTTTGAACACACCTTGCAATATATATATATATATATATATGCTTCCCACTTTAAATGGCTGTGCACTGTGGGGGACATTATTGTAATTTCAACCGTTGGAAATTAGCTGTGACCTCTGTTTACAGATTTGAAGTTCTATGATGATTTTGAAACATCACCGCCGTCAAATATGTAGCAAGTAATTGTTCACCTTAGACTGACGGCCGCTGGATAGCCGCAACGGTAAGGAACTCTGGCAAGACGAAAATTCTGTGGTTTGATCCCCGGCTAGAGGTAGCTGTTTAAAAGACGAGCCGCACTGATGAATAAGTATAACTTCGAAACACGTTGTCCCGTGGATGACTGATAATATATATATTATATATATATTATATCGAAATAAGGAGGTTTGGAAGTTAAATCAATCTCCTAACTCCCAACCCCCCTTCCTCTATAATTACAACGTGGTACTACTGTTTTGAATAAAGTTATACTGGATATATTCCTTCGCGTTTACGAGACGAATATTTCTCTCTTACTTTTACTTGTTTGAGTCATATTTTTTTTGTCCACTTTTCCTTTTACCTCCTCATATATATATAATATATATATATTATATATGAGGAAAATGAGTAAAGAAAAGAAATGTAAATGGATAAATGAATTTAATCGATATCACCATTAATCGTATATCAACTTACACATGTGTTTCGGTCATTTATTGTGTGAAAATATTTCGCACACATAGAAGTATGAAAATGAAGGTCGATTCTTCCTATGTGTGCGAAATTATTTCACACACATAAAACTGACCGAAACACATGTGTAAGTGATATCGATTAATGTGATATCGATTAAATTCATTTTATCCATTTACATTTCTTTTCTTTACTCATTTTTCCTCCATATTTCGGATTCATTCCTTTTCCATTTCTACCACACCCACCCACACACACACACACACACACACACACATATATATATATACTATATATATAATATTATATTATATTATACTGAAAAGCATTAAATCAAAATAAAATATTTTTTGTGGGAACAATGGAAACTGCAAGGCGTCTCTGAAGCAACGCTTGAAAAACAATCTGATCACAAACAAATCGATCACAACTTCAATAACATTAAATAATTGATATCTACCGCCGATAAATAAAGTTGTGTTGATGAATGTCCAACACTTAATTCACATTATATGTTGGTATCCATTAAAAAGTATTTTTCCTCTTTTTGTTTTGCTTTGAAAACTACGTTTTCAATCGTTTTCATTTCCAATTTCCCCTTTTGGTTAATTTTCATTGATTTTAACTTTTGGATCAACTCATATTTTTGTAGAAAATTTATTGTTAAAACCTTTCAATAGGTTTTCTTTTTTTTTATTGTCTGTATGTTTTTAATTTTCTTGAATTGATCACTTAAAGTTAAGCAAGCCAATGAGTCTGTTTCAGTCTTACGAGGGTGACAACCTTAGTCCCGTTTGTTTGGCTGTTGGTTGGATTTCTGGCATGTAAACACTGTTGGCTTATATTATGCCCGCAGACGTTTTATCAATAATAATATAATAATAATAATAATAATAATAATAATAATAATAATATCTTTCAGCTAGTATATTAGGTCCTGATACCTGCTCAGCTGTTCCGTTATAATATTTCATTTTAATTCCACAAATATTTATAATCATTCCACAAAGTTATCCAACATTGCCTTGAAGAGTTGTAGAGATGGGCATTCACTACTGATGAAGGTAGTTAATTCCATGGTATTCACCACTTCTTTGCATTAAAATAATTTTGTTGCATTTGTTTACAAAATTTTTTAAGGAGTTTTTTTAATTATGCCCTTGTATAGATATTTTGAGCAATGTTTTATTAAGGTCAGAGATTCGTTGAATAAAAAACACTGCGAGATTTTGGTTGTATTTATTCTTGATGGGTAATCATTTTATTTTTTCTAAAACCCATTTTTTTTTCAAAGCCACATTTTTTAAAATAATTTTGTGCTATTTTAACCTATAGATGGTACC
>CM042149.1:51812090-51869137 GCA_023376005.1 Doryteuthis pealeii | reverse complement strand
AGGAGAAGAGATCAGAGAACGGTGAAATTACAATACATGCGGTAGCAAAATGTCCCCACACGTGCACACCATTAAAGTAGAAGCATGATATATTAAATTATAGTATATAATTAACAAAGGGTGTGTCAAAAAGTCATCGAGTTTTTTTGTACGTTTTGCACCACCCTGGTATTGTGAAGAAACGTTTTCTCCATCCTCATTATGGTTTTGTGAATAATAATGTGTCAAAATAAGTTACCCTAGTTTAGAAGCTGTATTTGCCAAGATACGCGCATACGAGAATTAATGGGATTTATTTGTTTAGAAGTACAAGGTTGGTTGCAAAAAAAGTACAAAATGTCGATATCTTCTTTTTTACACTATATTGGATAATATATGATGTTACTTGTGTAAGAGTTCTTTGTATATAACATTACTCTGCAGAATTTATTTAATTGATAATATTATTATACTATATACCCCCAAGGATGTCATAAAAGTATCGAGATTGAAGCTGTATTACAAGATAGAAAATATAACAATGAATGGAACGTTATTTCTTTCAGAATATCAGAGGTGTGGTCAAAAAGTACAAAAAAATTTGATACTTTAATTATTTACACGTCTTGTAACATATATTTGATGTCATACTATATATGGTATATATTAAAATACTATATTCGTATTACTTCATATAATACTATTATATACTATATAATATTTAATTATATATCATATATATATACCGGCTATTAAACCAGTTCTTCATCTTATTTTAACTCTTATACCGATTCTATATCCTTTCTTTTACATTATAATATTCTTAATATTATATATATTATAATATAGTTAGTAGTATATATCATCGAGAAGAAAGATATTAGATGTGAATAAATAATATGTATAATATATTTATGTAATATAGAAAATAATTTAGAGCTCACACATAAGTAAATAATAATGAAAAGAACTAGGTTTGATAATTAATGTTCCTGGTATAATATATTTACATATGTAGTGTGTTGTGTGTGGTTGGTGTGTAGTATGTAATATACCATATAATATATTAGACGAAGAGAGAGAGAGAGTGAGAGCGAAAGAGAGTGAGAGACTCATTAGAGTATATGTTGTGTGTGTGTTGGAGAACTAGTGGTGGTGGGGGTACTGTAGACGCAAGTTTACTTTCGTGGATTGAAGTTTAAATATGAAATGCACTTAATCAAGGCTATTGAGGTAATGTTGGGCGTTGGATCAAATAGGCTACCGGTAAATATGAAATGGATTTTTAAAATGTTTTTATCAATAAATAAGTTTACTAAATCGCCATGTAAAATACTTTTCATTTTTAATTATTTGTTAAGACTTAATAATTTTGCTTGTGAACAGAAGACGATATATCTATAGATATTTACTAAGTGTCGCTTATTTTAAATTTGTTGGTTGGATTTTACGGCATGATCAACCGTTGTAGGGTTTATTTGTTTATGCCGAAGTCGTTGTGTAGGTTCGTTGACATTTTTTGTCAACTACATATTTTTGTACTCAATTTATTTTCAAAATCTTTCTCAAACCTAGTGTGTGTTTCCGTAATCCTTAATACCATAATGGGATCTGTAACAGCTTACTACCATATCTCGAGAACAGAGTTAACTCTGGGAAGTAATGGTAAGTGAAGTGGGTTATTAACTGCTACCGAAAGCTCCAGAAGTGGAACTTCAACAATCAGATAGTTAATTCATACACACTCTTCCACGCCTTCTAGGCACCATAAATAAGTATTGGAGGTTTGCCATTAACAATAGAATTTGGACATTCATTTTTAAAAGTTTTTATGAATAAGTGTTAGGGCTTGACGTGACTAGTCGATTGACTTGGAAGTGAAAGCCTTTCTCCGATGCCCCGTTTAACTGTAGTTGAGTGTTAGTCATCGGACAATGTCTCACTCACCAGAAGTCCCGTATTTAAGCATTATCGGTTCAAACTGCACCCACGGAAAGGGAGGTCTTTCAGCTATCACTTTGCAGAAAGGCCCAGTTGAGTGTATTCTAAATCCCCAGCCACAGGTCTTCTCATCATAGATTCGTCACATCACCCAACCAACGGTGGCCCATAGAGATTAGTACCCTTATACCCTCTTACAGAAGGTGCATTCGCATATTCTGCAATCCGTACAGCTTTAGTTTGAGGCACAAGGCCAAAAATATGCAGCAGTCCATGGTAATCATGATCTAAATGTTCAAATGGTACTTTGTCTGTCTGCGAAAGCTTATCTCGATAAACAGGGTATTAAATAGCAAGTCAATACTTTTGTTGAAGTGCTCATTCTTGTGACCTTGTGTCATATCCAATCCGGTGGCGAATGGATTGGATGTTACACACAGTTAACGGCTATCAATGACTATACATAAAGCGCAGTGCAAACAATATAAATAAATAGGTGTTTGATTTATCTTGAGATGCATGGCCAGCATGTATGTTGGCTCATAAAATGAGAATAAAGAAAAACAATTTGAAGGATGGCAAATACACATATCAAATTTGTTATCAAGACTTTTTCTTCTTTAAACAAACTAATATTATTAGGAATTGTAGTGAACAAAATTGTTTAGTTTGTCCATTGTAGAAAGTATAACTAATCTATTTCAACATAAACTAACTAAACTAAATAACCTGAGAAGTTACAAACCAATATAATGGTAAAATGAAGGATTACTAAAAATAGAAACAAAATATTTGATGTATATTTATTAAAAAGAATACTAATATGAACATGGTCGGTTTAGCACTTACGTGAGTAGTAAGTTCAATACCAAAGCAACCTTTCTAAAAGAGTAGTGGTTATCTAGCCAAGGTTAAAGAGCTCCTGTCGTCCTACCTACATAGCTGGAGGTTTCGAGTCCTCGTCAGAGCGATAATAACAGAATACTTAACAAAACTTAACAGTAGTACAAGCATAAGGGTTAACGGAGTGGGAAACAGTCAAACCCCACGGATTTGAATAAGGGGTTCAGTTCATACTTTCCCAAGAATGTATTAGTCCAAATGTGAATTGATAGCAGACTTTGAGTTCGAATTCAGTTACTTACGGGTTGCAGTCCAGTACGGTTAGCCACTGTGCACGGGACCTCCCCCATGAACATTTTTAAGGATTTAAAACTATCTGCTAACAGATTTGGCGTGTTTTTTTTTTCTTTCTGCGTACTTGTATTCAAATTGAAATTAAAAAATAATTTGTTCAAGCAGCAAACGTAGCAGCAGAAAGTATTATATAAATATTCAATTAAAAGAACGGTGATTATCGCTAAAAGCCATATTACACAATTATATTTGATTTCTGAGAGTAAAAAAAAAAGTATTTAGAAATCAATAAATGAGTTTTAACATTTTAACAAATGATGATCGTCGAATTTCATTATCTAAAATAATTTCGCATTTGAGAGAAAATTTTACGAATGAAAAATAGCTTCATTGAACATCGACAAGTGAATTGGTGATTCCCCGGTTTTTGGCTTAATCGATATTTTGCGACAATTCTAATCTCAAAGTCAATTAAAAAAATAAGGAAAAGCAGAAAATTAATAACGTTGGGTTGTTGGATTTTCCAGATATCAACCCTTGGGCTATTTTATGCCTAAGACGTCTGTTTCACCCATTTTTTGGTAGGGTATTCAATTTTATTCAAATTCATTTTTTTAAACATATTTTTCGTAAACCTCACTTTTATCTATTTAACGGCCGAAGATTGGACCCTAACAGTTAATACACTCGCGGGTCAGGGTGGAGCGTAGAGCATGTCAATAGGAGGTAGTACTACAACAACCATAGTACCCTATATATATATTATATTATATATATTATATATATATATATAATATATATATATATGTGTTTGTGTGTGTGTGGGTGTGTGTGTGTGTGTGTGCGTGTCGTGTGTAAAGGAGCAATAGCGTTGGAGCAATCATATAGTTACTAGGGTCTTGACGTGACTAGCTGATTGATTGAAGGTGGTCTTAAAAATTGATCAGGAAGCAGCGATAACTATTATGTTATTAGCAGTCATAAAGTACAAGAGATTTTTTTTCATGGTTCTTTAATAACATGCTTTAACATATCAATGTGCTAGACAAACACAACACTATATCATCATCATCGTCACATAATTCATAAAAAAGCGTAGAAGCAAAGCGAGAGAGAGAGGAGAGGAGAGTAAGAAGCATAGTTTAGTGTGTAGCTGCCATGATTTAGTGAGATGGCTAAAAAGTATAACGTATTGCTGCAAAGAAAAAATGGTTTGTCTCCCGTGAAACCGGACGTAACAAAACATATAAATGGATCCGTCTTCTCTCGCGAGGGAAGGTGGGTCATTCTATATGATTAGTTGCTTGCGGATTGGTCTGACCAACGAATCAGAAACGAGCCACTTGGCATATAAAACTAGTATCACCTCAGACGGAGATTTCAGAATAAGAACATTCGAAGCAAGATGAGCTAAGTCGCACAAATGTATGAATAATATTCCTGGGAATCACTTCTGTTTCCTCTCCCGGAAAACACCTCTGTGTGTGTGTGTGTGTGTGTGTGTGTGTTGTGTGTGTGTGTGTGTGTGTTGTCTGTGTAGCTACATCAGTAGTGTGTAACTTAAACATTATTTCTACGCCAGATATGTATATTTCAATATAATTTATCTTTGCCAATGTCTTCTTAATTATGGACTTAATGTTAGTAATATACACAGAATATTTAAAGGGATTTATCATGTCCTTACAAGTACGGACGTTATCATCTAGCAAAACCTCTAGTTAAAAATGAAACTGTCAAATCGTCCAGATGATATGCAAGGATTCGGCGGATAATGAAACAGCCAATGAACACCAAATTAATCAGGATTTGAATTTTTTGCATTTCATCTTGGACCTATTTGGACGTATCATTTTAACCAGGGATTTTTTACCCAGATGATAACGGTAAAACATTAAGGTTCTCGGCGTATTAATATATTATAATATACTAGTTTGAAATATTAATTACAAATAATTGTATTGAATTGAAATGTATTGGAAATGCAATTGTAATGTATTGAATTGAAACTAGTTTTTCAATATATACTAAGTTAATAAAAACAAACAAAAATATTTATACCCTAAATCTCTTCAGTTACAAATAACATATATCAAAAACAAAATTTGCATTAATAGCTCACAGAGGTTAATATGCCATTAAGAAAATAACCAACAAACACACCACAATTATTTCTACATTTAATACACTGATGTTAATGAGAAGTCTAACCATAAAAACGTCTGCCAGTTATTAATGAAGTGGAAATCAAACAAAATATACAAGGTGTGTCAAAAAAGTATCGAGATTTTTTTGTACTTTTTGACGCACCTTCTATTCTGAAAAATAAAGTTCCATTCATTATTTTTTCAGAATAGAAGGGTGTCCAAAAAAGTACCAAGTTTAAACGAGCTGGATTATACCGAGAAGGATACGCAGAATGAAGATGAATGGAACATTATTTTTTTTAGAATACAAGGTGTGTCAAAAAAGTTCAAAAAATCTCGATACTTTTTTGACACACCTTGTATATATATCACACATCACGTACATGAAAAAAACTTTGTTTGGTATTAAATAACCCACACGAGTTGATATGCCAGTTGATTATCCAAACCACCAACATTCTTCTTTCAAAGCTCTGTTCCCTAATAGCGTAACATCTGTTTTCATAAGTCTTCTCGAATTATATTATTTCGTCATAATCTGGATGTAAAATCTCTAGACGAAAAGTAAAATGATAATTTCCATAAAATATACTAAAAAACAAAACGTAGAGGTTGGTGTAGTGATAAACACTTTTCAGAATGATTAAACTTTAACTAAAAGCCAGCACAATCTGTGGTTGTGTCTGACTAAAGGGAAATGTTCTTATTTAAATATGAGATGTTATATAGCATCTAAAACATCAACTTATATAGAAAAACACACTATATATTTACATATATATAAAAACACACTATATTTACATATATTATTTATATATAATATACATATAAAAAAATATGACATATAAAAATAAATGTTCACTCTGATGAAGGTCGATTCTTGTATGTGTGCGAAATATTTTCACACACATAAACTGACCGAAACCATGTGTAAGTGATATCGATTAAATTCATTTTATCCATTTACTTTTCTTTTCTTTACTCATTTTTCCTCATATTAATTATATACAAACACACATACACACACACACACACACACACACACATATATATATATATTATATATATATATATATATATTGTATATATATATATATATAGTATGCAATTGCCGCTTTAACTTTTACGTCGCAGAGCCATCAGTAAATAATCCAAAAAGTGCTCAATATATTAAAAATACAGAGCAATAATAATACTACTAATATTATTATTAGAGGAAAAATAAAGGGTCTACCATGGTTTCAATCAAATTGAAATGATTTCTTCAGGACCCTACCCTACGTCGATGTAATTCCATAGTTAAATTAAAGGTATTTCAATTTAATTAAACTAAGAATTACATCGACTTAATTAACGTAAGATAGGGTCCTAAAGAAATCATTTCAATTTGATTGAAACCATGGTAGACCCTTTATTTTTCCTCTAATAATAATATTAATAGTATTTTATACATATTATATATATAATATATATAATATATATATATATATATATGAAGTCCCGGTTTCGATTTCTGTCGGAGGGAAATCGTTAGTATATACGCTGATGAGACTTAATAAAGTCGAAACAGTCTGTACGGTATTCTACACATCGAGCCATCCTTTGCTGGGATGACACTTGTCAAGTTCATTTTCTATAAGAAAAAAGTATGAATTTTATGCGATACATGCGTTGTAAGTGCCTTCAAGTAAAAATTTAATATATATTTTGTTCAGCAACGTTTCTAAATAAACAAACATCCAAAAATCTTATTCACTTCGCCGAAGGGCATACGGTCTGTTTGTTGTTATTATTCTCTCAATAACGCCCCCTTACCTATTATGGTAGAGGCGTGTAGTATCGCTTGACAAGCTTAATTTCGCTAGGATGGTCAGCTGTGTACTGTGGCCGAGGCGATAAAAGTGTTTCACTAGTGTTTCACTGTTACTGCGAAGTCCCGGTTTAGATTTCTGTCGGAGGGAAATCGTTAGTATATACCGCTGATGAGACTTAATAAAGTCGAAACAGTCTGTACGGTATTCTAACACATCGAGCCATCCTTTGCTGGGATTACACTTGTCAAGTTCATTTTCTATAAGAAAAAAGTATCGAATTTTATATGCGATACATGCGTTGTAAGTGCCTTCAAGTAAAAATTTAATATATATATATATATATATATATATATATATATATATATATATATATTATAGAGAGAGAGAGAGAGAGAGAGAGAGGTGACTTAAATTAGCTTTCAAGACCAGCATAAAAAGCAATGATCGACTGTTTACAGACGGATCTCTCTGGTGTCGAAAAATATATAACAAACTTATGTATTTAATAGTTTAAACACCACCCCTTTACATCAGCCGTCCAATGGCCGAGACGTAACGAATCGGACAGACGAAAAGTCAGTCGGGCTTCGTTCCTGGTCAGAGTTAGTTGTTGAGCCTAGCCACACTGAAGAGACGTGAAACGTCGAAACATGGTGTCTGTGGATGGTGTGTATATATATATATATATATATATATATATATATAGTCGAAATGATTCGTACACTCATGAATATTGAATTATTTTAACACATTTCTTAGATTAATATAGAATTTTTGTGTTATTAAGTACAAAAACGGAATATAAAAACTCAATTTTGAGTAGAGTAGGATATATATACTGAATATTGAGAAAATTAACATAGGAGGAAAAACGAAATTATTTTTTTTGTTGGTGCTGATTAACATATATAAAACCTGACATCAAAATGGGCATTAAATTTGGTGAAATGGATAAAAATATTCAAGTCTCTGAGAAGTGTATGTTTCATTCTCAAGAACAGATTCTGGTTTATGCATATACCATTTTTGTTGCATGGTCAAAATTTAGGTTTTTTTTGCATAATTCCCAGTAAATCACCTAAACCCAGTTATGCCCAGCTTTGTATTCCCGTTTTACTTATTATTATCATTATTATTATTGTGAGTGTTTCAAATCTGCAGCAGCTGATGGTTTACTGGAGGCTGAGTAACAGCAAGTCTCCTCAGGTCTCCAGGATTCTTCTGAGTATCTCTAACCGTTTGCAACAGGGATGGTCTCAATACTTCCTCTGATTTCCAGATCCTCCAGTCTTTTTTTCCAATTTTTTTGGGACCGTTCCAAGTGTACCAACTACAATTGGTATCATCACTTTCCCCCTCATATTCCACAGATTTTTAAATTCTCTGGCAAGGTCCAGGTATTTAGTCATCTTTTCGTTTTCTTTCAGCTCCACCTTGTGATCTGCTGGAACCGCAAAGTCTACCAGTTGACACGTTCTATATATTATATAAGTCTATATAAGGAATGGAGCACTCTGTATATATATATTCTATATAAGGAATGGAGCACTCTGTGACGACTTTACACACAAAGCGACGTGTGTATTAAAACAGTTAAAATCCCTTCCATTCTGTAAGTGAAGACAGCCTAATGGTTAAGGTGCCGGACCCAACCGATCGGATTTCAATTCCGGCTGTAGGTAGCTTACAAAATGTCTAGCGGCACTGAAGAGACTTGATAAGTCGAAACACGTGTCTGTGGATGACCCTATATTATTTATTTATTTTGTTAATCAACACTAGGTCTGGTCTCCTTGCTGAGATAGGGTGATCCGTCTTTATCTCGATTATTATTATTATTATTATTATTATATATTATTATTATTATTATTATTATTATTATTATTATTATATCGTTTATTGTTATAACTTCCTTGGGTATGTCTCATTGTCATAAGTAATTGAGAGTTACTTCCCTCCGTTTTATTATTACCCACCTTTGTGTAAATCTTTAGCTTTCTGAAAGTACATAAACTCCCAAGAAAACTACAGTTTTATTCTTCTTAGGATAAAGTTGTAACAATTAATGCGTCCACAGCGATTCGAAGTGGAACCAGAAACTCTAGATGCTGAAAAACGCTGGACTCACTGGCTAGTGACATTTGAAAGCTTCTTCAAGTCCGACCGTGTGTTTTCATTTATTATTACACTCATTTTTACTATATACTTTCATCAACCTTTAGAAAAAAAAAGATAATATTTGGACGGAACAAAGTTCAACATACCCAAAACCAACCAACTGACCAACCAACCATTCAGTCAGCATATTGTTAAACACCTGCACTAACCATTGAATTGGATTCGATAATTCCCCGTCGAATTGAGATGTGGATCAATTTAATGAACTCGGCAATTCGACTACAGTGTGCAACAATTCACAACGATAGGATATCAACGATAATCGCACCCGCAAGCGAAACCATTAACGCATACCCTTCTCTGATATTTGTAATACTTTTTTTTTTAATTAAAAAAATACTTTAAAATAAAGTTATCAAAATGTTGCGTGACTAGTCATTTTCCCCCAAAAAACGAAACGGATATGTTGATGACTTCTTCAGTTTAATACACGTCGTCAATTTGAAATGAAAATCAATAAAATTTCGATGCAGTGACATTTGGGCTGTGAAATAGCGAAAGTAACGTGTTGAATTTCTTGTATAATAGCTAAGATTTATTTTTTTCTCGGCAATGAACAAAAAATTATATTTATGCAATTTTCTAAAATTCAGTGCAATCAATATGTTAATACTCGTATTTTGTGGTTAAAACCAAAAAACACGAGTATTAATATATTGATATATATTGAGACGTGTATTAATATATTGATATATATTGAGACGAGTATTAATATAGAGATATATATTGAGAGGGGTATTAATATAGAGATATATATTGAGAGGGGTATTAACATATTGATATATATTGAGGCGATTATTATTATATTGATATATATTGAGAGGTGTATTAATATATTGATATATATTTAGGCGAGTATTAACACTTTGATGTATATTGAGGCGAGTATTAATATATTGATATATATTGAGAGGAGTATTAATATATTGATATATATTGTGGCGAGTATTAATATATTGATATATATTGAGACGAGTATTGATATATTGATGTATATATTGAGACGAGTATTGATATATTGATATATATTGAGGCGAGTATTATATATTGATATATATTGAGAGGTGTATTAATATATTGATATATATTGAGACGAGTATTAATATATTGATACATATTGAGACGGGTATTAATATATTGGTATATATTGAGGCGAGTATTGATATATTGATATATATTGAGACGAGTATTAATATATTGATATATATTGAGAGGTGTATTAATATATTGATATATATTGAGACGAGTATTAATATATTGATACATATTGAGACGGGTATTAATATATTGGTATATATTGAGGCGAGTATTGATATATTGATATATATTGGGCAAGTATTAATATAATTGATATTATTCAAACGAGTATTAATATATTGATATATATTGAGGCGAGTATTGATATATTGATATATATTGAGGCGAGTATTGATATATATTGATATTGATATATATTGAGGGCGAGTATTAATATATTGATATTTATTGAGACGAGTATTAATATATTGATATATATTGAGGCGAGTATTAATGTATTGATGTATATATATATAGACGAGTATTAATATATTGATATATATTGAAACGAGTATTGATATATTGATATATATTGAGGCGAGTATTAATAATTTGATGTATATTGAGGCGAATATAATATATTAATATGTATTGAGGCGAGTATTATATATTGATATATATTTAGGTGAGTATTAATATATTGATGTATATTGAGACGAGTATTAATATATTGATATATATTGAGGCGAATATTCATATATTGATATATATTGAACGAGTATCAATATATTGATATAAATGAGACGAGTATTAATATATTGAATATATATTGAGACGAATATCAATATATTGATATATATTGAGGCGAGTATTAATATATTGATATATATTGAGGCGAGTATTAATATATTAATATATATTGAGGCGAGTATTAATAATATGATACGTATTGGGACGAGTACTAATATATTAATATATATTGAGACGAGTATTAATATTTGATATATATTGAGGCGAGTATTAATATATTGATATTTATTGAGACGAGTATTAATATATTGATATATATTGAGGCGAGTATTAATGTATTGATGTATATATATATAGACGAGTATTAATATATTGATATATATTGAAACGAGTATTGATATATTGATATATATATTGAGGCGAGTATTAATATATTGATGTATATTGGGCGAATATTAATATATTAATATGTATTGAGGCGAGTATTAATATATTGATATATATTTAGGTGAGTATTAATAATTGATGTATATTGAGACGAGTATTAATATATTGATATATATTGAGGCGAATATTCATATATTGATATATATTGAGACGAGTATCAATATATTGATATAAATTGAGACGAGTATTAATATATTGATATATATTGAGACGAATATCAATATATTGATATATATTGAGGCGAGTATTAATATATTGATATATATTGAGTCGAGTATTAATATATTAATATATATTGAGGCGAGTATTAATATATTGATACGTATTGGGACGAGTACTAATATATTAATATATATTGAGACGAGTATTAATATATTGATATATATTGAGACGAGTATTAATATATTGATATATATTGAGGCGAGTATTAATGTATTGATGTATATATATATAGACGAGTATTAATATATTTATATATATTGAGACGAGTATTAATATATTGATGTAAATTGGGGCTTTGGACAAAACCTAATGGATGTATTCATCTTCTATATGTTAACACTTGTGTTCCCTAAAAGTACTACAGTTATCATATTGCAACACCCTCTGGTTAAAAATGAGACCGTCCTAATCGAACAAGATGGAATTTTTTTTAAATTAGGGTACCGTTTAGCTCAGTCAGTAGAGCGTTCGGCTAGAAACAACAAGGTTCATAGTTCGATACCGGTCCTCGCCAAGTCAGCGTATGAGAGGCACAAAGATCTGTGCGATAAAGTAAGGAGCTGATGGTGGGTGTGGCCCCACCTCAGGTGCAAAAACAATCTTCTTGGTCTAGCGCTAGTTAAAAGGGTATAGATTCCCTTGCTGATTGGCTGATACCGACTTTAGGCCACCCCAACGACTTTACTTTATTTAATAAGCACCAGTCTGGAATACCGGTCTTAGTTTGTTTACAGTACCTGCAGTTTTAAGTGGTTACCCACTTAATTACTGGTCAGGCTTATAATTGCTTAACCTTTTCTTCATACTTTATTCTTATTTGATAAGCTTTGCTTTGTCTGGTATATATCTCTGAAGTTGTTTACAACACCTGCTATTTCTAAGTGGTTACCCATCTCAGAACTGTACATGCTCATCATTACTTAGATTTAGCGATCTGATAGTAATTTACTCAGTTTTGCTTAAGGGGTCACCCATAAAGTACTGAACAAGCTCATCATTGCTTGACTTCAATGGTTTAGCGAGAAACTGTATTTTCAGCGGGTCTTTAAGCAACTTATACAACTTTATTCCTTTTTTTATATATAAATATTTCTGTTTTATATTTCAAATATACTTATTAAAAAAAAACCACAAGTTTCTGGGGGAAACACGTGAAAAGTCAGTGATAAAAAAGAACGTGGTTTATAAAACCTTTTGGCATTTTCTTATTTTGTAAAGAAAGCAATAATTCGTTGTGTTCCCACCTGTGAACTACATCGGAATAAAAACTAATTATATTTGTGTCGCAAAAGGGAATATTTAAACCCTATAGACTCGCCGTGTCTTGTTTAATACCCAGTTTAGTTAACTATCTAAAAAGAATTTCAACCCTCACTTTCCAGTGGCTCTTGAGTATTTGGGCTGGATTCTTGCCCGTTCGACTATGATAATTAAAACCGTGTACGGAGAATAAACGTTGATCTTCTGGTCTCTGCAGGAAAACCGCAATCATTCTTTTTAACCATCGCTTTGTGGCTGTTTAAAGTCGATCCGAAATTGTTAGCAGACTGGCGGGATAATATACTACAATAAATCGCTCTTTGGCAATTTGCTCAGGGTTGACGGTTAACACACTAGTCTATTATTTACTAAGCTTAAATTATACAGCACGTGGTCACATAGATTATATATACATACATACATATATATATATATATATATATACATACATATAAATATGTATATATACATATACATGTATACATATACACACATATATATACATATACATATATATACATATACATATACACACATATATATATACATATACACACATATATATACATATATACATATATATACATAATACATACACACCCACACACATATATATATATATATATATATAATATATATATATATGTGTGTGAGCAAGATGGAATGAAAACAACACACAGTGCTGTTAAAGAGAAAACAATTTATAACATATTCATAGCTAATACTGATCAATATTTCGATTTTACAAAAATCGTCTTCAGAGCCAGTTACTCCGTGTTGTTGGTGATCGGAGATAAAATTTGAATGAAGTTCAAAACAAAAAACCTTGAACTTCGTTCAACTTTTATCTCCGATCACCAACAACACGGAGTAACTGGCTCTGAAGACGATTTTTGTAAATTCGAAATATTGATCAGTATCAGCTATGAATATGTTATAAATTGTTTTCTCTTTAACAGCATTGTGTGTTGTTTTCATTCCATCTTGCTCATACTCATACTGTCGGATTCATTTTCTTTCTTTTAACTTATATACATATATATACATATATACATATACATATATATACACATATATATATATATATATATATATATATATATTCGTATACATATATTATGAATGTTTATATATACATATATACATATACATACATATATATATATATACACATATATATACATATATATATGCATATACATAAATATACATATATATATATTCTATAAAAAATAAGGTTCTCAAAAAGGATTATGTTTTTATTTTTTTTATTATTATTCTTACATATGCGACACGTGTTTCAGATCTTCTGATATCTTCTTCAGGCATTAATTATCCAGAATTGACAGAAAACAAATTTTTACATGTCTAATTTCTGATATTTTATATCAGAAATCAGAAATTACACATGTATGTATTTATTTTCTGCCAAAATATGGTTAATCAATATCTGAGGAAGATATCAGAAGATCTGAAACACGTGTCGCATATGTGGGATAATAATAAATAATTAAAAAAGAACATTTTTTTTGCGAACCTTGTCTTATAGAATATCTCATTTTCTCCCATTGGACTCATAAAAACATATATATATATATATATATATATATATATATATATATATATATATATATATATGCATAATATGGGTGCTAATTTCTAAGCAGACAGTGTTCAATATTATAGTGCGTTAATCTTGGAGGTATACTTCTGTTTTTGTGTTAAACAAAACTGCATCTTTTGTTTCGAGATTGGTGGCATAACGAATAACCTTATATATTTGTGTTAAGGTAAAGGTGGATTCAACCTTGAATAGTTTTTTCCTATGCGATCTTCAGGTTGGTCTATCAGTAACTAGGTATTGACTCCATGTCTACGCTACGTTAATTCAAATGTATTTTCTAACCCTACTTAATTTTAAGATCGTATAGACGAGGAACTGCCAGTTACCAAGCGCCGTTGACTTCATGTCCTCGGTACCCTAATACATATATACATGTTCTGTTAGTTACATTGAGCACGTTTTATTTATAAATATAGTAAACTATATTATCAATGTTTATATATATATATATATATATATATATGTGTGTGTGTGTGTGTGTGTGGTGGTGTGTGTGTTGTTTGTTTATTGTTTGTTGATTTAACAGCATTATCAACCCGTCTGGGGTTATGCCATGCCTAACGGTTAGGAAGTAATACATATCGTGTATTTATATTTATACTTTTTAGTAATTGGTTTTAACAATGTGTTAGCATTATTGGGGATTATGTTGTATGGTATTGATTAGTTTCATGTCTATATTCTATGGTATAATTTTATTTCCATCAAAAAGGAGAGAATATCCTCCATGTTGACATTTTCAAACATATATTTCATATTGTTTACTTTAAAATAACGGTTTCCGATGTGAGCAAAAAATCTACATTCCATGAATATGTGTTTAACTGTCAAAGGTATTTTACATCTTCCACATTGTGGTTGTTTTCTTGCGTGTATATATATATATACATATATATATATATATATATAATATATATATATATATATATATAACACCTCTCCCCTACCTCTTACACTTCAAAGGCACACAGCAACTCAAAATAAGTTTATCAATGTAACCATACTTATACATACAAATACACACACACACACACACAACACACACACACACACACACACAATCTTAAGGTTTATTTCCGCTGTCGTTTATCACAAAAGATTTATATACACACACACACACAACGCACCATACCTAAAAAATGCACAATGTTTCCTTTCGATACACACACTTACACCGTCCCATTGTCACGCCGTAAAATAGAATATTTGACTTCATATTTCAAACCGTCTTCCCTTTTTTCAATCCTAAAAATTTTAAACAGATGAATAACAAGGACTTCCACTCGCTTTTCTCGTTATTCTGTGATAAAAATTTCTTATCACCTTCCATATACCAACAAATGCCCTGAAGATGATCTAAATAATAGATCGAAACACTGCAGCGTCGGCCAATAAACTCACCACTTAACCCATTTAAACCTGTCTTTTTTCATTTTTCTTAACATACTACATATATCTATCTATATATATATATATATATATATATATATGTGTGTGTGTGTGTGTGTGTGTGTGTGTGTGTGTGTGTGTGTGTGTGTGTGTGTGTGTGTGTGTTGTGTCTGTGTCTCCTTTTCATTTGAATTTGAAAGTGTGTACGCGTGCGTGTTTGTGTGCACATGCAAGTGCCTGTGTGTGCATCTGCGTACGTGCGTCAGTATAATGTTTTCTAAATAAACTGTGTGTTCCAAAAAATTGACTTATTCTAAATATATAGCCAATTCTCACTTAAATGATTTCAAATTACAACAGAGTATGTAAAAAAATAATAACTTTACGGTTATAATTTTTGTTTTCAGGGGTAAGGATGAATTTCCCTAGCAATGAAAAGGCATTTTGTGTGTTAGAATATTCCCGAACAGGAACAAGAGGGTGAGGCTTTATGAAATTATTTAAAAATTTTACATCACCCTGAGTATCTTGTTTAAATTTTCATATATAATGTTTCTTTTTATTATTCAACATAAAGCCTATCTAATTTTATTTGCTTTGGACTTGTAATTACTCAGTGTTATGGTAATTTACTAAGCACGCATAGACTCTTCCAACTATAAATAGCAGCAGGTACTGCTCTTAAACGACAGTCAAATATTTCAGCAATATGCTTGGACAGATGATAGACCGCCTCTCGAGTTACCTTCTTATTTGTATATGTCTGTACTACTTTTCTTGTTAATATATTTGTTTAACTCATTTCCTCTCTTGTGCCTTCATTCTGGCCCCTAACCAGGCCACAACACTTATATATTCACATTTCGAATGATATAAATTCTTTCTGGACACCCTACATTTGTCGTATATTGATGTGTACCGTCGTTTTTAGACTGTTAGTGTAGGAAAAGATTTTGAATTCAGCGTTATTGAAATTCAAATCTCTGCCGTTAGGTAATTTATGTTCTGTAACCTCGACCTGACCAACTCCTTCCGGTTGAGAAAACACCGGAAGGTTCAGTTAGCTTAGGATTAGTTAAGCCTTAGAGGTCCTAATGTAAGCACGGATTCGGCTTCACTCCCCGCATGCTATTGAGAGTCCTAGATAATGTCTGATCTTGAAATTAATACAAATGTGATCACAAAATATATGTGCCTTGTGTTGTCTCTAAACTAATGACAACCTTGGCATAATCAGATCAGCATATTGAAGAACCAGAACCTTAGAAGAACCAGTCAAGTCAATAAAAGACTAGTCAAGAATAGGAGAAATAGAAGGAGTCATAAAGATAACAACAGACTACAAGAAACAGAAGAGAATAAGAAATAACAGCCAGCTACTCCAGAAAGTAACAAGTAAATATGAGATCACCACCCTCATAATCTATACCCAAGAGGAGTATATGAAATATATTTATACGTCACTCAGAATCCAGTTAGTTTATATACCAAAAGTAATGGAGGCGCATGGTGTAATGGTTAGAATCGTGGAAAATGGACTCGTTGACCAGAGTTCAATTCCTGGACGAAGGTGTTTGCATTTCACATGTCGCTAATACCCTTGAATCAAATTCTCCTACCAGCTATGGGTAAATACCAGGGCAAACCGGGCTATTTAATCATGGTTAGGTAACCAGTCTATGAGAAGGAAAACTCTGAATTCAAACCCGTTAAACCCTCATGAGAAATTTACCTTGTGTCGCATCCTGCTCGTACGGAGGGGTTGGTATATATAAATATACCAAAAGTATTTATTAATTTGTTTTTAGTTGATTTAATGTTTTGTTTTCAACACACAATTTCATAAACTCGTTTTCAAAACTTTGAAAACTTTGGTGGTGTTTTTGTTTTTTTTTAAATTTACTTCACAACATTTTTGAGTAAAAGCTGAAGGCGGCGGCGGAGGCGGCGGCGATGTCGGTGGCAATTGGTAAACGTGAAGATAAAACAAGAATTGAAAGAAAATGTTTAATTTGCCCGCCAGCTGGATTAAATGATAAGAAAATCCACTAAAACTAAACAACGAATTAGATTCAAAGGACAGTTTGAGATAAAAGAAAAAAAACAAGCTAAAAGCCAAAATGCCTCAAAAGATTTGAAACGAAGGCTGATTTGAGATTGATACTAATTTCAAAAAGTAAATTAAGAAATCAATTAGTTCAGATGTTATTTCAGTATTTACAGTGACAGCTGCTTTTGAAAATAAGGAATTTTGCCAAACAAAAATAACTCTTGCATAACTCATCAACTACTGATACATTCATAAATTCTATAAACTTTAATTCTATAAAGTTTACATGGATCTAAGTAAAGAGTCATATTGTGGATATATTTGTAAACTAATTATTGGAAACTAAATTTCTATTACATATTGTTACACAATCTATGCGGTTGCATAAGATTATTGTCGGTCCCCTGTAATTCTGAGGGGATGACCCTTTTCATACCATGGCCGGGTCCTTCAATGGAAAATTACAGAAGCCCACCAAAATACGTGAAGTCACGTGGGACGTGTTCGGTCCCCAGTTTTCAGTTGGACGTCAGGCAGTGAAGATGTGAACTGTGACTTACTCTGCATACGCGCGATGTGTTAGTTAACAGACGTCTGGTGGGGATTTAACAATAAAATAAGATCAAAAGTAAATCGAAGTCTTGTGTTTATTATCTAAAAACTAACAATGACACAGGGCTTCTGAGAAGGAGAAATCCCTAACAGAAAACCAGACCGAAGTCTCCAAGTCAACACCAGACGCAAGATCTTAGAAGATGCCAGACCAAGTCAAGATGATAGAAGAAATACCAAAGACGATCAGAATACTAAAGACGGCCAAGAAATAGAATTAAAGAAAGAGGTATGCAACATTATAATTATTTAGTACCAGTGAGGAAGGGCTATGCAACAATATTCATAAAACATATTTCATAAAAACATACATATAAACATAAAACATATATACATAAAAAATATATATGATATCACATATGATATATTTATATATTATATATTTATTCATATTATTTAATTACCATATCTTATAGCATATTTATATATGATATCATATATGATATATGATAAAAAACATATATACATAAAAACATATATAAAAACATATTCATAAACATATCTCTTACGTAAACTCATCAACTACAGATACATTCATAAATTCTATAAATTTTAATTCTCTAAACGGTACATGGATCTAAGTAAAGAGTCATATTGTGGATATATTTGGAAACTAATTATTGAAAAACAAATTTAACATAGAAATCACTGACTGTTGACTATTACATATTGAATCCATAAACATTAAAAAATTGGAAACTAAAATTCAACAATATATATATATTATATATTATATATATATATATATATATATATATATATATATATGGAGAGAGACAGACAGACAGACGGGGAGAGAGAAATGCAGTCAGACTGACTGACAGAAAAAGAGGTATCAATAAGTTCGAGGTCTGACTGGTAGTTTTTTAAGTAAATTATACATCTGAAATTTTCATTGCATAATTCTCGATCGATTCCTCATGAAATTCAGAGTCTTGATAAAATCATTATGATATCTCTCTCTCTCTCTCTCTCTCTCTCTCTCTCTCTCTCTCTCTCTCTCTCTCTCTCCTCTCTCTCTTCTCTCTCTCTTGCTCCCTCTCTTTTTCTCTCTCTCACTCTCTTCCTCTCCCTCTCTCTCTCCTCTCCCTCCCTCTCTCTTTCTCTCTCACTCTTTCCCTAAAATTTAATATAGAAAAATGCAAAGTATTACGTAAGTAATGAGTAAAGTGGGAGATGTGGCCTATTGTCGATATCAGCCGGGACAGCTATCGAGTCTATCCCCTTTTCGCTAGCGCTAGACCAGAGAGATGATTTTATGCGTCCGAGGTGTTGCTCCACACCTGTCGTCAGCTCCCCACTTCCAGAACAGATCAAAGTTATGCTATTCATACGCTAAGTAACCGATGGTCGGTCGATATCGAACACAGAAACTTGTGGTTCTGAGGCAGATGTTCTAGCGACTGAGCTAAACCGACCCTTAAAAATTTGTAAAGTAAAATCTAACAATCTGTTTATTTTTTTTAAGAAATTTATCCACAACAAAAATATTGTTATGAAATAAAAAAATCTTAAGTATACATTCTCTATATGTGCTAATTCTGAAATTTTTGTCTCGAGTTATTATAAATAACAGTCAATTTTTTCATGTGGAAAATAATTGGCCAATCTAGAAGTTCAATTATCTAATCAAATCGGTCTTATTTTCTAAACAGACTAATACCGTTATTTTGATTATTCGGACTGTTGTCCTCATATATTATTGTTATCTGTACAACATTTCGGCCGTTGTGCCCTCCGACCTTCTTCAGGTATTTCTTGTCGGACTCGGGAACCCTTTCGAACTCGGGAATCTTCTTAACACTTGTACCTAGCTATGGTTAGCGGAATGAGAACAGGATTCTTCCATGGATTGAATAAAGGGTTGGGTTCAATTTCCATGATGGCTCCCGATTACGACAAGAAGGTTCCCGAGTTCGACAAGAAATACCTGAACGCACATCGGCCGAAACGTTGTACAGAAAACAATAAAGATGAGGACAATAGTCCGAATAATCCAAATAATGCAAATTATCAAGCCTCATTTCAAAAATTCAGAGATAAAGACTAATACCTACATAAAAAAGCAGTGGAGTAACTTATTGTCGGCATCAGGAGGAGAGCGAGGAGTCTATCCCCTTTTCACTAACGCTAGACAAGACAGACTTTTTTTGCATCTGAGGCGGAATGCCACACCTACTATCAACTCCACACTTTACCGCACAGATCCATGCCGTGCTACTCATACGCTGACTTGCTGAGGGACGTTATCGAACCCTGAACCTTGTGGTTCCGATGGGAATGCTCTACCAACTGAGCTACGTTTATCGTCTATATGACAGGGAACATTGAAATGATTGTCAGAAGTGAACAAGGGAGGTTGTCTGGGTATGACATTAAACTGCAGCTAATGGTGAGGTTCCAATTCTGAAGCTCTGGGGAGTGTGGAGTACCCCTCCATCTGCATTACTCCCAGGTAAACTCTGATTCAGAGTGGTAGTACCTGATGGGTCCCATCTATGGATTCAATAGAAAAATGTGTCTAAAATGGTGTTTAAATTGTATTTAAAAATTCAGATTGAAAATAAATGGAATAGTATCAATAATGAATAAGACAAACGTCTTTGGCATAAAGTAACCCAATAAGTGAATGCAAGTTTTTTGCTCACACCAGAAACCGTTATTTTAATGCAAACAATATGAAATATCTGTTTGAAAATATCAACATGGAGGACATTCAGTCCTTTTTTAGGGAAATAAAATTATAGCATAGAATACAGACATTAACTCAATCAGTACCATAAAACATGATCCCAAATGGTGCTAACACATTGTTAATACCAATTAAAAGTATAAACATAAATACACAATATAAATTACTTCGTAACCGTTAGGCATGACATAACCCCAGACGGGTTGATATGCCGTTAAAGTCAACCAACCAAGTATTGACATGACGAAAAAATCCGACCAACCAACCATGTACAATGAAGAGCGCATCTGCGCTGAAACCGTTAAAGTATATCAGGTAATGTAGATTTAATAATATCTTTTGTAAATGTCGATATTCAAGTGATAACCTTATAAGTGTAAATCAATGGCCAAATGCTGTGGGGAATTCAGTCGCAGGACGTTCACCTTGTTAAATTTATAAATAATAGATTGCATAATGGAAATACATTGACGCATTGTAGTGTCATAAAGAGTTGTTATGTGTGTCATCGTAGGAGGTTTGATTACACACCTTTAATAATTCCTTGCCCAAATTAGCTCATCGCTGATAATTAAGATCTTGTTTTCAATAAGGATTCATAATAATATTTCATATGAATACTTACCAACACCTCCGCACGAGCAGGATGTGACACAAGGTCAGTTTCTAAAACGGAGTTGAACAGGTTTGTATTCAGTTTTTCTTCTTCGAGACTGGATGCTGTACCCAGATTAAAGAACTCAGTCTGAGAAAGAAAGTAAGAGAGAGAAAGAGAGAGAGAGAAGGGGAGAGAGAGAGAGAGAATTTGCATCCTAAAGAGCACAGTCAGCCGTACTATTAAACTATATTATTAAACTTATTATTGAACTCGGGTCAACGAGTCCATTTCCTACGACTCTAACCATTACACCACACGCCTCCATAAAACTGTTATATATCAATACGTTGTATACCCCAGATCGGTATACAATCATGGGAGAGTTCAGAGAGAGAGAGAGAGTGTGTGTGTGAGTGAGAGAGAGAGAGAGAGAGAGAGAGAGAGAGACTTACATTAGAGAGGAGATGGTCTTGGTCGATTCTTCTTTTCTCAGGTTACTTGTTGCTGACTGCTTCGGACGCCATGTTTCTGCGTATTTGAGTTGACTTCTAAGGGCTGGTTTCCTTCTGGGCTGATTTGATTTGGTCATTGTCTTAAGATTCATTTGATTAATTAAAGTAAGACTTTATGTTGCTTATGATCAAGCTTTAATTTATTAGCCCATGATTCCATCAATTTCGTGTGGATGAGAGAGAGAGAGAGAGAGAGAGAGAGAGAGAGAGAGAGAGAGAGAGAGAGAGAGAGCTATCACGACTTTCCCTTCCAAAGCCCGGGTCGAATCTAAACTAACTGACTAAAAACTATCACGTGTACCAGAGGTCAGTTGGGTCATCTACATGTCGATCATAACTCCCATCGGTTACGGAAAAATACCCGCCTCCGCTTTTTGTTTCAAACAAATTTATTTTAAATTATCTACAGGGTCTGCTAACAATTTATTATTCTCATAGATTGGAACAACTGTTGTATCGTATAGGTGAAATGATACACAGAACAAATTGAGTGCTTAATATATTTACTCAACACCAGTATCCGGTGCTAAAGGATACACACACAAAAAAACACAGAACAATAAGTTACAAAACAATTAATAAGACAACTTACAAGAAATAGAGGAGAATCAAATGCAGTATAGCCAAACGCATTATGATCAGTCCGAATATTAATCAGCTTATTAATCCACAGTTGAATTATTTGAATATAGACTATTTAAGGATAAAGCCAGGCTATTTGTTAGAGTGCTGAAGGGGTGCTAGCTACTGTACAACTCACACATTTCTTAGGCAAAGTTTGAACAGATTAGAATTCAGAGTTTTCTTTCTACTAGACTAGTTAAAGGGTAAAGAGCCCACTAAGACCTATATTTACCCTTAGCTTAAAGGCGGATAATTGGATTCATACCATTCCCAAAGGTATTAGCGCTATATGAAATACAAAAAGAATTAGTAGTTACAAGTGAATTGAACCACTATGTTCATGCGAATGAAGGCAATTAATCTACCAAAAATTTCCATAGAAATGTCCCATTTTTTGTATCATCAAATACATATAACATTACCATAAAAATCAAAGTCGTCGGGATGGTCCTAAAGTCGGTATCAGTCAGACGGCGAGGGAGTCTATCCCTTTTCAATAGCTCTAGACCAAGGACACCTACCTTCAGCTCCTCACTTTACCGCACAAATCCCTGTGCTACTCATACGCTGAGTTGGTGAGGAGTCCTGTATTGAACCTGGAACCTTGAGGTTACTAGCTCTAACGATTGAGCTAAACCGGTCCCAAATTAATGATACTAATCCTAAAACGAACACTTGATTTTAAAACAGCAGTATTATGAAAATATCGGTGTACTAATTCATAGATCCCTGTGCTACTCATACGCTGAGTTGGCGAACCTGGAATCTTGAGTTTCCCAGCTGGACACTCTTTCAATTGAGCTAAACCGTCCCGAAATTGAATTATACTAATCCTAAAACAGATACCTGATTTTATAACAGCAACATTGTGAAAATATCGATGTACTAATTCATAAATAACAGTCATTTCTAAAAAGAAAATCCTTTTTAAAAGACAATTCTCTTTATATTTTATATTTACAAACTTTAATTATCTTCTTAACCACAGATTCCAGTATCTTGATATTTCTAATGGAACATTGTTCACTCAAAATGGATATTATTAGTATGGTAACAAACTCTATAGGATTGAAACTCTGTAGCCAAGATTATGAATATATAGCATTCATAAAAAAGAAAGTAAATACTATATATATATATATATATATATATATATATATTATATATATATATATGTGTGTGTGTGTGTGTGTGTGTGTGTGTGTGTGTGTGTGTGTTCCATGTGTACGTGCCCACAGGAGAACATAACTTATGAGTTTATCCTTACTTCTGCAGCAGTGCCCAGCATATCTTGCTTATTTTACTTGAATGTTTGTATGATAGGAGGTAAGAGGCTGTACAGCTGATTTTTTGTGGTGTGCTGCTTCCAGGATTTGTTCAAAACAGAATGCAGCATCTTTGTGTAGTTCCCATTTAGCTTTTTCTCTGTTTAATTCAAGTCCAAGTGGTGCACTCATACAGTAGCACTAACACCGCTACAGCTTGGAAGAATTCTCACTTTATCTCATCAGGATCAGATTTCCATATGATTGATAATCCTTCTATAAGAATAATAACCTTCAATTAAACAAGAGGATTACTAATTAGCAGATAACACTGTTGTGATATTGAAAATACAATATAAAGTACATAACATTATTTGTTTATTCTGTAATGTGTGAATATATGTGAATAACTTTGGATAAATCATGCTTATATATATATATATATATATATATATATATATATATATATATATATATCTGAGAGTAAGTAAACAAACAGATGTGTTTATTTGATATGGCTTACCAGTGGCATAACTTACGAGTTTTTCGAGATACGAGCTGTCATTTCAACCAGAGGGTGTTGAAAGAACATAACAGATGGAAGATTAAGGAACAAGAGTATTAATCTATTATTAACCTAAAACTGAGTGAATCAATGTTTGTGTCCTAAAGGCTTTTTACTGTTTAGTTTAAAGACACAAAAATCATACTAAATTATTCCTTAGTTCTAGGATTGAGTTATGTTTGAAAAAAATTCCAATTTAATTGGTTCTAATTAGTCGTAATTTGCAATTAAGTCAAAAACAGATCAGTCTCTCACTTAACATCCTGCCAATCACTTTTCCCCTCCCTATGTATATCTTGATTACCTCTTTCTTATATATATATATATATATATATATATATATATATATATATATTATTGGATATAAGCCAAGAGCCATGTCAATTTGACATGATATTTACATCGACTTAATGTTAATGTGTCCTTCTTAACGTTGTTGAAAAGTGTCATTCGCTGGCGTCTTTCAATAACAGCTGCCGTTGTAACGTATAGAAGTAATTGTTTCCTTTCGGATGACTTAGTCAAGACATTTGCACGGTGCTCTCTTTGGCATCGACTGCAAATAAAAGGACAGGCTGATATTATCCGAAGAACAGGAAGAAAAACGAAGTGTAAAACGGATCTTGCTTGGAGAACGTTAAACTCCAACCCAATCTAACAATTCAGGAAAGGCGATATTCTTTGCTCAAAATCGCAGCACTGACGTTGCCAATATAATGTTACTGATATGAACCCTCACTTTGTGTGAACTTTCTAGATCCAAGTCGGTTAATATTCTAGATGTGTTATGCATTTATTAATTTAGGTACATACACAGGGTGAAAGAAAAGAAAATAAAGAAAGAAAGAAAAGTAAAGAAAAGAAAGAAAGAAAGAAAGAAAGAAAAGGAAAAAAAAAGAAAGAAAGAAAAGTAAGGAAAAGTAAAGAAAGAAAGAAAGAAAGAAAGAAAAAAGAGAAGTAAAGAAAAGTAAAAAAAAAGTAAAGAAAGCAAGAAAGAAGGAAAGAAGAAAGAAAGAAAGAAAGAAAGAAAGAAAGAAGAAAGAAAGAAAGAAAGAAAGGAAAAAGAAAATAAAGAAAGAAAGAAAGAAAGAAAAGTAAAAGAAAGAAGAAAAAGAAAGAAAGAAAGAAAGAAAGAAGAAAGTAAAGAAAGAAAAGAAAGAAAAAGAAAGAAAGAAAGAAGAAAGAAAGAAAGAAAGTAAAGAAAGAAAGAAAGAAAGAAAAGTAAAGAAAGAAAAGAAAGAAAGAAAGAAAGGAAAGTAAAGAAAGAAAGAAAGAAAGTAAAGAAAAGAAAGGAAAGTAAAGAAAGAAAGAAAGTAAAGAAAGAAAGAAAGAAAGAAAGTAAAGAAAGAAAGAAAAGAAAGAAAGAAAGAAAGAAAGAAAGAAAGAAAGAAGAAAGAAAGAAAGTAAAGAAAGAAAGAAAGAAAGAAAGAAAGAAAGAAAGAAAAAGAAAGAAAGAAAGAAAGAAAGAAAGAAAGAAAGAAAGAAAGAAAGAAAGAAAGAAAGGAAAGAAGAAAGAAAGAAAGAAAGAAAGAAAGAAAGAAAGAAAGAAAGAAAGAAAGAAAGAAAGAAAGAAGAAAGAAAGAAAGAAAGAAAGAAAGAAAGAAAGAAAGAAAGAAAGAAAGAAAGGAAAGTAAAGAAAGAAAGAAAGAAAGTAAAGAAAGAAAGGAAAGTAAAGAAAGAAAAAAAAAGAAAGAAAGAAAGAAGAAAGAAAAAGAAAAGAATAAAGAAAGAAAGAAAGAAAAGAAAGAAAAGTAAACAAAAGAAAGAAAGTAAAGAAAGAAAGAAAGTAAACAAAGAAAGAAAGAAAAGAAAAGTAAAGAAAGAAAAGTAAAGAAAAGAAAGAAAGAAAGAAAGAAAAAGAAAGAAAGAAAGAAAAAAAGAAAGAAAGAAAAGTAAAGAAAGAAAGAAAAGAAAAGAAAAAAGAAGAAAGAAAAAAAAGAAAGAAAAGTAAAGAAAGTAAAGAAAGAAAGAAAAGTAAAGAAAGAAGAAAGAAAGAAAGAAAAGTAAAGAAAAGTAAAGAAAGAAAAGTTAAGAAAGAAAGATAAGTAAAGAAAGAAAGAAAAGTAAAGAAAGAAGGAAAGAAAGAAAGTAAAGAAAGAAAGAAAAGTAAAGAAAGAAGGAAAGAAAGAAAAGTAAATAAAGAAGGAAAAAAAGTAAAGAAAGAAAGAAAGAAAGAAGGAAAGAAAGAAAGAAAAGTAGAAAACGAAAGAAAAGTAAAGAAAGAAAGAAAGAAAATTTAAAAAAAGAAAGAAAAGTAAAGAAAGAAAGAAAAAAAGAAGGTAAAGAAAGAAGGAAAGAAAGAAGGAAAGAAAGAAAAGGAAAGAAAGAAAGACTGAGCCTATTCTCGTTGTAACCACCTTTGTTATTTCATAGGTTTTCATGTTTAAATCGTGTTAGATTTAAAGGTGGGGTATTATAGTTGATTGCAAGGCTTAGTGACCTTCTACGTGGGTCCTTATAAGTACAAGTAATATTCCGACAAAGAAGTTGTGATGTGTAACAAACATGGACTTTATTACATGAGCACATAGAGCCACATTTAACAGGAATACATATACAAAATACAATGTATCTAAAAGAGATACATTATGAACACATATACGAATAGAAGGTATACAAACGTGTGTAAAACAGATACATAAATGTATTACAAAGAAAGTAGCACGTAGGCTTTCGTCCTGTAGAAGTGATGAAGAGTCCATGAAGGAATGTTACTTACTTATGACAGGGTGGGCGGTAAAGCCATCCACATAAAAGGTGTAGACGCAACGTCTAACCCATGTGTGCTGTTTGCTGTCCCGGAGAGAAGATTCAAACTTGGCGCTTCCCTGATTAAATAGTCAGCACCCCTAGCGGTCAAAACCTGAAAACAAGGGAAGATAACTCTTCGAGACCAAACAGGGACAGACAATCACTACAATAGCTAATCGAGAAATCTATCATTAATTTAAATTAACACCTTAGTGTACAATCAATGGTAACAGTGTGGCTACTTCTTATTTGTCAATTTATCAACTCGTGGCTCAATACAAGAGAGTGTCACGCATTTTAGATTTGTTTCAGTATATAGTGATGACTTGCACTCAACAGCTGCCCTTCTCTTTGGAGACCATAGTAGCAGTGCTGAAATTTACAAAAAGAAGATTAGGTTT
The DNA here is from genome assembly GCA_023376005.1 of Doryteuthis pealeii. NCBI lineage: Eukaryota > Metazoa > Mollusca > Cephalopoda > Myopsida > Loliginidae > Doryteuthis > Doryteuthis pealeii. Next base: position 51,841,162 of record CM042149.1, on the reverse strand, counting down.
CAATAAGATAACGTGTGTATAAAAAAAAGTGGTAAAATAGCCATCGTGGTAAAGAGCAGAAATGAAAAAAGTTATTTTTAGAAATATATCTATGCATATATAAGGGGCAGTTGTGTGTATATGTATGTCCGGAGGAAGCGTCGAAAATAAAACAATTAACAACAAAGTAAATACATATACACATTTACTATTACCAGATCTTGGTTTTTGAGGAAAACTGACGAAGGTTTGATTTATATTATTGAAGGTAATTAAAAAATGATATTTAAATGATAACAGAATAGATTTTGGGGGGTTTGATATTTTTAAATAGTAGACATGACTTTTTCTTTTCAGAGCAGCTGGATCAACGCAAGGTTGTTTTTTTACATAAGGATGAACACTGGTGCATAGTAGTGGTTCTCAACTGGGTGCCATATGGCCCATATGTTTTAGGGGGGGATTCAGGCAAGCAAAACATATTTAATCATAAAAATACAATAGGATTTTTAAACATAGAATAGCTATGGGGTCCATCACAGTAAAGTAGAAATCAAGGGAACCCATAGGTAAAGAAAATTGAGAACCACTAATGAATGAATATGGAAAAATGGGGAGGGGGTCAAGAAAATATAGAATTGGGAATCGAAAAATAAGGAGAATGATTGATTGATTGATTTTAACAGCATGTCAACCTGTCTAGGGTTATTTTATGCCTAGAGGCTAGGGAATCGTGGTCACTGTATCTCCATATTTCCATTTTTTTTTGTATATTTATTTCTTGATATATAGAATTGGGGAATCGAAAAATAAGGAGAATGAGGATCCAACTTGTGATTCAATAAGAATGGATCTGTGAGATTAACTTTTTTTACCTCCTACTACCCAGGCAACGCCGGGTAGCCACTTATAGTATATTTATAATTATAGTTTATTTGTACGGTTGCCATACTTCAAAATTATATCATTTCTCTTTTCCAAATTACGTACGGCACCTGAGACTGTAAGACAGTACTCCACGGACCGATACCGGTACGGTGGACCAGTTATGAGAAACACTATTGTAGAAGACCAATAGTGGTCGTATTCAGTCCATAAATGGGGGATGAGGTGGTTCATACTTTTCCCACGGGTATTATTAGTCTGGAATTGAACCTAATAGCGCGACTGGAGTTCGAACTCGTTTACTACGATGTCGCAGTTCTGCATGTTAACCACTACGTCACGGGAACGCCCATATTTGCGTTGGCATAATCAGATATTGGTAATTTTTGTAGTTTGGTTACTGTCATTTCTTTGAATGGACGCCACTAAATTGTGAGTAATGAGCTTTATTATTTGCCACTGGTGGGGTTTTCGACTTCCCAAATTGGCTCTCATTATATTAGTTTTTTTTTTTTTTCTTTCTTTTTTTGTTAGACTGGCTCGAATTCCGGAATTATATTACTTCGGAAAAAAAGTCCAATTAAAGTATGAAAGCACACATGAGCAACAAAAGTCAGCCACATTTTAGTTACTTTAAAATGTATGGAAACGATTATAATTCAATTATTGATTTAAAAACATACTTTTATAGTTCACACTTCATTAACATTACTAGCAACAGAAAACACTCTCCGAGCGTCGTAAAAATTAATTTTTGAAAGACATTACCTGAGTGGGTGGGAGTTAAAAATTCAATGTCAGAGGGTTTGTATCATAAGTAAGAAAAATCCTCATATTTATTAAAGGAGTAAAAAAAAAAACAATTTGAAATGAAAACTGAGCCCCGTCCCTCTCAAATAAAATGTTCCATGCATGTAATAATCAAACAATTATTTTGAATATTTTCCACATCAATTTTCCACAAAATCGTAGGTATTTATTTATTTGTAAACTTTTTAGTTAACTTCTTGTTACAATAAAAAAAGGAGACGAGAGTAAAAAAACAATTTTTAAAATTGCTTACTCAAATTTTGGGTGTATATAGCATAAGAATATTGTGACGTAATCTGTGACGTAGAGCTATGACGTAGTTTTTGTTACAGACAGAAATACAGACAATCTCCATTATTAATAGAAGTTTATTGGTGTTATAAAGTTGTTTGTGAAGTGGTCTATTGTCGGTAGGGAGATTGTTTCTGCTGAAGTGGAGCGCCACACCTAGCACCAGGTCTTCACTTTACCGGACATACCAGATTACCCAATCTGTGCTACTTATATGTTCAGTTGGCGAGGACAGGGATCGAACCCGGAACCTTGCGATTCCTAGGTGGGTGCTCTACCGACTGAGCTAAACTGGTTTCAGTTGCAGTTATCGTTCATGTATTTCATTTTTTAATAGAGATTCGGTGTCTATTTGTCTGTAACCGAAACTACGTCACAGCTTACGTTACAATTGCGTCAGAAATGGCGTAATTTTATAAATGAGTATTTAATTTATAGTCAAAAATCCTTAATACATATAATAAATGTGTTAGATTTGCCTCAAAACAGCCCATGTTATTAGTGCGTTTAAAATCCTTTAATGTGTCTTATATATCCTTAAGAAATACATGCTTACATAATATATGGTGTGGTTAATTTGCATACTGGTTTTAACAAACCGAGTTAAAAATAATTACTTGATTTTAATATTATTTTTATTCTCAAATGTATTAAAATCCATCTTATGAATGATTTTATATAGAAATCAATTAAAAATATAATTAAAATAAGTGTAATCTTTTTTGTGTTTGTATTGAATTTAATTAGTTTATCTAATTCAATATAAGATTTAATTATATTAAAACTTAAATAATTGTGCCCGGAGGTCGCATTTTTTAGCTAGTTCTATTTAATATATCTTTCCTCTTACCACTTCGTTTATGTTAATTTTTGTTGTTGTTTTTTAACTAAGAACCGACTTTATTTGTTTACTAACTTCTGTAAGACTGATTTTAATTAAACCTAAGTCATACTTATGAACTTATTCTGACTTTATATTTTGATATAATTCTAATGTAATGGTTACCGTCGGAGGAAATGGAACCGGCTGCCCAAGTTCGAATCCTGGACGAGGTGGTTTGCATTTCATATACCCCTAATAACCTTGGGAAAGTTATAAATCCAACTACTCTCCCTCTATTTATGTGTAAATTGTCCAGTAGACTCGTTCTTTAACCTTGGTTAGGCAACCAGTCTAGGAGAATGAAAACTTGCTAATGTCCGCTTAAGAAATTGACCTTGTGCCCCATCCTGCTCGTTCGGACGGATTGATAAATATATACAGGCTGATTGAAAAGTGACTCCCTATTCTGAACTATTTCTAATTGTTTATATGCAGTTACATTTTTATCAATTCTTTAATATATGTTCCTTAATATATGGCAATTAAATTTATGTTGTTTTTTCTTTTCAAATTAATTATTTTGTTTCCAAATTCGAGGACCTATAAAAATGTCTAACTTTAATTTAATTCTAATTCCCGAGCAGCTTGAGAGGCTGGAGGAAAATGACGGGAGCTAGTTAAAATTTTAAATAGAACTCCTTGGTTTCTGTATTCTTCTCATGTTCGTTATTCTTTTTCTTTTTCTTTTTTTTTTTTTTTTTTGTAAAAATAATGATTCAGAAATAAATTATGAGATTTTTTAAAATAGGGAGAGTGTTATTTACAACCACCTTGTATATATATATATATATATATATATATATATATATATATATATATATATATTATATATATGTTGTATATTCTGATATACAAAGTAAGGAATTTGTTCTAATCACTAGATATAATTTTTTATCTTTAAAAAAAAATTTTTTTTTCTTATAATCTAAAGGGACTAATTTTTTTTTACGAGCAACAAAGATATAATAAATTCTGACGTCGAGTCTCTGTTGGTGTTAAAATTTAACATTAAACCACATAAATAGGTTGAATTTTTTTATTCGATCATGAAAAAGTATTTTATTTCAACATTCTAGACACTCCTATGCACGTTTGACAAAACGGTCAGGTGAGGGGAAATTAGTTAAAGGTGTTTAAATGTTATTCATATCGTTCAGAACTTTACTTTTAAAAATAATTTTGCTATGTTTATATGTAGGTGCTCACTAGAGAATGTCACGTATGAGTTCGTCCTTGCTTCTCAGTTGTATTTTAACAAACACTTTTGACAAAACGGTCAGGTGAGGGGAAATTAGTTAAAGGTGTTTAAAAGTTATTCATGTCGTTCAGAACTTAACTTTAAAAAAATATTTTTTGATTGATGTAGCTTTTTGCTGGACAGTCTACCCTGGTGTATCCATGCGTAGGTGTCCACTGAAGAACATCGCGTATGTGTTCGTCCTTGTTTCTCAACTGCATTTTAACCTCTTTGTTTCTTTCTTTGTTTTTTCTTACTCACTTTTACTCCCTTTCTTTTTTCTTTCTTTCTTTTTCTTGTTCTTCACGTTTTTACTTGTCTCTTTTCTATTTCGTCTTTTTTCACCTATTTATTCCTTTCTTCTTTGTTTCGTTCACTCATCTCCATTCTTAGCAGGAGCCCCCGTGGCATGGTTGCTAACGTGCTCGACTGTGACACCGTAGAGAGCGATTTCGACTTTCAGTCGCATTATTACGTTCAATTTCGACTAATACCCTTAGGGAAAGTATGTCCTCCCATCATCAGATTTAACAGGTTAGCTATGGGTCAAAATATTACTACTACTGTTCTTCTCTAAGGTAGTTTATAATGGAAGTGCGTGGTGTAATGGTTAAAGTCATGGGGACATAGACCCGTCGCCCCGAGTTTAAATCCCGGATGACACTTTAATTTTGCACGAAATTGGCCATTTTCACCCACTCTCAGGGTATCAGGCCTCAAATCTCACTTAAAACTCCTAATTGAGCACTTTTTTCCCCCATCAGTAAATTCTATGCATCAGAATCCATGGGAAAAAACAATAAAATCGATAACTTAAATTGTCATCAAAATAGTAGTCTTATAATGGCTGAAAAATTTTGGGGGCATCTATATCTCCCCCAATTCTCAACAGAATTCAACCATCTTTTACTATGTGATACTCCTCATCAAACCAGAATTAGAAATCATATTAGTTTGGCACGGGAAACAATTGTGGATTTTTATTTAACGCTAATACCCTTGGTATGAATCCTACTCTCCCTCCAGTTATGGGTAAATAGTAGGGTAGACTGGGCTCCTTAATCTTGGTTAAGCAACCTGTCTAGGAAAAGGAAAACTCTGAATTCAAACCTATTAAACTCCTCTTAAGAAATTGACTTTGTGTTGCATCCTGTTCGTGCGGAGAGGTTGGTAAATATATATAAGGTAGCTTTGATATTAAATACGCCAAGAAGTTTGATATATCATTAAAGAAAAAACCCTCCTTTCTCTCTCCCTGCTCCTCTCTCTCATTCTTTTCTTCACTCTTCTCCTCTCGCACCTCTCTCTCTCTCTCTCTCTCTATATATATATATATATATATATATATGTGTGTGTGTGTGTGTGTGTGTGTGTGCGTGCGTGTATATATATATATATATATATATATATATATATATATATCCCTGTCACTTACCCATTAACTGTTTCCTCATTTCTCTTCTTCTATCCTTTTGTCTTTTATCTCACATTTATCTATTCTTTCTGTCGCTCTCCCGCCCCTTCATTATTCCCCCCCCTCTCTCTCTCTCTCTCTCTCTCTCTCTCTCTCTCTCTCTCTCTCTCTCTCTCTCTCAATATATACATATATATATATACATATCTGTCACTCACTCATTCAGTCTGCCACCCCCTTTCTTCTTTTCTTTCTTTCTTTTGTCTTCTATTTTTTCCACCCCCTTCCCCCTGCGCACATTGTTAGTAATTTCCTTTACAGTCCCACCAAACATTCTCGTTCACTGACAGCAAAGATGAAGACATTATTTTTATTGAGCATTCCTGACATACAAAAATGTTCTTCATGTCAGAAGACGTTGGCCAGGATCAACTACTTAATTCGATATTTTTAGATAAGTAATTGCAAGGAACCTCAAGTCTCAACACTTTGTGTGTGTTTGTTGCGAACTGTGATCACCAAAAGAAACACGAAGCAACACGGTCATAAAACACAGTGAGCCCATCCATCCCACAATGCCACTTGTCTTACACTTCCGCCGATAAACATTCCTTTTCGCCTAAAGGCCATTTCGTGACGTTTCGCTTTCTCCGACTCTGTCTCTAATTTCGCTTTCGTGTTAAGCGACATTTTAGGACAGGACATTCGAGAAAGCATTCTTTTACACACACACACACACACACACACATACACACACACACATACACACACACACACATGCGCATGCAAACACACAAGCGCCCACGCGCATGCGCGCACATACAGTGACGCGGGCACGTACAGATATCTATTATTAGCTAATTTCCTCGCTGATTCGGGGGTTAAATGGTAAGTGAAAAGTTTTCTAATAAATAGCGCTATTCCAATCATCCAAAAGAAATGAGTCTGTATAATCTTATTATAATGGAAATTCGGTGTCTGTCTTTTCGTAACCAAAACTAAGTCTCCACCAACTTCACAAGTCTCTTGGTTATTTACGTTATATTCCAATCTCAAAACAGCATTCTAGATTCCAATAATATAGGAATGTGGGAAACGCGTGGTGTAATGGTTAAAGTCATTGGAAATGGACTCGTCTCCCCGAGTTCAAATCCTGGACGTGGTAATTGCATTTCACTTAGCGCTAATACCCTTCGGAAAGGTATGAATTCTACTCTCCCTCCAGCTATGGGTAAATAGTAGGGTAGACTGGGCTCTTTAACCTTGGTTAGGCAACCGGTCTAGGAGAAGGAAAACTCTTAATTAAAACCTGTTAAACTCCGCTTAAGAAATTGACCTTGTGTCACATCCTGTTCGTGCGGAGGGGTTGGTAAATATATATATATTCCAATAATATTTCAGAAATGAGTCTGCATTGCATATCTTATTATAATGAAGATTCGGTGTCTTTCTGTAAACAAAAATATGTAACCACCAACGTATCAATTCCCCTAGTTATTTACGTTGTATTCCAATCATTCAAGAGAAATAAGTCTGCATTGCTCATCTATGTATAATGGAGATTCACCGTCTGTCTGTAACCAAAACAACGTCACCACCAACTTTAAAACTACCTTAGTTATTTACCTTATATTCCAATCATCTAAGGGAAATGAGTCGGCATTGCATATCTTATTAAAATGGAGATTCGGTTTCTGTTTGTAATCGAAACTACGCCACCACCTACATCAAAACTCCCTTCGTTTCCTCGTGCCCCAGCCACTAAAATAGGGTGAATAGTTAAATCCCATCATATTATATACGGGTTCACATAACTACAAAACTCCACCTCCGTGTTGGTAGTATAATCCGGCCAGTCCCACAACTATTTATATTGCCGATCAAGTCTAGACCAAAAATAATTGTTACTCATTGTGCACTGGGCGAGATGTTGAATTTTGTCAACTCGTCTTTGTTCCGGTTGTTGTCTTTTTTTTATTGCTTATATATTCCAGCACTGTCGGCTGGGGCTTTAAAATAAGACGACTACACCCCTGTATGGGGGTAAACCCCTCAAATGGGGCCACCTGCTCGACAATAGGCTTCGGACAACAATACAGACGCTAGAAATTGACGTGCAGAGCCATTTGATCAGGTGGGGGGGGGTCTCTCCAGCCGCATATCTAGCCTAAGTAAAAACCAAAGAGGACTGTTGCATATCATGGACTTCTCAGCAACCAGGATTCCATCCTTAAGCATCACAGGTCCCCACCCCATTAGGTGGGGGGTATCCTCTGCAGAGGTATAGTCGGTGTATTCTAGAACCCCAGCCGACAGGGCTGAAGTCTAACGAAGTAACACCCCTCCAATGGGGCCACCTGTTAGGCAATAGGGTTCAGACAATTATATGTGCGAGCGCTTCATGTAACCAGTCGTTTGATAAGTGGGAGGAGGCTCTCTGACCGCCCGTCTAGCCTAAGTAAGGACCAAAATGGAGTGTTACATCTCATAGACTATTCAGCCACCAGGGTTCCATCCTTAAGCATCACTGGTCACCACCCCATTGAGGGGAGTCTTACCCTCTGCAGAGGTGCTGTTGGTTTATTCTAAAGCCCCAGCTGACAGGGCTGAAGTATATGGAACCAACAACCGTCAAATGGGACCACCTTTTGGGCAATAGGGTTCGGACAACTATATGTACAAGGGCTTGACGTGACCAGCCGTTCGATCAGTGGAGGTTCTCCGACCGCCCTTCTAGCGTAAGTAAGGACCAAAATGGAGTCTTGTATGTCATGAACTGCTCAGCCACCGGGGTTCCATCCTTTAGGATTACGACCCCATTGAGGAATAGTCTTACTGCAGAGATGCAGTGTGTTTATTCTAAAGCCACAGCCACAGCCGACAAGGATGAAGTCTATCGAAGTGCACTCGATTTCTGCAACACTGTATCGCCTCTTAGTTTAAACTGTGGAAATTATAAAGTGATTTTACAGCACGATACTGATTGCTTTTCTCTTCTACGGAAGCCTTATTAGCAAATTACGATAAAATCAATTAATCGGACACATTAATTCTCTTTATTGTCAGATATCGTACAAATGACAAAAATATTCAGTTGCTGGATTATTAGAATAATTTCTTTTTCTTTATGTAGTCTTTGCATGGTGTTGGGTTTTTCTTCATCATTTTTTTCAAAATTACCATGTGATCTCAATTATACATGAAAGACTGTTTCAAAATAAATTAAAAACGAGAAATGATACAAATCGGTCAAATATGCAAGCAACAAAACTATGCTGATTGTCAAGTACCAATATGAAAATCACCAGTTGCATGTTATCATATTAATTATACACAGATAGAATATCTATGGAATGTATAGAATGGAGGCATGTGTGTTGCATAGCGCCTTCTTCCACTTGGCACTAAATCTTATTATAATGGAGATTGTGTGTTTTTCTGTCTGTAACCGAAACTAAATCACGACTCAAGTCACAATTCCCTTAGTAATTGACGTCACATTGACCATGAATTTATCCTTATTTTAACCTCAATTATTAATAAAATTGTTTTACATTATTTATACTGTTAACCATATCTATATACTAATAACATGCAATTTTATTTATATATACAACAAAATAGCAGTTTACAATGTGAATGGAAGGCTAATTTGCATATTGATCTTAGAAATTTGATTTTAATAAACATATGCTTAGTATTATTGATTTCTAATTGTCTGGTTTTATCTTATTAAATATAAGCAAACATCTCGGGGATAAATCTTAAAAGAAATCCATTAACAAGAAGAAATAACTGTAATATTATTATTTACTTCCTATTTTAACTAAATAGTTAAATTAGGAAGATTTACCAATGAAAGACGGGAGTAAGGGAAAATGATGGAACAGTTAGTTTCAAAGTTGTTCTATTTTTCAATCATACCCCCTCTGTTCCAAATCTTTTTATCTGCTTTCTTATTCAGTTCCATTAGCCTTTCTAATTTAATATGATATTTTATTATATTAAAACTTAAATACTTGCACCCGGAGGGTGCATATATTTGCTAGTAATTATAATGTTGCATACCTCTTTCTTTAATTCTATTTCTTGGCCGTCTTTAGTATTCTGATCGTCTTTGGTATTTCTTCTATCATCTTGACTTTGTCTGGAATCTTCTAAGATCTTGGGTATCTTCTAAGGCCTAGCGTCTGGAGTTGACTTGGGGATTTCGGTCTGGTTTTCTGTTACTATGTTCTTGCTGGCTGGTCGTCCTGGATTCATTTCTTAGTCTTGTTACCAAGACATTCATCAACCACAAGAACATATTACTTATACAAAGTTTTATTTCCTTAACTATACATTTCATGTAACTAAATATCTGACTAACATAGCGCGCGTGAGTTCCAGTTTTAGGCAGGACCTAAAATGGCCGACTTCTCTGCCTGACGTCTAACGGAAAACTGGGGACTCAAAAAAAAGGTCACACGTGACTTCACATATTTGGCGGGCTTCTGTAATTTTCCATGGAAGGACCCGGCCATGATATGAAAAGGGTCACCCCTCTCAGAATTACAGGGGATTGACAATAATCTTATGCAACCGCATAGATTATGTAACTGTGTGGTGTAATGGTTACAGTCGTATAAAAATGGACTCGTTGGTCTGTCACTATGGGATTTGAAAATCAATAGCAACCCGGATGCAGATAAACAAGATAGAAAAATTGATAGAAAAACTCAGATCACAAACGTAACCAATAATGAAATAAAAGTTACTTTGGCGGAATGGCCTATTGTTGGTATCAGCTAAATAGCGAGGGTGTCTATACCCTTTTCCTTAATTCTGCTTCCAGCTACGGGTAAATAATAGAAAAGGACGGGCTCTTTAGCCATGGCTAGGTAACTAGTCTACGAGAAGGAAAACTCTGAATTCAAACCTTTTAAAACTCCGCTTAAGAAATTGATCTCGTATCACATCCTACTCGTGTGGAGGGGTTGATAGATATACATAGAAAGGAAGCCGGTTGTCCTGCCAAGTTCAAAGAGCCCAATCTGCCCAACTATTTACCCATAGCTGGATAATTAGTTGGTAGATTTGTACCTTTCCCCAGAGTGGGTGTTTACTCAACCCGTTCGTCATGGGAAGGATTTGACACAAGGTTACAAATATGGAGCATCCAGCAAAGATCAAAATTAATGGATCTGTGAGGCTAGCATGCATCAGCGTGTAACGCCCTAGCTTTCCTAAAGGTATTAGTACTATGTGAAATACAAATAGCTTCTAGGATTTGAAACTGGTTCGCCGTGCCCATTCTATGCCTAGAGGTTAGGGAATCGTGTAGTAGGATGTGACGCAAGTCTAAAGTTTTAAGAGATTTGAATTCTCATTTTCGTTCTCCTAGACTGGTTGCTTAACCAAAGTTAAAGGACCCAGCCTGATCTACTATTTATCTATAGCTGGAGGTAGAATAATTGGATTCATATTCCCAAGGATGTATGTTAAATGTAAACAACCTCGTCCAGAATTTGAATTCGATTCGTCATGTACATTTCCTTCGAGAATAATCATTACATAACGACCACTTCCTTATATATATATGTGTGTGTTTATATATATATATATATATAAAGACAAACCAGTTATTGAACCAAAGAAACGAGCTAATATTCAAGTGCAGACAGGAAAATAGATTCAAACGCAAATTCAATAATATAGAACTGGTGAATTAGGGTTTAAAATGTGTTAAAATCGCGTACATTATATATTTATATTTACATTTTTGTGTAGTTCTTCCTTAAGAGTTTTTTTTGTGTGTGTATACAGTTATATCCTGTGAAGTCTTCCTATATAATACAAATAATTTTCAAACATATCTATTTGGCCAATCGCTGAGACCCTAAGAGGTACAACTACTCAGGTTCAGAACGGATGCAGTCTCTATTGGGATGTGCACCAGTCTTTCCGGCAACAAATTCCGATTACAATATAATTTTTCTCTGAATGTTTGAGATGAGGCTTGAAGATTAGTATTATTAGCGTTATTCGGACTATTGTCCCCATCTTCATTGTTATTTGTACAATTAATTAATTAGTTTAATTAACACAACTCCTACCCCAGCTATGGTTAGCGGAATGAGAACAGGATACCCCCGTGGAATAAATAAAGGGTTAGGTTCAAAGTTCCGTGATGGCTCCCGAATACGACAAGAAAGTTCCCGAGTTCGAAAAGAAGGTTCCCGAGTCCGAGAAGGTTCCCGAGTCCGACAAGAAATACCTGGAGAAGGCCGGAGGGTATATCGACCGAAACGTTGTACAAATAACAATGAAGATGGGAACAATAGTCCGAATAACGCTAATAATACAATATAATTATTTCACCAGCATCCTCCTATTCTTAAGAATAATCTTACGGATAACGTTACATAATATCGTGGGTAGCCTACGAATCATGTAGGTAAGTGTAGCTAAATTTTTTAGTTGAATTTCGTTGAAGATTCAAAATCGGGGTTAAATGGAAAGTTACCGCTAGCCGTTATAGTTATGATTGGCAGGTAAAAAACACCTTTAATTGACATCCCCATCCCGATTTCCGCCAATGGAAAGGCGTGTGAATAGAAACTAGTCTTGTTAACAGAAGTTAAGTTAGATTCTGGCAGTTAGTCAACGGGAGCAGACGTTAGGATCGTCGCTCCCAAAATGCCGGCTCCTCACAGGGCGGTTAGAGGCCCGTTTGGAGTGTGGATTCTTAATAATAATTATTATAAAAATACAGTTGAGGATTGCTTAATTATTCAACTGCACAGCCCGGAGGAAGAAAGAAATCAGCTCAACAGAAGAAAGAATAAGCAATAACAAGCAGACAAATAAGAACCCAACTTCTCTCTTCTTTCATCCCTCCCCATTATATACCCAGCAGAGATGAACGGGTATATAACATTGTCACATGGAAAGCACCATTTCTCCAAAGTTAAGTAGCGATGAATCTATTAAATACTTAATTGGGTGACCATTTAAGCAACAAATTGTATTGTAAGAAACCTAATATCAAAATTATACTTGATTCGGTATTAAATGACAGGGAAAGGGTTGATATTCGATAAAACAAAACAATCAAACCAAATTTGTTGAGGAATTGTAAATTTATGTTTGTTTATCTGTTTGCGTTTCATGTCACCCTTATTTGTATATGACAACGAATTCATTGTTCTATATTTTAATATTTTCTACTTCCGATAAATTTGACAGAATTTACCTGAAGGCGTAGGTGTTTATTCATCTTATTCTATAAATCGACTTTTTATTTTGTTTTTGTTTTGCTGGAATTTTTGTTATTTTTTTTTTGTGTGTGTTTTTTTACTTTGGTTTTGTTTTGTTTTTTGTTTTTTGTTTTTGGGTTTTGTTTTTTTGTATCGAAGTAAATGAAATATATGTATGAAAGTATCGAATAAAAATTCTTATAGAGATTCTTGAAATCAATTATTTATAATCTAATTGTATTTCCTTAGTATGAAATTATTTTACTTCACCTCCTAATTTCATTATCATTCTCATCTTAGAGAAACTTGAAATACATTAATCTATATAAACAATATATTTTTATTTTCTATTTGATTTTCAGACATTGATTTTAAATAATAATTCCTGTTAACCCTTAACACTATGGTTTCACTCCTTGGGAATTTTGAACACCAGGTTTAACTGAGGGTCTTTCACTGAATTCCAAGTAACAGCAAATCTCCTCACGTCTCCAAGTCTCTTCTGAGTATTCTAGTTGATCTTATCAATGATGTTATTTGTAGGGTTTCGTCCTTCATCTGATTTCCCCAAGCCTTTTTGAACTGTTCAAAGTCCACCAAGTACAATTGGACCATATGACCTTTAGTCACCCCTTTTGCGATTTCGTTTCACAAGAACATTTTTTTCATTTAAACTGTCAAAATCCAGTTATTTGTTAACAGATGATTTTTAGAGATTTTTTAAATTAAAAAACTAACCCCTAACCTATTCCTAACCCCTAACAAACAACCGGATTTTTACGGTGTAAATGAAAAAAATGTCCTTATGAAACGAGATCACAAAAGGGGTGCCTAAAGGTCATATGGTCCGTACCGTATGGTCATATGGTCACCGTTACCTTCATGTTACAAACATTTGTTTGTTTAGCAAGATCTGTGTATTTGTTTTAGCTTCGAGCCTTCTTTAAGTCCTTGCAATTTTTTTCTTTCATTTTAGTTATCCATTCGACCCTTCTGTTATGTACTTCCTTTCCTCATAACTTACTCCAGAAATATTTTTTTTACCTTTGAATTCGGTTGTTAATTTGAAAAATATTCGAATGACAAATTCAAACACATCAGATTTTTGTATTTTTATTTCATTGCAATTTTTTGTTATTTGCATGAAAATAAAGAATATTATTTTCCGGTAACAAGTTTTTCATGTTTAGTTAAAAGTGACTTACACATTCAAACAAATATAATTCTGCTCTAGAGTGTGATTCCATATATTGTTATCTTTTATACAAAATATTGTTTGGTTAAGTTTCTTTGTTTGGCATATAAACCTTTGTGGGTTATTTAATGCCAAAGCTATCCTTATACAAAAATAGTAAAAGTACTATTGAACCCATAGCTGAGGGATAAGAGAGGGCTTATACCTTTCCCAAGGATATTAGTTCATACTTTTCTGTGGTAGAAATTTATTTTATTATTGTGGTAGGTCCTGTTTTAATTGTATTACAAATGAGCGCGGTAGGGAATGATCTTACGATTCTTCGTAGGCGAGAGACTGTGTTCAACAGGTGAGAATTTGAGATTGTTTACCAGACATTAAACTGCATCTGATATCAAGGCTGCAATTCTTGGGGGTGGGGGTGAAGAGTACCCTTGGGGTGGCAATTACGGTTAAGATCTTATTTGTGGATAAATAGATGTTTGATAATTATTTGTATTAGATAGGAATACTTGATACTATATAACTGTGTGTACATTATTTATACTAAGTACAGTTACTTGATAATGTTGGCATCCTTCCGTCTACTAAAGACGATGGCGTAGTGTCCATTTTTTTAAAATCTGCAACCGCATGAGTGGCTGAACAGACCAATTTTAGAATGGCAGTCTATGGAACAGTGACTGCAAACAAACAGTGATGCTCGCTGGAGTTGCTGTTGTCTCTCCTTCCTTTTGGCTTTCTTTTCTGTGGCGGCTTCTTTCCTCTCTTTTTCGCTCCTTTTTGTTCCTTCTGATGAGGTGTCGCCAGGTTGCACAGTCTTCTGCACAGGCCTCTCATGTGTTGATGTTAATGTGGCGTGTCTTCATGTTTCTCTTAGTTACTTGATACTATAATTGTTTTATAAGGATTATTATTGATACCATATAACTGTGCAAACTCATCACTCTTACTAAATAGAGCGTATGATTGTGTATAAGTTATTAGGAATATTTAAAACCATACAACCATGAGCACATTATTGATATAAAATAGGAATACTTGAAACTATACAACTGTGTGCAAATTATTTGAGGTATAAATAATTGATCTCATGTCTCAAAACATTCTTAAGAAACAACTATATAAAAATGGAAATATGAATGTACAATAACTCAATTCTCTAACCTCTAGGAATAAAATAACCCCGGAGGTGTTGACTTGCCGTTAAAAGAAATAAGACAATTAATCAACCCAATTGACTTTATGGCATGCCCCAATCTTTTTTTTATATCTTATATGTGCTAGAAGGGGCGTGGTCAAATTGTTAGAGTCGTAGGAAGTGGACTTGTGTGTGTGTGTGTGTGTGTGTGTGTGTGTGTGTCAGAAGGCTGTGGCTGAGGGTCTGAGAATATGACGCTAAACTCCGATGCTGAAGATTCAATTCTGGAAGTTTGGCTAATAGGGAGTACCCCTTTTTAACCATTGCTCCCAGGTCAACTCTTACCCGGTGTGGAAGTATATGCTAGGGTTCCATCTATGGGTTAAATAGAAAGAAATGAGTTTTAAAAAAGTGTTTAAAAAATTGAGTTAAAGAATATTAAGTATCAATCAAGAATGAATAAAACAAAAAGTCTTCGGTATAAAATAACCCAACAATAGTTGACATGCCCTAAAATCTAACCAACCAGCAAACCAAACAACCAAATCAATCAATCTATATTAAAAATCCAGAGCCCAACAATCCTAGAAACGCACCCTGGTGAATTTATTTGAAGACAGTCTTTAACTTACCATCTTAGAGGATGCTGCAATTTGTGCCAGTGTCGGACTTTGCCGGAGTTCTATTCGGTCTACTGGGCTGTAGGTGATCCAACTGTATAAGTTAAAATAGTCCTGCTAATACTCTGCATAACACATCCATCACTTTAATCTCTTCTTACGTACAGGCTTCGGCATTTCTCCTATACCGAAGAAGGCAAGTCACTGGAACAGTCACTTTGACATTGATCGACTATTTTCATGCTGATACAAAACTAAGAACGTTGGATTTAAGTGCTCAGACAGGTTTCAGACAGATTTTTGTTTGATGCTCTCCATCGGTATTCTGATTGAACAAAAAAAGCGTTTTTCCCCCGCTTATTTTTTATAAACTATTGGAAATTGCTCTGTCGATACAGTACGTTTGTAAAACTACATTTACTACTTGATTTTCGTACTCTGAAAAGTAAAGACAGTCACTACAAATAGCAGCCTTCATTGGATCGATATATTAGATATACTACTATGGCGAAATACGTATGGCTTTACCCAACTCCTCTGCCACAGACAGAATGTGATAAAAGCTCATTTTTCTATTCTCCTAGGATGGTTGCCTAATCAAATCCAACGAACTCAGTATCCCCTACTATTTACTCATACCTGCGGAGAGAACAAATATTTGAACTTTTGTTGTTTGGTCAGCTGGTTAGATTTTGCGGCATGTCAATCCTTGTTGGGTTATTTTATGCCGAAGACACTTTGATTTATTCATTCTTTATGGGGATTCTAATTCTTTTTAACGTCATTTTTTTAAACAGATGTTTTTCATTGTAACACATATATGGGATCCTAACGGGTACTACCACTCCGGGTTAGGGTGGATCTGAGAGTAACGGTGATGATGAGGTACTGCACTCCCACCACAGAGCTCAAGAATTGGAACTTCGCCATTGGATAGTTTAACGGCATAACCCGGGACACTTTGAACTTTGGTCTTGGAATCCATTTCCTACGACGATAACCGCTTAGCTAAGTGCTCCTCCCTATGTGTTAACCAAGGTTTTTTATGTTAAAAAGGGATATTCATGGGAATATGTTTATGATATACAGTGTGTGTCAAAAAGTATCGAGTTATTTTGTAATTTAGACACACTTCTGAAAAATATGAATGGAACTTTTTTTTTTCATAATACAATGCTAAAAATGCATTTTTCTTAATAATGTTCATCAATGTTTAGCCATTTTCATTACCTTTAAAAAATAGGCCATCAACTCAGACGAACGTGCGTGTAAACAGACATGAAATGAAAAATTAAGACCATTCGTTTTGTGATGATTATAATGAAAGACACAAAGACGCAATCAGCCATCTATACAGAAACACATATATTATAACGAGCTTCATTTTTATGTATACGCGGGTTTTGTTAGGGTGGATAATTTCATTGATAACTCTGAAACCGAAAGGTCATCTTTTTTTGTTTCTCTTCGTTTCTTTTTTTTTTTTTTTTTTTTTTTTTTTTTTTTCCTCTTTGAATTTTTTTAACAAAATTCTGAAACAGAAATCAATAACGGTCATATTTCATTTTGTTTTTCTTTTTTCTTTTTCTTTTTCCATCTTCATTTTTTTTATTTTATTTTGTTTTTCCTTTTTTTTACAAAATCAATAATAGTCATTTTTTCTTTTTCTTTTTCTTTTTCTTAATTTTGTCTTTTTTCTTTCTTTTCTTTCTATTTTTTTTTCCTCTTAGAAATCTCTGAAACTGAAATCAATCATGGCCGTTTTTTGTTTTTGTTTTGTCTTTTCTTTTTTTTTTTTTTTCTTCATGTCGGAAACAGAAATCAATGATAATCATCTTTTTTCCTTTTCTTCTTTTTTTTCTTTTTTCTTTTTTCTTCTTCTTTTCTTTTTCTTTCTTTTCTTTTTTTTCTTTTTTTCCTTTTTCTTTTCTTTTTTCTTTTTCTTTTTGAAAATCTCTGAAACCAAAATCAATGATGGTCATCATTTTTTAGTTTACCTTGTATTCCTCTCTTCTTTTTCTTTCTTTCTTTTTTCATTCTTTCTTTATTTTTATTCTTTATTTAATCTCTGAAATCAAAATCAATAATGGTCAGCTTTTTTGCCCTTTCTTTTTATATTTCCTTTTTTTCCTTTTTTTCTTTTTCTTTTCTTATTGATACTCTATTTATGAAATAAGTTGTCGCAACGAAGCACGGATACTACAGCTAGTTATACCAACATATTGTAATAAGAATCTTGTCACAGAAGATTCCTTCGGATCGTATATCTTAGAAAATTCAACCTATAATGAATTGACCTTTCCATTTTATCTCGAGAATTTTTACCACTTCACTCTAGAATTTCTCTTCGAGCATATCCAGATATCCAAAACCACTTCTCTTCCGTTTTGGGGACTATCATAAAATAATACTCATCAAGGGGCCGGTTTATCTGAGTCGGTAGAGTATCCGCATGGGAACCGCAAGGTTCCTGGTTTAATTTTTATTGACTAGCGTCCAAGAATAGAAATTATTGGTATTTTTTTTTTTAATGGGGCCACCAGGGTCTGTGTCGTTAAGCTATAGTTTATAAGTAAGTAAATTACTGGGTCGCATCTTAGGAAAAATATTCAGCTGGGTCTGGCTTATCTGAAATTGAAAGCCATATATTCCCAACCACGTCAAGAGACGTAACGGTTATTGGTGTAGATAAGAGAATCGGTGACCGAAGTTGGAATCCTGGACAAGACTGTTCGCGTTTAACTTCGCGTTAATGACATTGGGGAAGACATGCATCTATCGCTCCCACATATGGGAAAATAACAGGGCAGACTGGGTTATTCAGTCTTGGTTAGGGAACGGTTTAGGTTAGTCGGTAGAGCACAACGCAGCGCATGAGTAGCACAGACTGGGTAATCTGATCAGTTCGGTAAAAAGAGTAGTTGACAGTAGATGTGGCGCTCCATCTCTGAAAAAACAATCTCTCTGGTCTAGCGCTAGTAAAAAGGGGATAGGCACCCTGCTGCCTGGCTGATACCGTCAATAGGCCACTCAATCAACATTACGTTTTTTTTTTTAAATCTTATCAATTATTTCAGGGGATTTCTGATTTTTTAGCTGAAACTGCGGAAGATTAGAGAAAGAAAGAAAGAAAGAAAGATTGATAGAAAGAAAGAAAGAAAGAAAGAAAGAAAGAAAAATAGATAGATAGATAGATAGATAGATAGATAAAATAAAGAAAGAAAGTAAGAAAGAAAGAATGAAAGAAAGATAAAAAGAAAGAAAGAAAGATAGATAAAATAAAGAAAGAAAGATAGATAAAATAAATAAATAAAGAAAGAAAGAAAGAAAGAAAGAAAGAAAGATAAAATAAAGAAAGAAAAAAGGAAGAAAGAAAGATAAAAAGAAAGATAGATAGAAAAAAGAAAAAGAATAAGAAAGAAGATAGATAAAAAGAAAGAAAGAAAGATAAAATATAAATAAAGAAAGAAGATAGATAAAAAGAAAAGAAAGAATAACAAAGAAAGATAGATAAAAAAGAAAAAGAAGAAATAGAAAGATAGATAAAAAAAGGAAGAAAGAAAGAACAAAGAAAGATAAATAGATAGATAGATAGATAGATACATACATACATAGATACATAGATAAAAGAAAGAAAGAAAGAAGCTGGGGGCATTCGAGGTTTGCATTACAGTTGAATGTTGTGCGATGTCCTAATGTTCGTTGGTGTGTTGGCTGGTTGGTTGGGTTTTACGGAATGTTAACCCATTGGGTCATTTTTATGCCGAAGATGTTTTGTTTTATTCCTTCATGATGGGTACTCAATTTTTAACCTGGACCTGGGAATAATGGTAATGAAGGGGTACGCCACATTCTCCAGAGCTCCATTACAGGAACTTCAGCATCCGATAGAGTTTAATGTTATACCCACAACATTAATACCCTCAGTCAACGCCTTCTTGTACATAAATGATAAAAAAGGCTGGAGTTTGCCATAAGGGCAATAGGGTTGGAACAATCATAAAGGTGGACCTGGGAGTCATGGCGATAAAAGGGTACCCCGCATTCGCGAGAGTTATAACTTCACTACTAGATACAGTTTAATATCATACCCAGGAGACTAAGACGGCCAACCACCGATTTCTAGCACATATGATAAAAAGGGTTGCGGGTCACCACTTTAACATTTTTAACTTTTCGTAATTAATTGCTCTTTTAGTAATGTTTAACACACATTGACATTTTTAGCATTTACAGGCAAGACTTGAATTTTAACATAGTCACACCATAATACTTAGTGAAATAAACGTGAAATTTAAAAGGAAAATGGTTTGTTTTATTGTTTTGAATTTTGCACCAATCCTAATATGTAATTTTTATATGATATTTTAATATATAATTAATATAATATTTAATCTATTTAAAGTTTAAAAGAAAAAGAGAAAAAAGTACTCATAAAGATATTTTCTTAAAAAAAAATTATTTATTTTTTCTATCAATACTTATACATAATTTAAGATAATCTTTTATTTACTAATTTACTAAAATAAAAATTTAAATTAGAAAAAAAAAAGAAATAACACCAAGAAAAAAAAAGAAAAAGAGGGAGAAAGAATAAGAAAAGAAAAGGGAAAACAAAACAAAAGCTAAGTATGTAAATTTTTCTATTGACGGTTTTTATTTATTTATTCATTTTTTATTTTTGAATTTTGACATCGCTACACACTGGCAACATATCTGCAACACTTGCAACATACTTGCAACATTTGACCGGATGACAGCCGATATTAGGAATATTTGTTCTACACGGACTTAAAAAAAAGAAGTGAGAAATAAGAAATTACAGTTATTCGCCCATTTCATTCATAAAGGAGGAAAAGAAGAAAAAGAAAAAAAGGAGAGGAATAGAAAATAAGAAGAGAAATTGTAACCACACAAATAAAAACATAAGCACGTCATTTCTGAAAATAAACTCTGATGATGAAGCTCTTGCTTCGAAATCGATAAGACAAAAATAACATCTTTTTGTTTTTATTTTTCATACGCATTGTACTGGCCTTCAAATTATTAATATATCATAAAATAAACGTGAATTTTCAAATACTGAAAGGCCAAGGAAGACGAAAAAGATATGTTGGACATTGCTGAAGAAGCAAGGATGAATGAAGAATGCTACTTATGTATACACCTACATCTAGCTACACTAGTATAGGGTAGCCAGCAAAAACGTACATCAGCTCTATGCTGATTCTGGATGTTGTGCAGAGGACTAGCTGCAGTAGAGTACGCTTCTGTTCATGTTGCATCTATGGTGACGTGAAATGCGATCCTGTAAAGTGTTGAACACAATGGACGTTCGTTTGAACTTAGTGACGCAACAGATTCGTAATGCATAAAGGGAATCGTTGCAGCTGAAGTGCTTGAGATTTTCTGAATGTGTGTGGCTTGTATTTTGAAGTAGGGTAGACTGAAATTAATATATGCTACTTGATTGACACGTAAGACCTCTTACAAGGGGGCGACGATAGCACTGGAGCTATGGACATGTTTGTATATATATTTGATAATATATAAAGTACTTTCCAAATGTATCTGCAGCATTGCATAATTACATTCTTTAGTTATAAGGATTACGTCCAAGTTATCTGAGTTATGTATAAAGCAACAATCTGATATATATATATATATATATATATATATATATATATATATATATATATATATATATATATACGAGAAAATACGTGACCCGTTGGGTCACCCATTTATCTCGGGTTAAATTGTTGAAAAAATCACAATAATGTAATTGATTTTTAATACATTTTAGACTGTTTTTTCAGTCAATTCTGCTCAAATTTATCGTAAACATGGCCGTCATTTGTATCTTTATTCTTCAAAAAATATAAATATAAATGAATATAAATAACCTTTTGTGTTAAATCTGTGTTGTTATTTTAACATTACTTGCATTCATAATAAAATATTGACAGGACCGGTGAAATAAGCATAAAATAGGTATACCCAAAGATTCGTCTGCTTTTCATTTGGAAAACGAATTAAAATTAATTATTTAAGGTCAAATTTTTTGTCTAAATCGAAAAGTAGTAACATAATGAGCATCAGTAAAAAACAATAAAAATTACACATGTAATTTATTTTTAATGAATTTATAACGATTTTTTGTGATATTTCGATCAAGAGGGCCGCATTAAAAAATGCTCAGAATACATGTTTACAATATAAATTGTAACATTCGTGAATGCAAAAAAATACCAAAAATCAGGGATTGGTATTATCTGTGTCATTCAGACTATTGTCCTCATCTTCATTGTTATCAGTACAACATTTGAGCCGATATGCCCTCAGGTCTTCTTCGGGTATTTCTTTTCGGACTTGGGCCCAATCTTGTCGTAGGGAGGGGGTATTGGACCCTATAGATTTTAAAAATGAATAATTAAAGTCATTTTTTTAATCTATTTTAAAACATGAAATCTATTGGGGCTCTTTGCAGAACTTCCGCCCCTGCCTTAAGAAACGCTATTGATTTACTTTCATAGATAATCTTTGAAAAACCTTTTATGACTTGTATTCTCTATTTTTCAAAGAACACATTTTTATTTCAATTCATTGTTTTCAAGTACCCATTTTAGATTATTTCTTCTGTACCGTATAACGTTTTAGCATCCCGTCTAGAATTTACACCTGTTGCAAACTTTTTGTACATTCCGGTCAAGTCACACTGAAAAGCATTAGTTCCTGCTAGATCAGAGAAGTTAAGTAGCGATTAGCTTGTTCAAAACTTAATTGGGTGACCACTTAAGCAACAGCAAGTACTTTTAGCAACCTAAGTCGATTATTTATCAAAATGACTTAATTCAGCATTTAATGACCAGAAAAGTGTTAATACGCACAAGTCTTGCTGAAGGTACCGGGTCGCACTAGATCAACGAAGTTAAGCAGAGATGAACCCGTTCAATACTTAATTGGGTGACCATTTAATAAATATAAGGTACTATAAGCAACCCAAGTCCATTATCTATCAAAATGACTTGATTCGGTATTAAACAAACAGAAAAGCGTTTTTACGCACAAGTCTTGCTAAAGGTACCATTTCCCACTAGATCACTGGTGAAGCAGCGATGAGCCTGTTCAATACTGAATTGGGTTACCACTTAAGCGACAGAAGGTACTGAAAGCTACCTGGGTGTTTTGTTAATCAAAATTACTTTATTTTCCATCAAATGAACCGAAATAGGTTGATATACCGTAAAACAAAACAATCAACTCACGTACGGTTGCTATTTGACATCGATTTATTGTTCCTGAATTTAAAAAAAAGAAATTAAAATTAGTTGATATTTTTTAACCGACACCGAAGATGAAGATGCTGAGTAGAACTGGTCCAAAAATGATCGAGAAACATTATTCATGAACTGAATAAAATGTAGATTTAACGCTTCGAACCTTATTATAATGGAGCTTTGGTGTTTATCTGTCAGTATCCGAAACTACGTCCCTGCTTACGTCAGAATATCGACAATTGCGTGAGTTTATCAATGATTATTTAATTTATAGTCAAAATCGTTAATAAAAATCTTATTTATTAACGATGTCTCTATGAAAATCTGAGTTAGATTTGCCTCAGAACAGCCTATGTTATTAGTGCGTTTAAAATCCTGCAATGTGTTTTATATATCACTAAGAAATAAAGGTTTACATAATATATGGTGTGGTTAATTTGCATACAGGGTTTTAACAAAACCAGGTTTAATAAATAATTACGTGGTTTATTGATCGCTAATATTATTGTGTTATTCTCCAACGTATTAAAATCAATCTTATGAATAATTTTATGTTGAAAATAATCAAAATATAATTAAAATGAGTGTAATTTTTATATGCGTTCTTATTTCATTTCTAAGTCTGTCGAATTTAATTTATTTCATTATATCAAACCTTAAATACTTACACCCGGAAGCCATATATTTTTTACTCATGGTAATAATGTTAAAAAGATATACAGGGTGTTCGGGAGAAATTTGACAGTTTCATAAGGAAAAAGAAAAAGTGCTTGGTAACTATAAAATTTAATGGATTGTAGATAAATTCAACAGGCACGAAAATTACACTACTGTCAACAGGTTTCACTCAAAATATGTCAAACCACCATTAGCGTCGATCACAACTTCAATCCTGCTCTGGAAATTGGAGTAAGCTGATGTTACAGTTTCCCTGGGAAGGGTCTAAAAAACTACCTTAATTCTGTCAGTTAACCGGGATTTTGTAGTACTGGCACGACCAGTGTATTTTTCAACAGCGCCACATATATAATAATCCATGAAGTTAAGATCTGGGGAGTTCGGAGACCAAACATTCGGACGGGTGTAGTCGTGAAAATTTACCAACAGCCATTTGTGACTTTTCCCATAGGCGTGGTAGGGGTCCAAATCCTGCTGCCATGCATATGGCCTACCATTGGCTTTCCCTGTTATCCAGGGCTTGACTACAGTGTTTAGAAATTCCACGTAGGCATCTGAGGGTCCTCCAACACTTTCCACTGCAGATCTTCGAGGAATTCTGCTGTACAAACGCAATCACATCGTCTGTTATGTTGCTTTCTTCTAGCCACAGCCTCGTAATCACCATTACATTTCTCCAGTTCATGCCTGATTGTTTTTACAGTATTCATGGAGCATTGGGCAGCAACCTTAATCTCCTTATTTTGATGGCCGGCGCAGATCATCATGATACAAGTTATTCTCTTCCATGATTCAGGTGGGTTCCAGTCATCCATTCTATCTGTCATCATGTATATGAATGAAGAAGGGTCCAAGCTTTTAAATGATGCGTAGTGTGCGTCAATACCTCTAACCTACGGAGAAAAATAACCAAAAATGAATGTGTCAAATTTGTCCCGAACACCTTGTACTTGCATTTTTGAAGTGAAACATTGAGCTCGCTTTGATACAAGTTTCAGTTTTCTATTTGATCAGAAACTTTTTTTCTCGGAAACCTTAATTATCTTTTAGACTTTGTAATCTTCATTTTAAAATCAATTTCTTTATTCTGTCTCGTCTAAAATTTAATTATCTATGAAGCCTCGCACTTCATTTTAATGACATTTTCATTATTATCTCTGGTCTAAAACTTTATATCTCTTTATTTATTCTGTTTTTTTGTAAAACTTGTTCTATAGGACTTTATACCTTATCAGTATACCCTCGAACGTTACAGTGTATGTGTGTATTTATCCAGCACCTCTGCTAAGGACAGGATGTGACACAAAATCAATTTCTAAGTGATGAAGTGCTGATTAGAATTCCGCCCCCGCCTAGGCAGCTTACCTAACCTAGGCTTGTGGGGGGGGGGGCAAGAGGTTTAATGTTTTAGATTTAAAGGTAGCTGGTTATTCTTGGTGCGTGTTCCCAGGGTTTGCTCTTAACCCTATCTTATTTGGTGGTCGCGCTGAAAAGGAATTCAAGGAAATAAAAGGAAGAGAAAAAGACAAAGTTAGTTTTAGGATTTAGGCTTTATTCACGGGTCATAGCCACCATTCCTTCCTGGCTAGTAGTAGTGTCTTGTCCCAGTAAAGACCTAAGTTCTAATGGACAAGAGATTATCTTTGGACTCAGAAGTGGGTCTTTTTTCTGCATATGCTCGGAGGGTTCTTCCGGTCTAAAGGCTCATGGGAGTTTGTTATTTTTTAAATTCTTATTTTAATTTCATTTTAATCCGCACAAGCGTAAGAACTCTTTTTTCCTTGCAAATTACCCATAGCTTGAAGAGTAAATGGATCCATACCATTTTAGGAGTTACAGTGTTTGCACTCTCGTTTTTTTAGAGTATGTCATTGATGATGGGATATTTTTAAGTGAAGAAAGAAATAATGTTACATAATTTATAGGTAGCTAATGAATTATGTACGTACTGTAGTAAGAATATTTTTTTTAAATCAGAGTTGGTTAGATTCAAAACCGGGGGGAGTTAAGTGGGAAATTATGATTGATTAGTGATAACTCCGATTTAACCCCTCCGAAAGGCGCTATTACAGGCATGAAGCAATTTAGTTTAGTTCTCAGTTGCGACTTGACATTCGACGAGAGAGGATGTCTCTCGAGGTGTTGCATCTTACCGCTGCGGTTTTGTGACCAGCCCAACAAGAAAGAAATAGAAATCAGCCCATGAAATCATCCCTGAGAAGATGGAAGCCGATGTAGAAGGAACGAAAAGAAAAGTGAAAGAAAAAATAACAAAAAGAGAGAAAGAGAGTGGGGATAAAAATAGAGAGATTAAGTGTTACAGAAAAAAAAAAGTTTTCTGAATAAAATCAATAATTTTTCTGTTATTTTCTTTTTGTTTTATTTTCTGTTTCTTTTTGTTGTTATTTTTTTTTTTTTTTTTTTTTGCTGTAGTTTATTTGTTGTTCGTCTATGATTAGCGTTGCTAATGCCTGGTCACGTGTTATCTTCCAATGGCGCCCGGAAGTCACATTCCCAAATATTGTCGTTTTCCATCCTTACAATTGCTACATCAATAACTTGTTTGCTTCCGACTTGAAAGGGACACGTTTCCATGGCAATAATCTGATTGAAAAATATGGCAAAGATAGTTAAATTTTTTGTCTAAATAACAATGAAAATCATGGACAATTCCTCAACAGATTGGAAATGCGGACCACTAAGGATGTCCAATCTCCCGTGACAAATTTACTCCCCCCCCACACACACACATCTTTAACACAATGAAACTTGTATAAAGATTAATATTATCTTCAATAGTTTTGAACTATTCAAAAGAAGAAATATTTTTTTTAAATCCTGATCAGCTTACGGAAATAATGAATATCATGAACAAAAAAACATGTTTACATTTTCGCACCATTAAATCAATTGAAATTTAACGTAGCCTAAAATAAGTTATTACTACCGGTTCTTTTTTCTTTTTTTTTTTTTAATTTCAATAAAAATCAACTAACAGTGAAATTTTCAGGAACATTTCGGTAATTATGCACCTGTTGATGAAATTATGTTTAAAATAGGTTTATTTCTAAAAAATATATTAGGGAAAATGCTTTATACCAGTTCTCTCCCCCTCTCCTATTTCATTTTATTAAATTTGAAAAAAAATGAACCGATAAAAGTCGATTTTCAATTTTCTTTCTATAAAGATGAGAGTTTGAATAATTATATCAGATTTTTAGGAGTTTCTACACGGGATTTTTTTAGAAAAAAAACCGTGAATTCTGAATTCTGGTAAAGGATGTTAATATTATGACCACGGAGCTAGGAATTTAGCTATTGACACTACTTATAAGACACTAGTGAATTGACTGATATACATTCGCAGTATTAAACATCATGTTGCTAGGAATTAAACAATAGTTATGGGCAGCAGTGCTTCTCAAACTTTTGGAAGTTGTTGACTGGTTGACATTTTTTGATCGATGTACGGATTGGTGTGTAAATTAAAGAATTTGCTAAACTTCGAATGAAAATTATTTTCTGATATGTTAAATTAGCTTTATTTAATACAGCACTCTATCATCAATATAAACTAACCCCTAGGGTACAATCAATGGGAACAGTGCAACTGATTCTTTGCATCGCTAACATCGCTAGAGATGCAATGTGCGATGTTAACACTCGAATAAGAAAGGCATGGTTGGCCACCAACAAATTATCAGTCATATGGAAATCCGATCTCCCCGACAAGCTAAAGAGACGTTTCTTCCAGGCTGTGGTTGTGTCGGTACTGTTATATGGCTGTACCACCTGGACCCTAACAAAGCGCCTTGAAAATAAGCTAGATGGGAGCTGCACCAGAATGCTGCGAGCGGTCCTGAATAAGTCGTGGAAGCAGCACCCCACAAAAAAGCAACTGTATGGCCACCTGCCCCCCATCTCACAAACCATACGAGTAAGACGGGCTAGGCATGCGGGGCACTGCTGGAGAAGCAAGGACGAGCTCGTAAGCGACGTACTACTGTGGAAGCCAACACATGGGCATGCTAATGTGGGCCGACCAGCCAGGACCTACATTGACCAACTATGTATGGATGCTGGCCGCAGCGCAGAGGAGCTACCAGAGTCAATGAATGATAGGGAAGGCTGGCGAGAGATAGTTACGGATATCCGTGCAAACTGCGCGACATGATGATGATGATGCTTCTTTGTACTTCTTTGTCACTTTGTCAAATCTTGGCCCAATAGAAGAGAGTGCCACGTATTTTCGATCTGTTTTAGTAAGTAGTGAAGACTTATACTCAATATCTATGTTCTCTTTGGAGACCAAGGTGATAGTGGTGAAATCGACAAAAAGGTTACTATAAAACAACTTAGTCAAAAAGATGGTAAAACAGTGATAAAGAGCAGAAAATGAACGAAGTCGATGTTTTTAGAAATATCTTATTATAATGAAGATTGTGTGTTTTTCTGTCTGTAACCGAAACTATATTCCTACTCAAGTCACAATTCTCGTAGTTATTGACATCACATTCTCCATGATTTTATTTTTTATCTAAACCTCAATTTGTCTTACATTATTAATACTGTTAACTATGTCTACATACTGACAACATGCAATTATATTTATATATACAACAAAATAGCGGTTTACAGTGTGAACGGGAATGCTAGTTTGCATATTAATATTAAAAAATCGAATTTGATAAATATGTGCTTAGTATTAATGATTTCTAACTGTTTGGTTTTATTTTAATGAATATGAGCAAAAATCTCTTCAATGAATCTTAAATGAAATCCATTAACAAGATAAAATAACTGTCATTTTATTCTTTACTTCCTCTTATAACTAAATACTTAAATTAGAAAAAATAACAATGAAAGACGAAAGTGATGGAAGAGTAAGTTTCAGTTGTTCCATTTTTTATTATACTCCCCCTGTTTCAAATCTTTTATTATACTCCCTCTGTTTCAAATCGTTTTATCTGTATTCTTATTTAGTTTCATTAGCCTTTCTAATTTAATACAATATTCTATTACATTAAAACTTAAATACTTGCACCCGGAGGGTGCATATATTTGCTAATATATCCAATTTTAGTTCATATATACGGTTGTCGTATTTCAGAATCATTCTAATTTTAACAAAATCTAAGTTCATATTTTTACTTTGTTTCCAAAAGGAATAAGTTCAAGGTGGAATATACCTATAATAATTATATTTATCTTTATATCTTATTATAATGGAGATTGTGGGTTTGTCTGTCTGTAACCGAAACTATATTACTATACAAGTCACAATTCCCTTTGTTATTTACACACATTCTCCATGATTTTATTTTTTATTTAAACCTCAATTATTAGTAAAATTGTTTTACATCATTAAGACTGTTAACAATATCTACATACTAATAACATGCAATTATATTTATATATTCA
>CM042149.1:51797090-51809590 GCA_023376005.1 Doryteuthis pealeii | reverse complement strand
TCACTGAGTGATAAGCAAAAAGAGAGTGAGAGAAAGAGAGACAGAAATAGAGAGTGAGAGAGAGAGAGAGAGAGAGAGGAAGAGAGAGAAAAATAGACAATCACT
Source organism: Doryteuthis pealeii (assembly GCA_023376005.1). Taxonomy (NCBI): domain Eukaryota; kingdom Metazoa; phylum Mollusca; class Cephalopoda; order Myopsida; family Loliginidae; genus Doryteuthis; species Doryteuthis pealeii. Next base: position 51,809,485 of record CM042149.1, on the reverse strand, counting down.
GAGTGACAAGCAAAAAGAGTGAGAGAAAAAGAGACAGAATGAGAGAGAGAGAGAGAGAGAGAGAGAGAAAGAGAGATATAGAAAAAGAGACAATCACTGAGGGACAAGCAAAAAGAGAGTTAGAGAAAGAGAGACAGAAAGAGAGAGAGAGAGATAGAAAGAGAGAGAGAAAAAAGAGAGATATAGAAAAAGTGACAATCACTGAGTGACAAGCCAAAAGAGAGTGAGAGAAAGAGAGACAGAAAAAGAGAGAGAGAGATAGAAGAGAGAAGAGAGAGAGATAGAAAGAGAGAGAGAGAGAGAAAAAGAGAGATATAGAAAAAGAACAATCACTGAGTGACAAACAAAAGATAGTGAGAGAAAGAGAGACAGAAAGAGAGAGAGAGAGATAGAAAGGGAGAGAAAAGAGAGATTTAGAAAAAGAGACAATCACTGAGTGACAAGCAAAAAGATAATGAGAGAAAGAGAGACAGAAAGAGAGAGAGATAGAAAGAGAGAGAAAAAGAGAGATATAGATATAGAGACAATCACTGAGTGACAAGCCAAAAGAGAGTGAGAGAAAGAGAGACAAAAAGAGACAATCACTGAGTGACAAGCCAAAAGAGAGTGAGAGAAAGAAAGAGAGAGAGACAGATAGGGAAGCAGAGCGAGAGAGAGAGAGATGGGGGGGGGGTAAAAAGAGAGACAACAAAAATCGATATTCGTAAATGCCAACCATGTCCGTTCTGGTTTTCGTAAACGTTCTCTCTGTAAATTATTCATAAGATTTCTTTTACCCGCCTTCACGATACAAACGAAGCCTGCAGTGACCTTTTAACCCAGATGAGTCCAGGTAAGCAGGATACACATCCCCCCAACCCTTTCCTGTCCCCTATCACTGTAAGTAAATCGATGCTTTTAAGGAAGATGCCCATTGGTCTTTTTTCCCGCCACAGAAGAGTGGGATCCTAATGGCGATTAAATTTTCAGACCGCAAATGGTGTATCGGCAAAGGCAATCTGATTGCTTCTTTGATTACGCCACAAATCACTTTGCTAAATAGATACATTAAAAAGAATCTTAGCAGCACTCGACTCCGGTAAACGAATAAACTGCAATTGCGATTAGATAACGATTAATTTGGCCTCAGCCTTAACATTTAACAGTTTGATCCAAAGGATTTATATTCATGACGTAGATACTCTGTATGTCTCTCGGGCCAAAGGAGAGAGAGAAGAAAAAAATAGATCATACAAAGATAAAAGAGTTGTCAGACGAGTTTGATATTTGGTTACAGACTAAATTTAGTTCGCTGCAACATAAGGCCCAGAAAGAGTGATAAACGAGTTGGTTGGTTGGTTAGTTGATGGGATTTTACGGCGCGACAAACCTTGTTGGCTTATTTCATGCCCAAGACGTTTATTTCTATTCTTTCTTGATGATACTCAATTTCTTTTAAAATTTTATTTTTTTAAACACATTTATTTAAATTCATTTTTGTTTATCTAGGACCTTCATCATCATCATCATCATCATCATCATCATTATGTCGCGAATACAGCACGGGTATCCATGACAATCTTTCGCCAACCTTCCCTATCATTCATTGCACCTGGGAGCTCCTCTGCGCAGCATCCAGCATCCTCACATAGCTGGTCAATGTACGTCCTTGCTGGGTGTCCCACACTTGTATGTCCATGTGTTGGCTTCCACGGGAGAACGTCGGTCACGAGTTCATCCTTGCTTCTCCAGCAGTGTCCTGCATGTCTTGTCCGTCTCGCTCGTATAGTTTGTGAGATGGGGGGCAGGTGACCGTACAGCTGTTTCCTTGTGGGGTGCTGCTTCCATGACTTGTTCAAGACTGCGCGCATCATTCTTGTGCAGCTCCCATCTATCTTATTCTCAAGGCGCTTTGTTAGGGTCCAGGTGGTGCAGCCATATAGCAGCACCGACACAATCACAGCCTGGAAGAATTGTCGCTTTAGCTTGTCAGGAAGATCGGACCTCCATATGACTGATAAACAGGTTAGCATTATCGCTTCCGCATGTTTCCCTTCTCTATCTTTCACTTTCTTTCTTTCTTTCTTTCTTTCTTATATGTTCGTGGAGCATGTCTTTTTCCTTCCCTTTCTTTCTCTATAAGTAAAACGGAATGGTCCATTTTTTTTTTTTGCTTATCCGCCGAATTCTTATTTCTTATGAGTGACGCCATCTAATCTAAATAATGAACCAGTCCATTTTTATTTTAAAGAAAGACGGGGAAAAAAGGACATGCTACACAGAAAAATCTAATAAGAAAGATAGAAAGGAAGATTGATGTTGAAAGATAAAGAGTGTGGATGAGCACGCAGAAGCGATAACGCTAATCTCTTTCAATCGAACATAATGAAAAGAAGGAAAGAAAGAAAAAGAGTGAGAGAGAGAGAGAGAGAGAGAGAGTGAGTTAAATCAAGATTATTATACTTTTTACATATTTAACTATCTGGCGATAGCTCTTAAGTAAACATATCAACCGTTGTTGTATTTAATTTATAATACTGTGGTACATCCACAGGTCCTGCTAGTTCCATATATTATCAATCTCATTCTCTTTTCTTTTCTTTCCATTCCTTTTCTTTCTTTTCTTTTCTTTTCTTTTTTCGTTTTTTTCTTTCTTTTCTATATACAGCAGGTCCTATTACTACTCTCACAGAATATCTAGCACTTCACGCAAATACACCTGCTCAAGCCGAATCTTTACTGCATAGCCTAAGGTAACCAGCAAGAGACATTGGTCTTTGTATAAACTCAGATAAACAGAAGTTTTCTGTGTTTAATAAAGATGACGCCAACTCCTTACAAAATAGCAAACCTCCGAAATTAGTAAACCAGTTTATATATCTCGGTATCAATATCTCATCTACTAAAAATAATGTCAATATACGCATAGGTTATGTAGGGACTACTATTGACCATATGAAAGTATGATCTCTCAAATAAGATAAAATGGGAATTATTTTAAACTGGAATCGTGCTGTACTACTCTGTGGTTTCACCCTTTAGAATTTAACGAAACACTTGGAGGAAAGAATAGATGGGAAGTACACTGCGTGCTGATTTGAACAATTTCTAGAAACAGTTCTTTACAAAACTGCAATTGTACGGTTACTTACCTCCCATCTTACAAACCATCCAAGTAAGATGAATTACGTATGCTGGGAACTGCTGGAAAATTAATGATAAACTCATCTATCTATATATATATAAGAATGTTTCTGGTATGTACGTGTCGACTTATAATGTCATTCTGATTTAAAATTTCGCAGACACATTAATGTGTTTCTATCACACACAAAATTTGTTTTTTTGATTTTGAGTAATTAAGTGATATAGTTTAATAATTAAACAAAAGTCAACCAGTTTCTTGAACTGTTCACAATAAGGAAAAACAAAGTAAGGAAACATTGGGTCAAAAAGGAAATGAATTAGACTAATACATTTCACTCAACAGGCTAGGTACTCTCTCTTTCACCAAGTCTGTTCGTCTCTCTCTCTCCTCCTCTCTCTCTCTCTCTCTCTCTCTCTCTCTGTCTATCATCTCTCCTCTCTCTCTCTCTTCTCTCTCTCTCTCTCTCTCTCTCTCCTCACACACACACACACACACACACACACACACACACCCTGTGATCGTCTCTCTCAAATAAGATTATATTTTAAAACAAGTTTAGGATTACATTTTTTTAAATAATATTTTAAATGGAAACAAAAAAGCATTTCCTAAAAAAAAAACATTGTAATAAACGAATTCTCTGTTGCTGGTTCTTCATTCTTATAAGGGCTGGATTTCTTTTGGGTTGATTTTGGTCATTGTAATTAAAACAAGACTTGTGTTTTTCTTGATCAAGTTTATTATTTAGCCCATGATTTAAACTTTTTCGCGCGGATGAGAGAGAGACAACAATCACGTCTAAACTCTCTGACGGCCGGGTTGAATCTAAACTAACTAACTAAAACTATATCACGTGTTTCTCATAGCGCGCGAGATTCGCGACTCCATAGGTCAAAGGGTTATGAACAGTCAGCATATTTTTCCATGAATCCCTTGATTCTAAATCTTACATGAACTTAAATCTACTTATGGGTACTGTTCTCAATTTATGATTCCCATGTAACAATAAGCGACGTTCCTCTAAGGATTCAATGTATTCGATAACGTCTTGTTGAATGAGCGCTTTCTCATCCTTTGTCTCTAAGCGTATCATATTTTTGTAGCAGATTAGAAATACATAAACCAGGGCAGGTGAAATTTAAATCGAGGATTACGCACTTTTATATCGTTATCTATCTATACATATAAAAAGGGCAGTTGTGTATGTACGTATGTGCGGGGGAAACAACGAAGATAAAACAATTAACGACAAAATATATATACGCATTTACTATCACCACATGTTGCTTTTTGATGAAAGAATAATGAACATTTGATTTATATTCGTGAACATAATTAAAACATAATATTTAGATAGTAACAGCATATGATTCTTTTTTGTATTTGATATTTTGAATAGGAGACATTAAATTTTCTTTGAGTGTCTGTGTGTAGTATAACGGTATGGTCACAGTACCAAAGTGTATTTGTGGCAAACTACGGAACGATATATGTCGTATGGGCCAACTCAATTGTTCTTGGCAGAGTGTCCGTGTGTAGTATAACGGTATGGTCACAGTACCAAAGTGTATTTGTGGCAAATTACGGAACAATATACTAGGATGTGCCAACCCAAGCCCTAGCAGCAGCAGTCCTCATTAGTAGCCGTTAGGTTTAAGGAAAAACATACACGCAAGTTGGATAGTCAGAAGGGGCTTAGTATTTATTTTCAGGCTCGTGTCGTGGGCTCTGTTTCGGAGAGAAGGAAAGACAGTGAGAAAGAAAGAGAGGATACGGTTAAATTATTCTACCTTCTAACATGGTATCAACTTCTATATCGCTGTCCCACACAAGGGACCAGCAGCCCCGTTTAAACCCTGCTACGGCCGAAGGGAAAAAGAGAGCGATTTTCTTCTCATTGGTTACTCGTCACTTCCGCTTCCGGTCAACACCCTGAACTTCCGGTTTTACTTTCAAAATTCCCCTTCCGGGGTCATTCCTCGGTCAAGTTACTGGCAACCGTTGTGTGGTCTACTCCTCCAAACTTCCACCACTTGCCTGCTCTCGCTCCTACTTTCTCCCTTCGGCGTCACGTAGGCAGGGTTTAAACCGGGGCTGCTGGTCCCTTGTCGTGGGACGCGATATAGAAGTTTGATACCATGTTAGAAGGTCGGAATAATCTTAACCGTAATCCCTCTCTTTCTTTCTCTGTCTTTCCTTCTCTCCGAAACAGAGCCCACGTACACGAGCCCTGAAAATAAATAATAAGCCCTTCTGACTATCCAACTTGCGTGTATGTTTTATCCTTAAAACCTAACGGCTACTAATGAAGGACTGCTGCTGCTAGGGCTTGGGTTGGCACATCCTAGTAATTGTTCCGTAATTTGCCACAAATACACTTTGGTACTGTGACCATACCGTTATACTACACGGACACCTGCCAAGAAACTAATTGAGTTGGCCCTACGACATATATCGTTCCGTAGTTTGCCACAATACACTTGGTACTGTGAACCATACCTTATACTACAACAGACACTCAAGAAAATTTAAATGGTCTCCTATTCAAAAATATCAAATACAAAAAAGAATCATATGCTTGTTACTATCTAAATATTATGTTTTAATTATGTTCACGAATATAAATCAAATGTTCATTATTCTTTCATCAAAAAGCAACAGTGGTGATAGTAAATGCGTATATATATTTTGTCGTTAATTGTTTTATCTTCGTTGTTTTCCCGCACATACGGTCATACACAACTGCCCTTTTTATATGTATAGATAGATAACGATATAAAAGTGCGTAATCCTCGATTTAAATTTCACCTGCCCTGGTTTATGTATTTCTAATCTGCTACAAAAATATGAAATACGCTTAGAGACAAAGGATGGAAAAGCGCTCATTCAACAAGACGTTATCGAATACATGAATCCTTAGAGGAACGTCGCTTATTGTTACATGGGAATCATAAATTGAGAACAGTACCCATAAGTAGATTTAAGTTCATGTAAGATTTAGAATCAAGGGATTCATGGAAAATATGCTGGACTGTTCATAACCCTTTGACCTATGGAGTCGCGAATCTCGCGCCCTATGAGAAACACGTGAATATAGTTTAGTTAGTTAGTTTAGATTCAACCCGGCCGTCAGAGAGTTTAGACGTGATTGTTGTCTCTCTCTCATCCGCGCGAAAGTTTAAATCATGGGCTAAATAATAAAATTGATCAAGAAAAACACAAGTCTTGTTTTAATTACAATGAACCAAAATCAACCCAAAAGAAATCCAGCCCTTATAAGAATGAAGAACCAGCAACAGAGAATTCGTTTATTACAATGTTTGTTTTTTTTTAGGAAATGCTTTTTTGTTTCCATTTAAAATATTATTTAAAAAATGTAATCCTAAACTTGTTAAATTATAATCTTATTTGAGAGAGACGATCACAGGAGTGTGTGTGTGTGTGTGTGTGTGTGTGTGTGTGTGAGAGCCAGAGAGAGAGAGAGAGAGAGAGAGAGAAGAGAGAGAGAGGAGAGATAGATAGACAGAGAGAGAGAAGAGAGAGAGAGAGAGAGAGAGAGAGAGAGAGACGAACAGACTTGGTGAAAGAGAGAGTACCCTAGCCTGTTGAGTGAAATGTATTAGTCTAATTCATTTCCTTTTTGACCCAATGTTTCCTTACTTTGTTTTTCCTTATTGTGAACAGTTCAAGAAACTGGTTGACTTTTTGTTTAATTATTAAACTATATCACTTAATTACTCAAAATCAAAAAACAAATTTTGTTGTGATAGAAACATTTAATGTGTCTGCGAAATTTTAAATCAGAATGAACATTATAAGTCGACACGTACATACCAGAACATTCTTATATAATATAGATAGATGAGTTTATCATTAATTTTTCCAGCAGTTCCCAGCATACGTAATTCATCTTACTTGGATGGTTTGTAAGATGGGGAGGTAAGTAACCGTACAATTGCAGGTTTTGTAAAGAACTTTTCTAGAATTGGTTCAAATCAGCACGCAGTGTACTTCCCATCTATTCTTTCCTCCAAGTGTTTCGTTAAATTCTAAAGGGTGAAACCACAGAGTAGTACAGCACGATTCCAGTTTAAAATAATTCCCATTTTATCTTATTGAGAGATCATACTTTCATATGGTCAATAGTAGTCCCTACATAACCTATGCGTATATTGACATTATTTTTAGTAGATGAGATATTGATACCGAGATATATAAACTGGTTTCTAATTTTCGGAGGTTTGCTATTTTGTAAGGAGTTGGCGTCATCTTTATTAAACACAGAAAACTTCTGTTTATCTGAGTTTATACAAAGACCAATGTCTCTTGCTGGTTACCTTAGGCTATGCAGTAAAGATTCGGCTTGAGCAGGTGTATTTGCGTGAAGTGCTAGATATTCTGTGAGAGAGTAATAGGACCTGCTGTATATGAAAAAGAAAAAAATCGAAAAAGAAAAAGAAAAGAAAAAGAAAGAAAAGGAATGGAAAGAAAAGAAAAGAGAATGAGATTGATAATATATGGAACTAGCAGGACCTGTGGATGTACCACAGTATTTAAATTAAATACAACAACGGTTGATATGTTTACTTAAGAGCTATCGCCAGATAGTTAAATATGTAAAAAGTATAATAATCTTGATTTAACTCACTTCTCTCTCTCTCTCTCTCTCTCACTCTTTTTCTTTCTTTCCTTCTTTCATTATGTTCGATTGAAAGAGATTAGCGTTATCGCTTCTTGCGTGCTCATCCACACTCTTTATCTTTCAACATCAATCTTCCTTTCCTTATCTTTCTTATTAGATTTTTTCTGTGTAGCATGTCCCTTTTTTCCCCGTCTTTCTTTAAAATAAAATGGACTGGTTCATTATTTAGATTAGATGGCGTCACTCATAAGAATAAGAATTCGGGCGAATAAGCAAAAAAAAAAAAATGGACATTCCGTTTTACTTATAGAGAAAGAAAGGGAAGGAAAAAGCATGCTCCACGAACATATAAGAAAGAAAGAAAGAAAGAAAGAAAGTGAAAGATAGAGAAGGGAAACATGCGGAAGCGATAATGCTAACCTGTTATCAGTCATATGGAGGTCCGAATCTTCCTGACAAGCTAAAGCGACAATTCTTCCAGGCTGTGATTGTGTCGGTGCTGCTATATGGCTGCACCACCCTGGACCCTAACAAAGCGCCTTGAGAATAAGATAGATGGGAGCTGCACAAGAATGATGCGCGCAGTCTTGAACAAGTCATGGAAGCAGCACCCCACAAGGAAACAGCTGTACGGTCACCTGCCCCCATCTCACAAACTATACGAGCGAGACGGACAAGACATGCAGGACACTGCTGGAGAAGCAAGGATGAACTCGTGACCGACGTTCTCCCGTGGAAGCCAACACATGGACATACAGTGTGGGACACCCAGCAAGGACGTACATTGACCAGCTATGCTGAGGATGCTGGATGCTGCGCAGAGGAGCTCCCAGGTGCACAGAATGATAGGGAGGTTGGCGAAAGATTGTCATGGATACCCGTGCTGTATTCGCGACCATAATGAATGATGATGATGATGATGATGATGAATGAAGGTCCTAGATAAAAACAAATGAATTTAAATAAAATGTGTTTAAAAAAATAAAATTTTAAAAGAAATTGAGTATCATCAGAAAGAATAGAAATAAACGTCTTGGGCATGAAATAAGCCAACAAGGTTTGTCGCGCCGGTAAAATCCCATCAACTAACCAACCAACCAACTCGTTTATCACTCTTTCTGGGCCTTATGTTGCAGCGAACTAAATTTAGTCTGTAACCAAATATCAAACTCGTCTGACAACTCTTTTTATCTTTGTATGATCTATTTTTTTCTTCTCTCTCTTCCTTTGGTGCCCGAGAGACATACAGAGTATCTACGTCATGAAATAAATCCTTTGGATCAAACTGTTAAATGTTTAAGGCCTGAGGCCAAATTAAATCGTTATCTAATCGCAATTGCAGTTTATTCGTTTACCGGAAGTCGAGTGCTGCTAAGATTCTTTTTTTAATGTATCTATTTAGCAAAGTGATTTGTGGCGTAATCAAAGAAGCAAAGATTGCCTTTGCCGATCACCATTTGCGGTCTGAAATTTTAATCGCATTAGGATCCACTCTTCTGTGGCGGGAAAAAAAGACCAATGGGCATCTTCCTTAAAGCATCGTTTACTTACAGTGATAGGGGACAGGAAAGGGTTGGGGGTTGTGTATCCTGCTTACCTGGACTCATCTGGTTTAAAAACGGTCACTGGCAGGCCTTCGTTTGTATGTGAAGGCGGGTAAAGAATCTTATGAATAATTTACAGAGAGAACGTTTACGAAAACCAGAACGGACATGGTTGGCATTTACGAATATCGATTTTTGTTGTGTCTCTTTTTAAACCCCCCCCATCTTCTCTCTCTCTCGCTCTGCTTCCCTATCTGTCCTCTCCTCTTTCTTTCTCTCACTCTCTTTTGGCTTGTCTCTCCAGTGATTGTCTCTTTTTGTCTCTCTTTTTCTCCTCACTCTCTTTTGGCTTGTCATCAGTGATTGTCTCTATATCTATATCTCTCTTTTTCTCTCTCTTTCTATCCGTCTTCTCTTTCTTGTCCTCTTTCTCTCATTATCTTTTTGCTTGTCACTCAGTGATTGTCTCTTTTCTAAATCTCTCTTTTCTCTCCCTTTCTATCTCTCTCTCTCTCTTTCTGTCCTCTCTTTCTCTACTATCTTTTTGTTTGTCACTCAAGTGATTGGTCTCTTTTTCTATATCTCTCTTTTCTCTCTTCTCTCTTCTTTTCTATCTTCTCCTCTTCTCTCTTTCTTCTCTCTCTTTCTTTTCTGTCTCTCTTTCTCTCACTCTCTTTTGGCTTGTCACTCAGTGATTGTCACTTTTTCTAATACCTCTCTCTTTTTTTCTCTCTCCTTTCTATCTCTCTCTCTCTCTTTTCTGTCTCTCTTTCTCTCTCTCTTTTTGCTTGTCCCCCTCAGTGATTGTCTCTTTTTCTATATCTCTCTTTCTTCTCTCTCCTCTCTCTCTCTCTCATTTCTGTCTCTTTTTTTTCTCTCACTCTTTTTGCTTGTCACTCAGTGATTGTCTATTTTTCTCTCTCTTCCTCTCTCCTCTCTCTTCTCTCACTCTCTATTTCTGTCTCTCTTTCTCTCACTCCTCTTTTTGCTTATACCTCAGTGATTGCTCTTTGCCTCTCACTCTCTTTCCTCTTCTCCTTCCTTCCCCCTCTCACTTTTCTCTCTATTTGCCTCTCTTTCTTTTTTCTCTCCCTCTCTTTCTCACTCCTCTTTTTCCTTGTCATTCAGTGATTGTATCTTTATCTTCCATTCTCCTCTTCCCCTGTCTATTTTGGTTATTCTCTCTCTCTCCTCTCTCTCTTTCTCTTTCTCTTTTCTTTCCCTGTCACTTTGAGATTCTCATTCTCCTCTCCCCGCCCTCTCTCTCTCATCTCTCTCCCCCTCTGTCTGTATGTCCCTGTTATCTGTGAATTCTCTCTCTCTCTCTCCTCTCTCCTCACTCACTCTCTTTTTTCCCTGCCCCTCTGTGATTCTCTCTGTCTCTGTCTCTGTATCTCTCACTCTCTCTCTTTCTTTCCCTGCCTCGTGATTCTCTCTGTCTCTGTCTCTGTCCCTGTCCTCTCACTCCTCACATCACTCTCTTATTCCCCCTGCCTCTTGTGATTCTCTCTGTCTCTGTCCCTGTAATCTCTCACTCTCTCTTCTTTCTTTTGTTAGCTCCGTGGATTCTCTCTCTCTCTCTCTCTCTCTCTATCTATCTATCATCTATCTTCCTTCCCTATTTTTTTTTTTTTTTTTTTTTTTTTTTTTTTTTTTTTTTTTTTTTTTTTTTTTTTTTTTTTTTTTCACTCTGTAATTGTCAAATTTTTAACCCTGCCTCTCATAGTTTGGATGCCTGGTGAGAATATGGATACCTCACTTAGATATTATTTTAAATTTTAATGTAATTTGGACGAAATTGGAGATAAGTACTTTTCAAATATATGAATCATTGCTATTAGTTATTTAAACACCTCTCCCAAGGGACAGACGGGGCCGGACGTGCCGCTGGCCTGAAGCGTTAAAGGCCTTAGGGGATGGAGGGCAATTGGTCTCAAGTTAGAAAGATCATTTTATATTAATATTAATGAGAAAGAAAAAAAGTAAAAGTATGATATGGCGAGTTTGCGGTAGAAAAAGTTCAACATATCCCGACCGTCAGTAAACAATCTTCCATTGGTATGCACTCATCACAGCGATATAACGACTTGAAATGAACTTTTCAGCCCAGCTCGTATATATATACTATATTATAATATTACTAATATATATATCTATATATATATTGTGTGTGTGTGTGTGTGTGTGTGTGTGTGGATGAAATTTTAGAAACAAATGGGGATGTTATGAATGGGAGGAAATTTATGTCCGATACTCGAACTTTCGGTTTACCAATGGAGGTCTTCATGAGCGACTGTGAAAATGAGCAAGAAAACAAGGATTTATGTGGATAATAATATGCTGAATGTTTTGTATGCCATAAATTAGGAAAAATGTGGTTAAAAAAGGTTAGTTCCCGTTTTAGTTGAGTGATATATATATATAATATTATCTTATATAATATAAAATATATATATATATATATATATTAATTATTTATTGTAGTATAAGCATTTAAGTTTTTTGCGTATGCTTCTAATTATTTTAGTTTTTAAAAATTAATGTAAAATGAATGAATGGATGATAAATGAAAAAAATTCCTTCCCAAGGGATCATCTGAAAAGCCTAAAACACTTTTTTGAGAGTGGGGTCCCCTTTGATAGAAGTTTTTCTTCATCTAATATCTTGACACTTTGAAGCCATCAAGTTAAAAATGATTATTCTATAAGTTATTATAGACGATAAAATCCGGTCCTCTCACCTTTGTAATCTGTTGAGAATGGGTTTGGAATATTATATATTATATATATATAAATATATAATAATCTTGTTGGTTAACTTCCGGTGAATATTGCACATTGTAACTATCCTTGAATTGAAATAAAAACGGTCAAATAGAGAAATGTATTTATTTTAGCTTTTTTTTTTCAGTTTTGTAAAATAAATATATAAAATCAATTAAGATAGATCAGTAAATCATAAAAAAGTTTATCTTTAATTACATTATTAAGAAACGATTGTTGAAATATTTTGAGAAACTATATTTTAAATAAAGTATATTTAAATATATCAAATAGATTAATATTATAAATTGAATATTTAA
>CM042149.1:51748421-51796990 GCA_023376005.1 Doryteuthis pealeii | reverse complement strand
AGAGAGATTAATTAAGTCCAGTGGTGAGACATTATAGTAGCACTAACACCGGTACAGTTTGGAAGAATTCTCACTTTATCTCATCAGAATCAGATTTCCATATGATGATAATCTTCTATAAGAATAATAACCTTCAATTAAACAAGAGGATTACTATTAGCAGATAACACTGTTGTGATATTGAAAATACATATAAAGTACATAACATTATTTGTTATTCTGTAATGTGTGAATATATGTGAATAACTTTGGATAAATCATGCTTATATATATATATATATATATATATATATATATATATATATATATCTGAGAGTAAGTAAACAAACAGATGTGTTTATTTGATATGGCTTACCAGTGGCATAACTTACGAGTTTTTCGAGATACGAGCTGTCATTTCAACCAGAGGGTGTTGAAAGAACATAACAGATGGAAGATTAAGGAACAAGAGTATTAATCTATTATTAACCCTAAAGCTGAGTGAATCAATGTTTGTGTCCTAAAGGCTTTTTACTGTTTAGTTTAAAGACACAAAATCATACTAAATTATTCCTTAGTTCTAGGATTGAGTTATGTTGAAAAAAATTCAATTTAATTGGTTCTAATTAGTCGTAATTTGCAATTAAGTCAAAAACAGATCAGTCTCTCACTTAACATCCTGCCAATCACTTTTCCCCCTATGTATATCTTGATTACCTCTTTCTTATAATATATAATATATATATTATATATATATATATATTGGATATAAGCCAAGAGCCATGTCAATTTGACATGATATTTACATCGACTTAATGTAATGTGTCCTTCTTAACGTTGTTGAAAAGTGTCATTCGCTGGCGTCTTTCAATAACAGCTGCCGTTGTAACGTATAAGTAATTGTTTTTTCGGATGACTTAGTCAAGACATTTGCACGGTGCTCTCTTTGGCATCGACTGCAAATAAAGGACAGGCTGATATTATCCGAAGAACAGGAAGAAAAACGAAGTGTAAAAACGGATCTTGCTTGGAGAACGTTAAACTCCAACCCAATCTAACAATTCAGGAAAGGCGATATTCTTTGCTCAAAATCGCAGCACTGCGTTGCCAATATAATGTTACTGATATGAACCCTCACTTTGTGTGAACTTTCTAGATCCAAGTCGGTTAATATTCTAGATGTGTTATGCATTTATTAATTTAGGTAATAACGGGTGAAAGAGAAAAAAGTAAAGTAAGAAAGAAAGAAGAAAGAAGAATGAAAAAGTAAAAAGAAAGAAAAAAGAAAAAGAAAAGAAAAGGAAAGAAAGAAAGGTAAAGAAGAAGATAAGTAAAGAAAGAAAGAAGGAAGAAAAGAAAGGAAAAAAGGAAAAAAGGAAAGGATAAAGGTAAAGAAAGAAAGAAAAGTAAAAGAAAAGAAAGAAAGAAAGAAAAGGAAAAAGGAAGATAGGTAAAGAAAGAAGATAAGTAAGAAGAAAGAAAGAAAGAAAGAAAGAAAAAGTAAAGAAAGAAAAGAAAGAAAAAAGAAAGAAGAAAGAAAGAAGAAAAAAGAAAGTAAAGAAAAAAAGAAAAAAGAAAGAAAGTAAAGAAAGAAAAAGAAAGAAGAAAAGTAAAGAAAGAAAAGAAAGAAAGAAAGAAAGAAAGAAAGGAAAGAAAAAATAAGAAAGAAAGAAAAAGAAAAGAAAAAGAAAAAGAAAGAAGTTAAGAAAGAAAAAAGAAAAGTAAACAAGAAAGTAAACAAAGAGAGAAAGAAAAGCAAAGAAAATTAAAGAAAGAAAAGTAAAGAAAGAAAGAAAGAAAAGAAAAGGAAAGAAAGAAAGAAAGAAAAGAAAAGGAAAGAAAGAAAGAAAGAAAGAAAAGTAAAGAAAGAAAGAAAAGTAATGAAAGAAAGAACGAAAGAAAAGTAAAGAAAGAAAAGTAAAGAAATAAAGAAAAAAGGGAAAAAAAGAAAGAAAAAAGGAAAGAAAGAAGACTGAGCCTATTTCGTTGTGACACCTTGTTATTTCATAGGTTTTCATGTTTAAATAGTGTTGGATTTGAAAGGTTGGTATTATAGTTGATTGCAAGGCTTAGTGACCTTCCACGTGGGTCCTTATAAGTACAAGTAATATTCCGACAAAAAAGAAACATGGACTTTATTACATGAGCACATAGAACCACATTTAACAGGAATACATATACAAAATACAATGTATCTAAAAGAGATACATTATGAACACATATATGAATAGAAGGTATACAAACGTGTGTAAAACAGATACATAAATGTATTACAAAGAAAGTAGCACGTAGGCTTTCGTCCTGTAGAAGTGATGGAGAGTCCATGAAGTAATGTTACTTACTTATGACAGGGTGGGCGGTAAAGCAATCAACATAAAAGGTGTAGACGTAACGTCTAACCCATGTGTGCTGTTTGCTGTCCCGGAGAGAAGATTCAAACTTGGCGCTTCCCTGATTAAATAGTCAGCACCCCTAGCGGTCAAAACCTGAAAACAAGGGAAGATAACTCTTCGAGACCAAATAGGGACAGACAATCACTACAATAGATAATCGAGAAATCTATCATTAATTTAAATTAACACCTAGTGTACAATCAATGGTAACAGTTTGGCTACTTCTTATTTGTCAATTTATCAACTCGTGGCTCAATAGAAGAGAGTGTCACGCATTTTAGGTTTGTTTCAGTATATAGTGATGACTGGCACTCAACAGCTGCCCTTCTCTTTGGAAACCATGGTAGCAGTGCTGAAATTTACAAAAAGAAGATTAGGTTTCTATAAAATAACGTGGGTATAAAAAAAAGTGGTAAAATAGCCATCGTGGTAAAGAGCAGAAATGAAAAAAGTTATTTTTAGAAATATATCTATGCATATATAAGGGTCAGTTGTGTGTATATGTATGTCCGGAGGAAGCGTCGAAAATAAAACAATTAACAACAAAGTAAATACATATACACATTTACTATCACCAGATCTTGGTTTTTTAGCAAAATTGACGAAGGTCTCATTTATATTAGTGAAGGTAATTAAAAATGATATTTAAATGATAACAGAATAGATTTTGGGGGGTTTGATATTTTAAATAGTAGACGTGACTTTCTCTTTTCAGAGCTGCTGGATCAACGCAAGGTTGTTTTTTTTTTACATAGGGATTTGAATGGGGCATCCTTTGGGGATCCAAATTGTGATTCAGTAAGAATGGATCTGTGAGATTAACTTTTTTGCCTCCCACTACACAGGCAACGCCGGGTAGCCACTTATAGTATATTTATAAATCTAGTTTATTTGTACGGTTGCCATACTTCAAAATTATATCATTTTTCTTTTCCAAATCTCGTGTGGCACCTGAGACTGTAAGGTAGTACCCCACGGACAGGTACGATGGACTAGTTATGAGAAGCACTGTTGTAGAAGACCAATAGTGGTAGTATTCAGTCTATAAATGGGGGATGAGGTGGTTCATACTTTTTGCACGGGTATTATTAGTCTGGAATTGAAACTAATAGCGCGACTGGAGTTCGAACTCGTTTACTACGATGTCGCAGTTCTGCATGTTAACCACTACGCCACGGGAACGCCCATATTTGCGTTGGCATAATCAGATATTGGTAATTTTTGTAGTTTGGTTACTGTCATTTCTTTGAATGGACGCCACTAAATTGTGAGTAATGAGCTTTATTATTTGCCACTGGTGGGGTTTTCGACTTCCCAAATTGGCTCTCATTATATTAGTTTTTTTTTATTTCTTTTTTTTTGTTAGACTGGCTCGAATTCCGGAATTATATTACTTCGGAAAAAAAGTCCAATTAAAGTATGAAAGCACACATGAGCAACAAAAGTCAGCCACATTTTAGTTACTTTAAAATGTATGGAAACGATTATAATTCAATTATTGATTTAAAAACATACTTTTATAGTTCACACTTCATTAACATTATTAGCAACAGAAAACACTCTCCGAGCGTCGTAAAAATTAATTTTTGAAAGACATTACCTGAGTGGGAGTTAAAAATTCAATGTCAGAGGGTTTGTATCATAAGTAAGAAAAATCCTCATATTTATTAAAGGAGTAAAAAAATAAAATAAAACAATTTGAAATGAAAACTGGGCCCCGTCCCTCTCAAATAAAATGTTGCGTGCATGTAATAATCAAACAATTATTTTGAATATTTTCCACATCAATTTTACACAAAATCGTAGGTATTTATTTATTTGTAAACTTTTTAGTTAACTTCTTGTTACAATAAAAAAGGGAGACGAGAGTAAAAAAACAATTTTTAAAATTGCTTACTCAAATTTTGGGTGTATATAGCATAAGAATATTGTGACGTAATCTGTGACGTAGAGCTATGACGTAGTTTTTGTTACAGACAGAAATACAGACAATCTCCATTATTAATAGAAGTTTATTGGTATTATAAAGTTGTTTGTGAAGTGGTCTATTGTCGGTATCAGTCTAACAGCGAAGAAGTTTATTTCCTTTTCAGTAGTGATAGGGCAGGGAAATTGTTTCTGCTGAAGTGGAGCGCCACACCTAGCACCAGGTCTTCACTTTACCGGACATACCAGATTACCCAATCTGTGCTACTTATATGTTCAGTTGGCGAGGACAGGGATCGAACCCGGAACCTTGCGATTCCTAGGTGGGTGCTCTACCGACTGAGCTAAACTGGTTTCAGTTGCAGTTATCGTTCATGTATTTCATTTTTTAATAGAGATTCGGTGTCTATTTGTCTGTAACTGAAACTACGTCACAGCTTACGTTACAATTGCGTCAGAAATGGCGTAATTTTATAAATGAGTATTTAATTTATAGTCAAAAATCCTTAATACATATAATAAATGTGTTAGATTTGCCTCAAAACAGCCCATGTTATTAGTGCGTTTAAAATCCTTTAATGTGTCTTATATATCCTTAAGAAATACATGCTTACATAATATATGGTGTGGTTAATTTGCATACTGGTTTTAACAAACCGAGTTAAAAATAATTACTTGATTTTAATATTATTTTTATTCTCAAATGTATTAAAATCCATCTTATGAATGATTTTATATAGAAATCAATTAAAAATATAATTAAAATAAGTGTAATCTTTTTTGTGTTCGTATAGAATTTCATTAGTTTATCTAATTCAATATAAGAATATAAGAACCATTACATTAGAATTATATCAAAATATAAAGTCAGAATAAGTTCATAAGTATGACTTAGGTTTAATTAAAATCAGTCTTACAGAAGTTAGTAAACAAATAAAGTCGGTTCTTAGTTAAAAAACAACAACAAAAATCAACATAAACGAAGTGGTAAGAGGAAAGATATATTAAATAGAAATAGCCAAAAAATGCGACCTCCGGGCACAATTATTTAATACAATTAAATTGTATTAAATATGCGACAATTAAATTGTATTAAATAATACAATTAAATTGTATGCGACAATTAAATTGTATTAAATAATTGTGCCCGGAGGTCGCATTTTTTGGCTATTTCTATTTAATATATCTTTCCTCTTACCACTTCGTTTATGTTGATTTTTGTTGTTGTTTTTTAACTAAGAACCGACTTTATTTGTTTACTAACTTCTGTAAGACTGATTTTAATTAAACCTAAGTCATACTTATGAACTTATTCTGACTTTATATTTTGATATAATTCTAATGTAATGGTTACCGTCGGAGGAAATGGAACCGGCTGCCCAAGTTCGAATCCTGGACGAGGTGGTTTGCATTTCATATACCCCTAATAACCTTGGGAAAGTTATAAATCCAACTACTCTCCCTCTATTTATGTGTAAATTGTCCAGTAGACTGGCTCTTTAACCTTGGTTAGGCAACCAGTCTAGGAGAAGGAAAACTTGCTAATGTCCGCTTAAGAAATTGACCTTGTGTCCCATCCTGCTCGTTCGGACGGATTGATAAATATATACAGGCTGATTGAAAAGTGACTCCCTATTCTGAACTATTTATAATTGTTTATATGCAGTTACATTTTTATCAATTCTTTAATATATGTTCCTTAATATATGGCAATTAAATTTATGTTGTTTTTTCTTTTCAGCTTAATTATTTTGTTTCCAAATTCGAGGACCTATAAAAATGTCTAACTTTAATTTAATTCTAATTCCCGAGCAGCTTGAGAGGCTGGAGGCAAATGACGGGGGCTATTTAGAATTTCAAATAGAACTCCTTGGTTTCTGTATTCTTCTCATGTTCGTTATTCTTTTTTTTTTTTCTTTTTTCTTTTTTGTAAAAATAATGATTCAGAAATAAATTATGAGATTTTTTAAAATAGGGGAGAGTGTTATTTACAATCCCCTTGTATATATATATATATATATATATTATATATATATATATATATATATATATATATATAATATTCTGATATACAAAGAAAGAATTTGTTCTAATCACTTGATACATTTTTTTAATTTTTTTTTATTATTTTTTTTCTTATAATCTAAAGGGACTAAATTTTTTTTACGAGCAACAAAGATATAATAAATTCTGACATTGAGTCTCTGTTGGTGTTAAAATTTAACATTAAACCTCATAGATAGGTTGAATTTTTTTATTCGATCATGAAAAAGTATTTTATTTCAACATTCTAGACACTCCTATGCACTTTTGACAAAACGGTCAGGTGAGGGGAAATTAGTTAAAGGTGTTTAAAAGTTATTCATGTTTAACTTTTTAAAAATATTTTTGTAGCTTTTTGCTGGACAGTCTACCCTGGTGTATCTATGCGTAGGTGTCCACTGAAGAACATCATGTATGTGTTCGTCCTTGTTTCTCAGCTGCATTTTAACCTCTTTGTTTCTTTCTTTGTTTTTTCTTACTCACTTTTAATCCCTTTCCTTTTTCTTTCTTTCTTTTTCTGGTTTTTCACATTTTTACTTGTCTCTTTTCTATTTCGTCCTTTTTAGCTTATTTATTCCTTTCTTCTTTGTTTCGTTCACTCATCTCCATTCTTAGCAGGAGCCCCCGTGGCATGGTTGCTAACGTGCTCGACTGTGACACCGTAGAGAGCGATTTCGACTTTCAGTCGCATTATTACGTTCAATTTCGACTAATACCCTTAGGGAAAGTATGTCCTCCCATCATCAGATTTAACAGGTTAGCTATGGGTCAAAATATTACTACTACTGTTCTTCTCTAAGGTAGTTTATAATGGAAGTGCGTGGTGTAATGGTTAAAGTCATGGGGAAATAGACTCGTCGCCCCGAGTTAAAATCCCGAATGGCACTTTAATTTTGCACGAAATTGGCCATTTTCACCCACTCTCAGGGGGATTATCAGGCCTCAAATCTCACCTAAAACTCCTAATGGAGCACTTTTTCCCCATCATTAAATTCTATGCATCAGAATCCATGGGAAAAACAATAAAATCGATAACTTAAATTTTCATGAAAATACGTAGACTTATAATGGCTGAAAAATGGCATTTTGGGGGCATCTTTGAAGCTCCATATCGCCCCTAATTCTCAACAGAATTCAACCCTTTTTTACTATGTGATACTCCTCATAGAACTCTATTAGAAAAGCATATTAAAGTGGAACTTTAATTTTGCACGAGAAAAAATTGTGGATTTTCATTTAACGCTAATATCCTTGGGAAAGGTATGAATCCTACTCTCCCTCCAGCTATGGATAAATAGTAGGGTAGACTGGGCTATTTAACCTTGGTTAAGCAACCTGTCTAGGAGAAGGAAATCGTGTGGAGGGGTTGGTAAATATATATAAGGTAGCTTTGATATTAAATATGCTAAGACGTTTGATATGCCATTAAAGAAAAAAGGAACCTCCTTTCTCTCTCCCTGCTCTCCCCCTCTTTATTTTCTTTACTCTTCTCTCGCCCCCCTCTCTCTCTCTCTCTATATATATATATATATATGTGTGTGTGTGTGTGTATGTGTGTGCGTGCGTGCATATATATATATATATATATATATATATATATATATATATATATATATATCCCTGTCTCACTTACCCATTAACTGTTTCGCCATTTTCTTCTTCTATCCTTTTGGCTTTTATCTCACATTTATCTATTCTTTCTGTCGCTCTCCGCCCTTCATTATTTCCCCCCCCTCTCTCTCTCTCTCTCTCTCTCTCTCTCTCTCTCTCTCTCTCTCTCATATATATATATATATATATATATATATATATATATATATCTGTCACTCACTCATTCAGTCTGTCACCCCTTTCTTTCTTTCTTTCTTTCTTTTGTCTTCTATTTTTATTCACCCCTTCCCCCTGCGCACATTGTTAGTAATTTCCTTTACAGTCCCACCAAACATTCTCGTTCACTGACAGCAAAGATGAAGACATTATTTTTATTGAGCATTCCTGACATACAAAAATGTTCTTCATGTCAGAAGACGTTGGCCAGGATCAACTACTTAATTCGATATTTTTAGATAAGTAATTGCAAGGAACCTCAAGTCTCAACACTTTGTGTGTGTTTGTTGCGAACTGTGATCACCAAAAGAAACACGAAGCAACACGGTCATAAAACACAGTGAGCCCATCCATCCCACAATGCCACTTGTCTTACACTTCCGCCGATAAACATTCCTTTTCGCCTAAAGGCCATTTCGTGACGTTTCGCTTTCTCCGACTCTGTCTCTAATTTCGCTTTCGTGTTAAGCGACATTTTAGGACAGGACATTCGAGAAAGCATTCTTTTACACACACACACACATACACACACACACACACACACACACATACACACACATGAGCATGCAAATACACAAGCGCCCACGCGCATGCGCGCACATACAGTGACGCGGGCACGTACAGATATCTATTATTAGCTAATTTCCTTGCTGATTCGGGGGTTAAATGGTAAGTGAAAAGTTTTCTAATAAATAGCGCTATTCCAATCATCCAAAAGAAATGAGTCTGTATAATCTTATTATAATGGAAATTCGGTGTCTGTCTTTTCGTAACCAAAACTAAGTCTCCACCAACTTCACAAGTCTCTTGGTTATTTACGTTATATTCCAATCTCAAAACAGCATTCTAGATTCCAATAATATAGGAATGTGGGAAACGCGTGGTGTGATGGTTAAAGTCATTGGAAATGGACTCGTCTCCCCGAGTTCAAATCCTGGACGTGGTAATTGCATTTCACTTAGCGCTAATACCCTTCGGAAATGTATGAATTCTACTCTCCCTCCAG
The DNA here is from genome assembly GCA_023376005.1 of Doryteuthis pealeii. Classification (NCBI taxonomy): domain Eukaryota; kingdom Metazoa; phylum Mollusca; class Cephalopoda; order Myopsida; family Loliginidae; genus Doryteuthis; species Doryteuthis pealeii. The sequence continues at coordinate 51,787,816 of CM042149.1, read as the reverse complement.
CTATGGGTAAATAGTAGGGTAGACTGGGCTCTTTAACCTTGGTAAGGCAACCGGTCTAGGAGAAGGAAAACTCTTAATTAAAACCTGTTAAACTCCGCTTAAGAAATTGACCTTGTGTCACATCCTGTTCGTGCGCAGGGGTTGGTAAATATATATATATTCCAATAATATTTCAGAAATGAGTCTGCATTGCATATCTTATTATAATGAAGATTCGGTGTCTTTCTGTATGCACAAATATGTAACCACCAACGTCTCAATCCCCCTAGTTATTTACGTTGTATTCCAATCATGCAAGAGAAATAAGTCTGCATTGCTCATCTATGTATAATGGAGATTCACCGTCTGTCTGTAACCAAAACAACGTCACCACCAACTTTAAAACTACCTTAGTTATTTACCTTATATTCCAATCATCTAAGGGAAATGAGTTGGCATTGCATATCTTATTGAAATGGAGATTCGGTTTCTGTTTGTAATCGAAACTACGCCATCAAAACTCCCTTCGTTTCCTCGTGCCCCAGCCACTAAAATAGGGTGAATAGTTAAATCCCATCATATTATATACGGGTTCACATAACTACAAAACTCCACCTCCGTGTTGGTAGTATAATCCGGCCACAACTATTTATATTGCCGATCAAGTCTAGACCAAAATAATTGTTACTCATTGTGCACTGGGCGAGATGTTGAATTTTGTCAACTCGTCTTTTTTTTATTGCTTATATATTCCAGCACTGTCGGCTGGGGCTTTAAAATAAGACGACTACACCCCTGTATGGGGGTAAAACCCCTCAAATGGGGCCACCTGCTGGACAATAGGCTTCGGACAACAATACAGACGCTAGAAATTGACGTGAAGAGCCATTTGATCAGGGGGGGTCTCTCCGGCCACATGTCTAGCCTAAGTAAAAACCAAAGAGGACTGTTGCATATCATGGACTTCTCAGCAGCCAGGATTCCATCCTTAAGCATCACAGGTCCCCACTCCATTAGGTGGGGGGTATCCTCTGCAGAGGTATAGTCGGTGTATTCTAAAACCCCAGACGACAGGGCTGAAGTCTAACGAAGTAACAATGGGGCCACCTGTTAGGCAATAGGGTTCAGACAATTATATGTGCGAGCGCTTCATGTAACCAGTCGTTTGATAAGTGGGAGGAGGCTCTCTGACCGCCCGTCTAGCCTAAGTAAGGACCAAAATGGAGTGTTACATTTCATAGACTATTCAGCCACCAGAGTTCCATCCTTAAGCATCACTGGTCACCGCCCCATTTAGGGGAGCCTTACCCTCTGCAGAGGTGCTGTTGGTTTATTCTAAAGCCCCAGCTGACAGGGCTGAAGTATATGGAACCAAAAACCGTCAAATGGGACCACCTTTTGGGCAATAGGGTTCGGACAACTATATGTACAAGGGCTTGACGTGACCAGCCGTTCGATCAGTGAGGTTCTCCGACCGCCCTTCTAGCGGAAGTAAGGACCAAAATGGAGTCTTGTATGTCATGAACTGCTCAGCCACCGGGGTTCCATCCTTTAGGATTACGACCCCATTGAGGAATAGTCTTACTGCAGAGATGCAGTGTGTTTATTCTAAAGCGCAGCCACAGCCGACAAGGATGAAGTCTATCGAAGTGCACTCGATTTCTGCAACACTGTATCGCCTCTTAGTTTAAACTGTGGAAATTATAAAGTGATTTTACAGCACGATACTGATTGCTTTTCTCTTCTACGGAAGCCTTATTAGCAAATTACGATAAAATCAATTAATCGGACACATTAATTCTCTTTATTGTCAGATATCGTACAAATGACAAAATATTCAGTTGCTGGATTATTAGAATAATTTCTTTTTCTTTATGTAGTCTTTGCATGGTGTTGGGTTTTTCTTCATCATTTTGTTCAAAATTACCATGTGATCTCAATTATACATGAAAGACTGTTTCAAAATAAATTAAAAACGAGAAATGATACAAATCGGTCAAATATGCAAGCAACAAAACTTTGCTGATTATCAAGTACCAATATGAAAATCACCAGTTGCATGTTATCATATTAATTGTACACAGATAGAATATCTATGGAATGTATAGAATGGAGGCATGTGTGTTGAATAGCGCCTTCTTCACTGGCACTAAATCTTATTATAATGGAGATTGTGTTTTTTTTTCTGTCTGTAACCGAAACTAAATCACGACTCAAGTCACAATTCTCTTAGTAATTGACGTCACATTGACCATGAATTTATCCTTATTTTAACCTCAATTATTAATAAAATTGTTTTACATTATTTATACTGTTAACCATATCTATATACTAATAACATGCAATTGTATTTATATATACAACAAATAGCGGTTTACAGTGTGAATGGGAAGGCTAATTTGCATATTGATATTAAAAATGTAATTTTAATAAATATATGCTTAGTATTATTGGTTTCTAACTGTTGGTTTTATTTTTAATGAATATGAGCAAAAATCTCTTCAATGAATCTTAAATGAAATCCATTAACAAGAAAAAATAACTGTCATTTTATTATTTACTTCCTCTTTTAACTAAATACCTAAATTAGAAAAAATAACAATGAAAGACGAGAGTGATGGAAGAGTAAATTTCAGTTGTTCTATTTTTCGATTATACCCCCGTCTGTTTCAAATTTTTTTATCTGCATTCTTATTTAGTTTCATTAGCCTTTCTAATTTAATATAATATTTATTACATTAAAACTTAAATACTTGCACCCGGAGGGTGCATATATTTGCTAGTAATTATAATGTTGCATACCTCTTTCTTTAATTCTATTTCTTGGTCGTCTTTAGTATTCTGATCGTCTTTGGTATTTCTTCTATCATCTTGACTTGGTCTGGCATCTTCTAAGATCTTGGGTATCTTCTAAGGCCTAGCGTCTGGAGTTGACTTGGGGATTTCGGTCTGGTTTTCTGTTACTATGTTCTTGCTGGCTGGTCGTCCTGGATTCATTTCTTAGTCTTGTTACGAAGACATTCATCAACCACAAGACCATATTACTTATACAAACTTTTATTTCCTTAACTATACATTTCATGTAACTAAATATCTGACTAACATAGCGCGCGTGAGTTCCAGTTTTAGGCAGGACCTAAAATGGCCGACTTCTCTGCCTGACGTCTAACGGAAAACTGGGGACTCAAAAAAAGGTCACACGTGACTTCACATATTTGGCGGGCTTCTGTAATTTTCTATGGAAGGACCCGGCCATGATATGAAAAGGGTCACCCCTCTCAGAATTACAGGGGATTGACAATAATCTTATGCAACCGCATAGATTATGTAACTGTGTGGTGTAATGGTTACAGTCGTATAAAAATGGACTCGTTGGTCTGTCACTATGGGATTTGAAAATCAATAGCAACCCGGATGCAGATAAACAAGATAGAAAAATTGATAAAAAAAAACTCAGATCACAAAAGTAACCAATAATGAAATAAAAGTTACTTTGGCGGAATGGCCTATTGTTGGTATCAGCTAAATAGCGAGGGTGTCTATACCCTTTACCTTAATTCTGCTTCCAGCTACGGGTAAATAATAGAAAAGGATGGGCTCTTTAGCCATGGCTCGGTAACTAGTCTACGAGAAGGAAAACTCTGAATTCAAACCTTTTAAAACTCCGCTTAAGAAATTGATCTCGTATCACATCCTACTCGTGTGGAGGGGTTGGTAGATATACATAGAAAGGAAGCCGGTTGTCCTGCCAAGTTCAAAGAGCCCAGTCTGCCCAACTATTTACCCATAGCTGGATAATTAGTTGGTAGATTTGTACCTTTCCCCAGAGTGGGTGTTTACTCAACCCGTTCGCCATGGGAAGGATTTGACACAAGGTTACAAATATGGAGCATCCAGCAAAGATCAAAATTAATGGATCTGTGAGGCTAGCATGCATCAGCGTGTAACGCCCTAGCTTTCCTAAAGGTATTAGTACTATGTGAAATACAAATAGCTTCTAGGATTTGAAACTGGTTCGCCGTGCCCATTCTATGCCTAGAGGTTAGGGAATCGTGTAGTAGGATGTGACGCGAGTCTATTTCTTAAGCAGAGATGTAACAGGTTTGAATTCTGATTTTCCTTCTTCTAGACTGGTTGCTTAACCAAAGTTAAAGGGCTCAGCCTGACCTACTATTTATCCATAGCTGGAAAGAGAATAATTGGATTCATATTCCCAAGGATGTATGATAAATATAAACAACTTCGTCCAGAATTTGAATTCGATTCGTCATGTACATTTCCTTCGAGAATAATCATTACATAACGACCACTTCCTTATATATATAAAGACAAACCAATTACTGAACCAAAGAAATGAGCTAATATTCAAGTGCAGACAGGAAAATAGATTCAAACGCAAATTCAATAATATAGAACTGGTGAATTAGGGTTTAAAACTTGTTAAAATCGCGTACATTATATATTTATATTTACATTTTTGTGTAGTTCTTCCTTAAGAGTTTTTTTTTGTGCGTGTATACAGTTATATCCTGTGAAGTCTTCCTATATAATAAAAATAATTTTCAAACATATCTATTTGGCCAATCGCTGAGAACCTAAGAGGTACAACTACTCAGGTTCAGAATGGATCCAGTCTATCTTGTAATGTGCACCAGTCTTTCCGGCAACAAATTCCGATTACAATATAATTTTTCTCTAAATGTTTGAGATGAGGCTTGAAGATTAGTATTATTAGCGTTATTCGGACTATTGTCCCCATCTTCATTGTTATTTGTACAATTAATTAATTAGTTTAATTAACACAACTCCTACCCCAGCTATGGTTAGCGGAATGAGAACAGGATACCCCCGTGGAATAAATAAAGGGTTAGGTTCAAAGTTCCGTGATGGCTCCCGAATACGACAAGAAAGTTCCCGAGTTCGAAAAGAAGGTTCCCGAGTCCGAGAAGGTTCCCGAGTCCGACAAGAAATACCTGAAGAAGGCCGGAGGGTATATCGACCAAAACGTTGTACAAATAACAATGAAGATGGGAACAATAGTCCGAATAACGCTAATAATACAATATAATTATTTCACCAGCATCCTCCTATTCTTAAGAATAATCTTACGGATAAGGTTACATAATATCGTGGGTAGCCTACGAATCATGTAGGTAAGTGTAGCTAAATTTTTTAGTTGAATTTCGTTGAAGATTCAAAATCGGGGTTAAATGGAAAGTTACCGCTAGCCGTTATAGTTATGATTGGCAGGTAAAAAACACCTTTAATTGGCATCCCCATCCCGATTTCCGCCAATGGAAAGGCGTGTGAAAAGAAACTAGTCTTGTTAACAGAAGTTAAGTTAGATTCTGGCAGTTAGTCAACGGGAGCAGACGTTAGGATCGTCGCTCCCAAAATGCCGGCTCCTCACAGGGCGGTTAGAGGCCCGTTTGGAGTGTGGATTCTTAATAATAATTATTATAAAAATACAGTTGAGGATTGCTTAATTATTCAACTGCACAGCCCGGAGGAAGAAAGAAATCAGCCCAACAGAAGAAAGAACAAGCAATAACAAGCAGACAAGTAAGAATCCAACTTCTCTCTTCTTTCATCCCTCCCCATTATATACCCAGCAGAGATGAACGGGTATATAACATTGTCACATGGAAAGCACCATTTCTCCAAAGTAGCGATGAATCTATTAAATACTTAATTGGGTGACCATTTAAGCAACAAATTGTATTGTAAGAAACCTAATATCAAAATTATACTTGATTCGGTATTAAATGACAGGGAAAGGGTTGATATTCGATAAAACAAAACAATCAAACCAAATTTGTTGAGGAATTGTAAATTTATGTTTGTTTATCTGTTTGCGTTTCATGTCACCCTTATTTGTATATGACAACGAATTCATTGTTCTATATTTTAATATTTTCTACTTCCGATAAATTTGACAGAATTTACCTGAAGGCGTAGGTGTTTATTCATCTTATTCTATAAATCGACTTTTTATTTTGTTTTTGTTTTGCTGGAATTTTTGTTAGTTTTTTTTTGTGTGTTTTTTTTACTTTGGTATTGTTTTGTTTTTGGTTTTTGGTTTTGTTTTTTTTTGTTTTTTATCGAAGTAAATGAAATATATGTATGAAAGTATCGAATAAAAATTCTTATAGAGATTCTTGAAATCAATTATTTATAATCTAATTGTATTTCCTTAGTATGAAATTATTTTACTTCACCTTCTAATTTCATTATCATTCTCATCTTAGAGAAATTTGAAATACATTAATCTATATAAACAATATATTTTTTATTTTCTATTTGATTTTCAGACATTGATTTTAAATAATAATTCCTGTTAACCCATAACACTATGGTTTCACTCCTTGCGAATTTTGAACACCAGGTTTAACTGAGGGTCTTTCACTGAATTCCAAGTAACAGCAAATCTCCTCAGGTCTCCAAGTCTCTTCTGAGTATTCTAGTTGATCTTATCAATGATGTTATTTGTAGGGTTTCGTCCTTCATCTGATTTCCCCAAGTCTTTTTGAACTGTTCAAAGTCCACCAAGTACAATTGGACCATATGACCTTTAGTCACCCCTTTTGCGATTTCGTTTCACAAGGACATTTTTTTCATTTAAACTGTCAAAATCCAGTTATTTGTTAACAGATGATTTTTAGAGATTTTTTAAATTAAAAAACTAACCCCTAACCTATTCCTAACACCTAACAAACAACCGGATTTTTACGGTGTAAATGAAAAAAATGTCCTTATGAAACGAGATCACAAAAGGGGTGCCTAAAGGTCATATGGTCCGTACCGTATGGTCATATGGTCACCGTTACCTTCAGGTTACAAACATTTGTTTGTTTAGCAAGATCTGTGTATTTGTTTTAGCTTCGAGCCTTCTTTAAGTCCTTGCAATTTTTTTCTTTCATTTTAGTTATCCATTTGAACCTTCTGTTATGTACTTCCTTTCCCCATAACTTACTCCAGAAATATTTTTTTACCTTTGAATTAGGTTGTTAATTTGAAAAATATTCGAATGACAAATTTAAACACATCAGATTTTTGTATTTTTATTTCATTGCAATTTTTCGTTATTTGCATGAAAATAAAGAATATTAACAAGTTTTTCATGTTTAGTTAAAAGTGACTTACACATTCAAACAAATATAATTCTGCTCTAGAGTGCGATTCCATATATTGCTATCTTTTATACAAAATATTGTTTGGTTAAGTTTCTTTGTTTGGCATATAAACCTTTGTGGGTTATTTAATGTCAAAGCTATCCTTATACAAAAATAGTAAAAGTACTATTGAAAGCATAGCTGGGGAGATAGGAGATGGCTCAGACCTTTCCCAAAGATATTAGTTCATACTTTTCTATGGTAGAAATTTATTTTATTATTGTAGTAGGTCCTGTTTTGCTTGTATTGCAAACGACGGAGGTAGGGAATGATCTTACGATTCTTCGTAGGCGAGAGATTGTGTGATTCAACAGATGAGAATTTGAGATTGTTTACCAGACACTAAACTGCATCTGATATCAAGGCTGCCATTCTGGGGAGTGTAGAGTAACCCTTGATTACCATTACCCCGAGTTCCACTGACCTGGGGTGGCAATTACGGTTAAGATCTTATTTATGGATAAATAGATGTTTGATAATTATTTGTATTAGATAGGAATACTTGATACTATATAACTGTGTGTACATTATTTATACTAAGTACAGTTACTTGATACTGTTGGCATCCTTCCGTCTACTAGAGACGATGGCGTAGAGTCCATTTTTATCTGCAACTGCAGGGGTGGCTGAACAGACCAATTTTAAGATGGCAGTCTCTGGAGCAGTGACTGCAAACAAACAGTGATGCTTGCCGGAGTTGCTGTTGTCTCTCCTTCCTTTTGGCTTTCTTTTCTGTGGCGGCTTCTTTCCTCTCTTTTTCACTCCTTTTTGTTCCTTGACTGACGAGGAGTCGCCAGGTTGCACGGTCTTCTGCGCAAGCCTCCCATGTGTTGGTTTTAATGTGGCGTGTCTTCATGTTTCTCTTAGTTACTTGATACTATAATTGTTTTATATATATTTACCAATCCCTCCGCACGAGCAGGATGCGACACAAGGTCAATTTCTTAAGCGGATTTCAACAGGTTTGAATTCATAGTTTTCCTTCTCCTAGACTGGTTGCCTAGCCAAGGTTAAAGAGCCCAGTCTGACCTACTATTTACCCATAGCTGGAGGGAGAGTAGGATTCATACCTTTCCCAAGGGTATTAGCGCTAAGTGAAATGCAATTACCACATCCAGGATTTTAACTCGGGGCGACGAGTCCATTTCCCATGACTTTAACCATTACACCACGCGCTTCCAATTCTATAATTGTTTTATAAGGATTATTATTGATACCATATAACTGTGCAAACTCATCAATATTACTAAATAGAATTAGTAACTTGGAGCGTATGATTGTGTATAAGTTATTAGGAATATTTAAAACCATACAACCATGAGCACATTATTGATATAAAATAGGAATACTTGAAACTATACAACTGTGTGCAAATTATTTGAGGTATAAATAATTGATCTCATGTCTCAAAACATTCTTAAGAAACAACTATATAAAAATGGAAATATGAATGTACAATAACTCAATTCTCTAACCTCTAGGAATAAAATAACCCCGGAGGTGTTGACTTGCCGTTAAAAGAAATAAGACAATTAATCAACCCAATTGACTTTATGGCATGCCCCAATCATTTTTTTATATCTTATATGTGCTTGAAGGGGCGTGGTCAAATGGTTAGAGTCGTGGGAAAGGGACTCGTCGACCCGAGTTCAATTCCGGGACGAAGCTGTTTGCATTTCACGTAGCGCTAATACCCTTTGGAAAGGTATGAATCCAATTCTCCCTCCAGCTATGGGCAGATAGCAGGGCAAACTGGGCTCTTTAACCATGGCTAGGTAACCAGTCTATGAGAAGTAAAACTCTTAATTCAAACCTGTTAACCTTCGCTCAAGAAATTGACCTTGTGTCACACCCTTCTGGTGCGGAGGGGTTGGTAAATATAAATATATATATATATATATATATATGTGTGTGTGTGTGTGTGTGTGTGTGATAGAAGGTGGTGGCTGAAAGTCTCAGAATATGACAATAAACTCTATCCGATGCGGAAGATCTAATTCTGGAGCTTTGGCTAATGGAGAGTACCCCCTTTACCATTACTCCCAGGTCAACTGTGACCCGGTGTGGTAGTATATGCTAGGATTCCATTGAAAAATTGAGTAAAAGAATATTAAATATCAATCAAGAATGAATAACAAAAAACATTTCCGGCATAAAATAACCCAACAATAGTTGACATGCCCTCAAATCTAAACAACCAGCAAACCAAACAACTAAATCAATCAATCTATATTAAAAACCCAAAGCCCAACAATCCTAGAAACCCACCCTGGTGCATTTTCATGAAGACAGTCTTTGACTCACCAATTGTCTTAGAGGATGCTGCAATTTGTGCCAGTGTCGGAGTTTGCCGGAGTCCAATTCTGTCGACTGGGCTGTAGGTGATCCAACTGTGTAAGTTAAAATAGTCCTGCTAATACTCTGCATAACACATCCATCACTTTAATCTCTTCTTACGTACAGGCTTTGGCATTTCTCCTATACCGAAGAAGGCAAGTCACTGGAACAGTCACTTTGACATTGATCGACTATTTTCATGCTGATACAAAACTAAGAACGTTGGATTTAAGTGCTCAGACAGGTTTCAGACGGATTTTTGTTTGATGCTCTTCATCGGTATTCTGATTGAACAAAAAAAGCGTTTTTTCCCCGCTTATTTTTTATAAACTATTGGAAATTGCTCTGTCGATACAGTACGTTTGTAAAACTACATTTACTACTTGATTTTCGTAGTTCGAAAAGTAAAGACAGTCACTACAAATAGCAGCCTCCCTTGGATCGATATACTAGATATCTATACTACTATTGCGAAGTACGTATGGATTTGCCCAACGCCTCTGCCACAGGCAGGATGTGACAAAAGCTCATTTTTTTTAAATTTTCCTAGGATGGTTGCCTAAGCAAATCCAAAGAAATCAGTATCTCATACTATTTACTCATACCTCCGAAGAGAACAAATATTTGAACTCTTGTTTGTTCAGTTTGTTAGACTTTGTGGCATGTCAACCCTTGTTGGGTTATTTTATGCCGAAGACATTTTGATTTATTAATTCTTTATGGGGATTCTAATTCTTTTTAACGTCATTTTTTTAAACATATGTTTTTCATTGTAACACATATATGGGACCCTAACGGGTACTACCACTCCGGGTTAGGGTGGATCTGAGAGTAATGGTAATGAAGAGGTACTTCACCCCCACCCCCCAGAGCTCAAGAATTGGAACTTCACCATTAGATAGTTTAACGGCATAACCCAGGACACTTTGAACTTTGGTCTAGGAATCCATTTTCTACGATGATAACCGCTTCGCTAAGTGCTCCTCCATATGTGGTAACCAGGGTTTTTATGTTAAAACTCTCAAGGGAATATGTTTATGATATACTATGTGTGTAAAAAAAGTATCGAGATATTTTGTACTTTAGACACTTTGTATTCTGACAAATATGAATGGAACGTTATTTTCACAATACAATGCTAAAAATGTATTTTTCTTACTAATGTTCATTAATGTTTAGCCATTTTCATTACCTTTAAAAAATAGGCCATCAACTCAGACGAACGTGCGTGTAAACAGACATGAAATGAAAAATTAAGACCATTCGTTTTGTGATGATTATAATGAAAGACACAAAGACGCAATCAGCCATCTATACACAAACACATATATTATAACGAGCTTCATTTTTATGTATACGCGGGTTTTGTTAGGGGTGGATAATTTCATTGATATCTCTGAAACCGAAAGGTCATCTTTTTTGTTTTCTTCGTTTCTTTTTTTTTTTTTTTTTTTTTTTTTCCTCTGAATTTTTTAACAAAATTCTGAAACAGAAATCAATAACGGTCATATTTCATTTTGTTTTTTTTATGTTTTTTTTCTTTTTCCATCTTCATTTTTTTTTTATTTTGTTTTTCCTTTTTTTACAAAATCAATAATAGTCATTTTTTTCTTTTTCTTTTTCTTTTTCTTAATTTTGTCTTTTTTTCTTTCTTTTCTTTCTATTTTTTTTCCTCTTAGAAATCTCTGAAACTGAAATCAATCATGGCCGTTTTTTTTTGGGTTTTTGACTTTTCTTTTTTTTTTTTACTTTCTTTTTTTTTTTTTCATGTCGGAAACAGAAATCAATGATAATCATCTTTTTTACTTTTTCTTCTTTCTTTTCTTTTTTCTTTCATTTCTTTTTTTATCTTTTTTCCTTTTTCTTTCTTTTTTCTTTTTCTTTTTTTTTTCTTTTTTTCCTTCTTCTTTTCTTTTTTCTTTTTTTTTTTTTTTCCTTCTTCTTTTTATTTTTTCTGTCTTTTCTTTTTTTTCTTTTTTCCTTTTTCTTTCCTTTTTTCTTTTTTCTTTTGAAAATCTCTGAAACCAAAATCAATGATGGTCATCCTTTTTTAGTTTACCTTGTAATCCTCTCTTCTTTTTCTTTCTTTCTTTTTTCTTTCTTTCTTTAATTTTATTCTTTATTCAATCTCTGAAATCAAAATCAAAAATCGTCTTTTTTCTCCTATTTCTTTTTTTTTTCTTTATCTTTTTTTTTTTAGTTCTTTTCTTTGTTCTTTTCTTTATTTAGCAAATCTCTGAAACCAAAATCAATAATGGTCATCTTTTTTGCCCTTTCTTTTTATTTTTCCTTTTTTTTCCCTTTTTTTTCTTTTTCTTTTTTATTTTGTTACAAGATCCTAAATAAAGGATGTTCATCTTTTTTTCCTTTTTTTTTCTTTTTTTTTCTTTTTCCATAAATGAAAATTGATACTCTATTTATGAAATAAGTTGTCGCAACGAAGCACGGATACTACAGCTAGTTATAACAACATATTGTAATAAGAATCTTGTCACAGAAGATTCCTTCGGATCGTATATCTTAGAAAATTCAACCTATAATGAATTGACCTTTCCATTTTATCTCGAGAATTTTTACCACTTCACTCTAGAATTTCTCTTCGAGAATATCCAGATATCCAAAACCACTTCTCTTCCGTTTTGGGGACTATCATAAAATAATACTCATCAAGGGGCCGGTTTATCTGAGTCGGTAGAGTATCCGCATGGGAATCGCAAGGTTCCTAGTTTAATTTTTATTGACTAGCGTCCAAGAATAGAAATTATTGATAATTTTTTTTTTAATGAGGCCACCAGGGTCTGTGTCGTTAAGCTATAGTTTATAAGTAAGTAAATTACTGGGTCGCATCTTAGGAAAAATATTCAGCTGGGTCTGGCTTATCTGAAATTGAAAGCCATATATTCCCAACCACGTCAAGAGACGTAACGTTATTGGTGTAGAAAAGAGAATCGGTGACCGAAGGGAATCCTGGACAAGACTGTTTGCGTTTAACTTCGCGTTAATGACATTGGGGAAGACATGCATCTATCGCTCCACATATGGGAAAATAACAGGGCAGACTGGGTTATTCAGTCTTGGTTAGGGAACGGTTTAGGTTAGTCGGTAGAGCACAACGCAGCGCATGAGTAGCACAGACTGGGTAATCTGATCAGTTCGGTAAAAAGAGTAGTTGACAGTAGATGTGGCGCTCCATCTCTGAAAAAACAATCTCTCTGGTCTAGCGCTAGTAAAAAGGGGATAGACACCCTGCTGCCTGGCTGATACCGTCAATAGGCCACTCAATCAACATTACGTTTTTTTTTTTTAATCTTATCAATTATTTCAGGGGATTTCTGATTTTTTAGCTGAAACTGCGGAAGATTAGAGAAAGAAAGAAAGAAAGAAAGATTGATAGATAGATAGATAGATAGATAGAAAGAAAGAAAGAAAGAAAGAAAGAAAGAAAAATAGATAGATAGATAGATAGATAGATAGATAGATAGATAAATAAAGAAAGAAAGTAAGAAAGAAACAATGAAAGAAAGATAAAAAGAAAGAAAGAAAACATAGATAAAAAAAGAAAGAAAGATAGATAAAATAAAGAAAGAAAGAAAGAAAGAAAGAAAGAAAGAAAGAAAGATAAAATAAAGAAAGAAAAAAGGAAGAAAGAAAGATAAAAAAAAATAAAGATAGATAGATAAAAAGAAAGAAAGAAAGAAAGAAAGAAAGACAGAAAGAAGATAGATAAAAAAGAAAGAAAGAAGAAAGAAAGAAAAAGAAAGAAAGATAGATAAAAAGAAAAGAAAGAAAGAAAGAAAGAAAGATAAAATAAAATAAAGAAAGATAGATAGATAAAAAGAAAGAAAGAAATAACAAAGAAAGATAGATAAAAAAAAAGAAAGAAAGAAAGAACAAAGAAAGATAGATAGATAGATAGATAGATACATAGATACATAGATAAAAGAAAGAAAGAAGCTGGGGGCATTCGAGGTTTGCATTACAGTTGAATGTTGTGCGATGTCCTAATGTTCGTTTGTGTGTTGGCTGGTTGGTTGGGTTTTACGGAATGTTAACCCATTGGGTCATTTTTTGCCGAATATGTTTTGTTTTATTCCTTCATGATGGGTACTCAATTTTTAACCTGGACCTGGGAATAATGGTAATGAAGGGGTACGCCACATTCTCCAGAGCTCCATTACAGGAACTTCAGCATCAGATAGAGTTTAATGTTATACCCACAACACTAATACCCTCAGTCAACGCCTTCTTGCACATAAATGATAAAAAAGGCTGGAGTTTGCCATAAGGGCAATAGGGTTTGAACAATCATATAGGTGGACCTGGGAGTCATGGCGATAAAAGGGTACCCCGCATTCGCGAGAGTTATAACTTCACTACTAGATACAGTTTAATATAATACCCAGGAGACTAAGACGGCCAACCACCGATTTCTAACACATATGATAAAAAGGGTTTGAGGTCGCCACTTTAACATTTTTAACTTTTCGTAATTAATTGCTCTTTTAGTAATTTTTAACTACATTGACATTTTTAGCGTTTACAGACAAGACTTGAATTTTAACATAGACACACCATAATACTTAGTGAAATAAATGTGAAATTTAAAAGGAAAAGGGTTTGTTTTATTGTTTTGAATTTTGCACCAATCCTAATATGTAATTTTTATATGATATTTTAATATATAATTAATATAATATTTAATCTATTTAAAGTTTAAAAGAAAAAGAGAAAAAAGTACTCATAAAGATATTTTCTTATTTATTTTTTCTATCAATACTTATACATAATTTAAGATAATCTTTTATTTACTAATTTACTAAAATAAAAATTTAAATTAGAAAAAAAAAGAAATAACACCAAAAAAAAAAAAGAAAAAGAGGGAGAAAGAATAAGAAAAGAAAAGGGAAAGCGAAACAAAAGCTAAGTATGTAAATTTTTCTATTGACGGTTTTTATTTATTTATTCATTTTTTATTTTTGAATTTTGACATCGCTACATACTGGCAACATATTTGCAACACTTGCAACATACTTGCAACATTTGACCGGATGACAGCCGATATTAGGAATATTTGTTCTACACAGACTTTAAAAAAAAAAGTGAGAAATAAGAAATTACAGTTATTCGCCCATTTCATTCATAAAGGAGGAAAAGAAGAAAGAGAGAAAAAAAAGGAGAGGAAAAGAATATAAGAAGAGAAATTGTAACCACACAAATAAAAACATAAGCACGTCATTTCTGAAAATAAACTCTGATAATGAAGCTCTTGCTTCGAAATCGATAAGACAAAAATAACATCTTTTTGTTTTTATTTTTCATACGCATTGTACTGGCCTTCAAAATATTAATATATCATAAAATAAACGTGCATTTTCAAATACTGAAAGGCCAAGGAAGACGAACAAGATATGTTGGACATTGGACGAATGGAGAATGCTACTTATTTCTCCTGTATATACCTACATCTAGCCACAACAGTATAGTGTAACCAGCAAAAACTTACATCAATCAGCTCTATGCTGATTCTGGATGTTGTGCAGAGGACAAGCTGCAGTAGAGTACGCTTCTGTTTATGTTGCATCTATGGTGACGTGAAATGCGATCCTGTAAAGTGTTGAACGCAATGGACGTTCGTTTGAACTTAGTGACGCAACAGATTCGTAATGCATAAAAGGAATCGTTGCAGCTGAAGTGCTTGAGATTTTCTGAATGTGTGTGGCTTGTATTTTGAAGTAGGGTAGACTGAAATTAATATATGCTACTTGATTGACACGTAAGACCTCTTACAAGGGGGCGACGATAGCACTGGAGCTACGGACATATTTGTATATATATTTGATAATATATAAAGTACTTTCCAAATGTATATGCAGCATTGCATAATTACATTCTTTAATTATAAGGATTACGTCCAAGTTATCTGAGTTATGTATAAAGCAATATCTGATATATATATATATATATATATATATATATATATAATATATATATATATATAATATTTAATATACCAAGCGTGTTGATAAATCCTTGCGGTGAGAAAAAAACCAGCAAATAGTTTGATTGTAAAAATATACTACCAAACATCAACCGGGGAGAAAAATTTTTTTGAAAAAAAGAGAAAAGACCAAGATAGTCGTACCAACAAAAAATAATCTATTGGTACAGTATTTATCCAAAAGAAAAAACAATTTATATGTCTATATATGTATATAAGCTATATACATATATTCATATAACCGCTAGGAGAATAGCTAATAAGTAAAAAGTGCTCAATACCTAAGTAGAGCAAATAATAAAGATAAATCTTATGAGTCAGACGAACCTACTATTTGTTTCGTTTAATGCTCTTTAGGGCTAAGATCTTAGCCCTGAAGAGCATTAAACGAAACTAATAGTAGGCTCGTCTGACTCATTAGATTTATCTTTTATATATATATTATATATATATATATATATATATATATATATATATATATATATAATATATTTGGTAAAGGTTAGGCTTAAATACTGGTCATATTAACAGTTATAAATGTATATCCACCGATATCACTCGGCTTCATCAGACAGTGTTTTACAACATTGTGGTACAGAAATCACCAGAACTATTTTATATTGAATAATATATGATACTGTTTATGATAAAGAAGGGATCATTTTATTGAATGATAATATATCATTTTGAATTATTATCATAACGAATAATATATGTTATTGTTTATTACAAAGAAAGAAAGAAAGAAAGAAAGTAAAAAAAAAGAATGTAATAAAAAAATTAACGAGACTAGTCAAACTAATTACATAGGAGCCTGACAATTGTTGTTGTTTATTGTTTATTGATTTTAACGGCATATCAACCCGTCTGGGGTTATGTCATGCCTAACGGTTAGGAAGTTATACATATCGTGTATTTATATTTATACTTTTCAGTAATTGATTTTAAAAATGTGTTAGCATTATTGGGAATTATGTTGAGTGGTATTGATTTGATTTAGGAGCCCGACAAGTCTGGAGACATACTTAGGCAATAATTTAATTAATGATTTACTTTCATAGATAATCTTTTAAAAACCTTTTGTGACTTGTATTCTCTATTTTTCAAAGAAGACATTTTTATTTCAATTCATTGTTTTCAAGTACCCATTTTAAATCATTTTTTACGTACTGTATAACGTTTTAGCATCCCGTTTAGAATTTACACCTGTTGCAAACTTTTTGTACATTCCGGTCAAGTCACACTGAAAAGCACCAGTTCCCGCTAAATCAGAGAAGTTAAGCAGTGATTAGTTTGTTCAAAACTTAATTGGGTGACCACTTAAGCAACAGCAGCTACTTTAAGCAACCCAAGTCCATTATTTATCAAAATGACTTAATTCGGCATTTAATGACCAGAAAAGGGTTATTACGCACAAGTCTTGCTGATGGTACCGGGTCGCACTAGATCACCGAAGTTAAGCAGAGATGAATACTTAATTGGGTGACCATTTAAGCAATATAAGGTACTGTAAGCAACCCAAGTCCATTATCTATCAAAATGACTTGATTCAGTATTAAACGAACAGAAAAGGGTTATTACGCACAAGTCTTGCTGTTACATAATTATTGGATCCCTAATGCTTTTATAAGGTATTGTAGAAATCATAATGGCGATTAGTGCAGCTGATGGCCTTGAGGGTGAGTGACAGCGCTTGACCTCACTCTCACCTTCCGGGGATAAATCGTGAGAACCGGAAGGATAGAAAACCCTGTTCCGGTTTAAAGTTATAGTAAGTTTAAGTCAGTTAGAAGTTAGAAGCCGAGCTAGCAAGATGTAAGGATCTGCGCAGACGTCTGGTTTGGGGATTTATAAATAAAGTAACATCAACGTAAATCGAAGTCTTGTGTTTATTACCTAAAAACTAACAATGACACAGGGCTTCTGATAAGGAGTGATCCCTAACAGAAACCAGACCCGAAGTCCTCAATAGAAGACCAGACCTTAGAAGATATACCAGACCAAGATGTTAGAAGATAGAACCAAAGCCGGCCAGAAGAAAATACAACCAGAGTAAGAAGTAAGAAAAGGTATATAACATTATATGCTGATTTGGTACGGTGAAAACGTCAGTATGCAACATTGCTAAAGGTACCATTTCCCACTAGATCACTGGTGAAGCAGCGATGAGCCTGTTCAATACTGAATTGGGTTACCACTTAAGCAACAGAAGGTACTGAAAGCTAACTGGGTGTTTTGTTAATCAAAATTACTTTATTCTCCATCACATGAACCGAAAAAGGTTGATATAAGGTAAAACAAAACAACCAACTCACTTATTGTACAGTTGCTATTTGACATCTTTTGATTGTTCCTGAATAAAAAAAAAAGAAATTAAAATTAGTTGATATTTTCTAACCGACACCGAAGATGAAGATGCTGAGTAGAACTGGTACAAAAATGATCGAGAAACATTATTCATGAACTGAATAAAATGTAGATTTAACGCTTGGAAGAATCTTATTATAATGGAGCTTTGGTGTTTATCTGTCAATAACCTACGTTACTGCTTACGTCAGAATATCGACAATTGCGTAAGTTTATCAATGATTATTTAATTTACTAGCAAATATATGCACCCTCCGGGTGCAAGTATTTAAGTTTGAATGTAATAAAATATTAGATTAAATCAGAAAGGCCAATGAAACTAATTAAGAATTCAAATAAAAAGATTTGAAACAGAGGGGGTATAATCGGAAATAGAACAACTGAAACTTACTCTTTCATCACTTCCGTTTTTCAATGCTAAATTTTCCTAATTTAACTATTTAGTTAAAATAGGAAGTAAAGAAAAAATTACAGTTATTTCTTCTTGTTAATGAATTTCTTTAGGATTTATTGAAGAGATTTTTACTCATATTCATTAAGATAAAACCAAATAATTAGAAAATCAATAATACAAGCACATTTTTATTAAAATCAGTTTTTTTTTATATCAATATGCAAATTAGCTTTACGTTTACACTGAAAACTGGTATTTTGTTGTATATATAAATACAATTGCATGTTATTAGCATTTAGGTAAGGCCAACAGTATTAATAATGTCAAACAGTTTTATTATTAATTGAGGTTTAAATAGAAATAGAATCATGGAGAATGTGACGTAAATAACTAAGGGAATTGTGACTTGAGTAGTAATATAGTTTCGGTTACAGACAGAAAAACACACAATCTCTATTATAATAAGATAGTCAAAATCGTTAATAATTAGAATAATAAATCTTATTTATTAACGACGTCTCTATGAAAATCTGAGTTAGATTTGCCTCAGAACAGCCTATGTTATTAGTGCGTTTAAAATCCTGCTATGTGTTTTATATATCACTAAGAAATAAAGGTTTACATAATATATGGTGTGGTTAATTTGCATACAGGGTTTTAACAAAACCAGGTTTAATAAATAATTACGTGGTTTATTGATCGCTAATATTATTGTGCTATTCTCCAGCGTATTAAAATCAATCTTATGAATAATTTTATGTTGAAAATAATCAAAATATAATTAAAAGGAGTGTAATTTTTATATGCGTTCTTATTTCATTTCTAAGTCTGTCGAATTTAATTTATTTCATTACATCAAACCTTAAATACTTACGCCCGAAAGCCATATATTTTTACTCATGGTGATAATGTTAAAAAGATATACAGTGTGTTCGGGAGAAATTTGACAGTTTCATAAGGAAAAAGAAAAAGTGCTTGGTAACTATAAAATTTAATGGATTGTAGATAAATTCAACAGGCACGAAAATTACACTACTGTCAACAGGTTTCACTCAAAATATGTCAAACCACCATTAGCGTCGATCACAGCTTCAATCCTGCTCTGGAAATTGGAGTAAGCTGATGTTACAGTTTCCCTGGGAAGGGTCTAAAAAACTACCTTAATTCTGTCACTTAACCGGGATTTTGTAGTACTGGCACGACCAGTGTATTTTTCAACAGCGCCACATACATAATAATCCATGAAGTTAAGATCAGGGGAGTTCGGAGACCAAACATTCGGACGGGTGTAGTCGTGAAAATTCACCAACAGCCATTTGTGACTTTTCCCATAGGCGTGGCAAGAGTCCAAAACCTGCTGCCATGCATATGGCCTACCATTGGTTTTCCCTGTTATCCAGTGTTTAGGGATTCCATGTAGGTATCTGAGGGTTCTCCAACACTTTTCACTGCTGATCTTCGAGGAATTCTGCTGTACGAACGCAATCAAATCGTCTGTTATGCTACTTTCTTCTAGCCACAGCCTCGTAATCACCATTACATTTCTCCAGTTCATGCCTGATTGTTTTTACAGTGTTCAGGGAGCATTGGGCAGCAACCATAATCTTATTTTGATATCATCCTGATACAAGTTATTCTCTTCCATGATTCAGGTGGGTTCCAGTCATCAATTCTATCTATCATCATGTATATGAATGAAGAAGGGTCCAAGCTTTTAAATGATGCGTAGTGTGCGTCAATACCTCCAACCTACGGAGAAATATAACCAAAAATGAATATGTCAAATGTGTCCCGAACACCTCGTACTTGCATTTTTGAAGTGAAACATTGAGCTCGCTCTGATACAAGTTTCAGTTTTCTATTTGATCAGAAACTTTTTTTCTCGGAAACCTTAATTATCTTTTAGACTTTGTAATCTTCATTTTAAAATCAATTTCTTTATTCTGTCTCGTCTAAAATTTAATTATCTATGAAGCCTCGCACTTCATTTTAATGACATTTTCATTATTATCTCTGGTCTAAAACTTTATATCTCTTTATTTATTCTGTTTTTTTGTAAAACTTGTTCTATAGGACTTTATACCTTATCAGTACACCCTCGTACGTTACAGTATATGTATGTATTTATCCAGCACCTCTGCTAAGGACAGGATGTGACACAAAATCAATTTCTAAGTGATGAAGTGCTGATTAGAATTCCGCCCCCGCCTAGGCAGCTTACCTAACCTAGGCTTGTGGGGGGGACAAGAGGTTTAATGTTTTAGATTTAAAGGTAGCTGGTTATACTTGGTGCGTGTTCCTAGGGTTTGCTCTTAACCCTATCTTATTTGGTGGTCGCGCTGAATAGGGAATTCAAGGAAATAAAAGGAAGAGAAAAAGACAAAGTTAGTTTTAGGATTTAGGCTTTATTCACGGGTCATAGCCACCATTCCTTCCTGGCCAGTAGTAGTGTCTTGTCCCAGTAAAGACCTAAGTTCTAATGGACAAGAGATTATCTTTGGACTCAGAAGTGGTTTTTTTTTCTGCATATGCTCGGAGGGTTCTTCCGGTCTGAAGGCTCATGGGAGTTTGTTATTTTTTTAATTCTTATTTTAATTTCATTTTAATCCGCACAAGCGTAAGAACTCTGTTTTCCTTGCAAATTACCCATAGCTTGAAGAGTAAATGGACCCATACAATTTTAGGAGTTACAGTGTTTGCACTCTCGTTTTTTTAGAGTATGTCATTGATGATGGGATATTTTTAAGTGAAGAAAGAAATGATGTTACATAATTTATAGGTAGCTAATGAATTATGTACGTACTGTAATAAGAATTTTTTTTTTAAATCAGAGTTGATTAGATTCAAAACTGGAGAGACTTAAGTGGGAAATGTCCATAACCTTTAGGGTTATGATTGATTAGTGATAACTCCGATTTAACCCCTCCGAAAGGCGCTATTACAGGCGTGAGGCAATTTAGTTTAGTTCTCAGTTGCGACTTGACATTCGACGAGAGAGGATGTCTCTCGAGGTGTTGCATCTTACCGCTGCGGTTTTGTGACCAGCCCAACAAGAAAGAAATAGAAATCAGCCCATGAAATCAGCCCTGAGAAGATGGAAGCCGATGTAGAAGGAACGAAAAGAAAAGTGAAAGAAAAAATAACAAAAAGAGAGAAAGAGAGTGGGGATAAAAATAGAGAGATTAAGTGTTACAGAAAAAAAAAAGTTTTCTGAATAAAATCAATAATTTTTCTGTTATTTTCTTCTTTTTGTTTTATTTTCTGTTTCTTTTTGTTGTTTTGTTTTTGCTGTAGTTTATTTGTTGTTCGTCTATGATTAGCGTTGCTAATGCCTGGTCACGTGTTATCTTCCAATGGCGCCCGGAAGTCACATTCCCAAATATTGTCGTTTTCCATCCTTACAATTGCTACATCAATAACTTGTTTGCTTCCGACTTGAAAGGGACACGTTTCCATGGCAATAATCTGATTGAAAAATATGGCAAAAATAGTTAAATTTTTTGTCTAAATAACAATGAAAATCATGGACAATTCCTCAACAGATTGGAAATGCGAACCACTAAGGATGTCCAATCTCCCGTGACAAATTTACTCCCCCCACACACACACATCTTTAACACAATGAAACTTGTATAAAGATTAATATTATCTTCAATATTTTTGAACCATTCAAAAGAAGAAATATTTTTTAAATCCTGATCAGCTTACGGAAATAATGAATATCATGAACAAAAAAAAAATGTTTACATTTTCGCACCATTAAATCAATTGAAATTTAACGTAGCCTAAAATAAGTTATTACTACCGGTTCTTTTTTCTTTTTTTTCTTTTTAATTTCAATAAAAATCAACTAACAGTGAAATTTTCAGGAACATTTCGGTAATTATGCACCTGTTGATGAAATTATGTTTAAAATAGGTTTATTTCTAAAAAAATATATTAGGGAAAATGCTTTATACCAGTTCTCTCCCCCTCTCCTATTTCATTTTATTAAATTTGAAAAAAAATGAACCGATAAAAGTCGATTTTCAATTTCTATAAAGACGACAGTTTGAATAACTATATCAGATTTTTATGAGTTTCTACACGGGATTTTTTTAGAAAGAAAAACCGTGAATTCTGAATTCTGGTAAAGAATGTTAATATTATGTCCACGGAGCTAGGAATTTAGCTATTGACACTACTTATACGACACTAGTGAATTGACTGATACACATTCGCAGTATTAAATATCATGTTGCTAGGAATTCAACAATAGTCATGGGCAGCAGTGCTTCTCAAACTTTTGGAAGTTGTGGACAGGTTGACATTTTTTGATCGATGTACGGATTGGTGTGTAAATTAAAGAATTTGTTAAACTTCGAATGAAAATTATTTTCTGATATGTTAAATTAGCTTTATTTAATACAGCACTCTATCATCAATATAAACTAACCCCTAGGGTACAGTCAATGGGAACAGTGCAACTGCTTCTTTGCACTTCTTTGCACTTCTTTGTCACTTTGTCAAATCTTGGCCCAATAGAAGAGAGTGCCACGTATTTTCGATCTGTTTTAGTAAGTAGTGAAGACTTATACTCAATATCATAAATATATATATATATATATATATATATATATATATATATTGAAAAAATCATACCCATTCTCAACAGATATTACAAAGGTAAGACACTGATTTTATCTTCACTAATAACATATAGAACAATTATTTTATCTTGATGCTGCAAATAACTCAAATATTAGATGAGAAAAACTTTTTATCAGGGACCCCATTCTCAAAAAGTGTTTTAGTTCTTTTGAGAGGAATTCCCTGGGAAGGATTTTTCATTTATCATCCATTCATTCAGTTTACCATTAATTTTTAACTAAATAATTTATAAGCATACGCGGAAACTTAAATGATATACCACAATTAACTAATATATATATATATATATATATATATATATATATATATATATATATATCACTCAACTAATGGTAACTAACCTTTTTTAACACTATTTTTTCTAATTTATGGCATACAAAACATTCACCATATTTTATCCACATAAATCCTTGTTTTCTTCTCATTTTCACAGTCCTCATAAAGATCTCCATTGTAAACCGAAATGTTCGAGTATCGACCATAAATTTCCATCCATCATAACATCCCCTATTTGTTTCTAAATTTTCTCCACACACACACACACACACACACACACATATATATATATATATACGAAGCTGGGCTGAAAAGTTCATTTCAAGTCGTTATATCTGCTGTTGATGAGTGCAATACCAATGGAAGGATTGTTTGGACTGACGGTGGGGATTATGAACTTTTCTACCGAAACTCGCATATCTATACTTTTACTTTTTTCTTTCTCATTAATATTAATATAAAAATGATCTTTTCTAACTTTTTAGACAATGCCCTCCGATCCCCTAAGGCTTTAGGCTTCAGCAGCTGCACGTCCGGCCCCGTCTGTCCCTTGGGAGAGGTGTTTAAATAACTAATAGCAATGATGCATATAGTGAAAAGTACTTTATCTCCAATTTCGTCAAATTACATTAAATTTTAAAATAAATATCTAAGTGAGTGATCCATTTTCTCACCAGGAATCAAACTATTGAGAGGCAGGGATAAAAATTGACAATTACAGAGTGAAAGGGGAAGAAGATAGATAGATAGATAGATAGAGAGAGAGAGAGAGAGAGAGAGAGAGAGAATCACAGAGTAACAAAGAAAGAAAGAGAGAGTGAGAGATACAGGGACAGAGACAGAGAGAATCACAGAGGCAGGGAAAAAAAGAGAGAGAGTGAGAGATACAGAGACAGAGACAGAGAGGAATCACAGAGGCAGGGAAAAAAAGAGAGTGAGTGAGAGAGAGAGAGAGAGAGAAGAGAGAAGAGAGAGAGAGAGAAGAGAGATAAATCACAGAGTAACAGGAAAAGAAGAGAGAGAGGGAGAGATACAGAGACAGAGAGAATCACAGAGGCAGGGAAAAAGAGATTGAGAGAGAGAGAGAGAAAAGAAGAGAGAGAGAGACGGAAAAGAAAAAGAGATAGCGAGACAGAAGGAGAGAGTGAGAGAGAAAGAATCACAAAGTGACAGCGAAAGAAAAGAGCGAGAGAGCGAGAGAGAAAGTGAGAGAAAGAGAGAATCACAGAGTGACAGGTAAAGAAGAGAGAGCGAGAGACAGATAGCCAAACATACAGACAGAGGGAGAGAGAGAGAGAGAGAGAGAAGAGAGAGAGAGAGGGGGGGGAGGGAGAGAGAATGAGAATCTCAAAGTGACAGGGAAAGAAAAGAGAAAGAGAAAGAGAGAGAGAGAGAGAATAACAAAATGACAGGGGAAGAGAGAATGGAAGAAAAAGATACAATCACTGAATGACAAGGGAAAAGAGAGTGAGAAAGAGAGGGAGAGAAAGAAAGAGAGGCAAAGAGAGAGAAAGAGTGAGAGGGGGAAGGAAGGAGAGAGAGAAAGAGAGTGAGAGGCAAAGAGCAATCACTGAGTGATAAGCAAAGAGAGTGAGAGAAAGAGAGACAGAAATAGAGAGTGAGAGAGAGAGAGAGAGGAAGAGAGAGAAAAATAGACAATCACTGAGTGACAAGCAAAAAGAGTGAGAGAAAGAGGGACAGAATGAGAGAGAGAGAGAGAGAAAGAGAGATATAGAAAAAGAGACAATCACTGAGGGACAAGCAAAAAGAGAGAGAGAGAAAGAGAGAGAGAGATAGAAAGAGAGAGAAAAAGAGAGATATAGATATAGAGACAATCACTCAGTGACAAGCCAAAAGAGTGAGAGAAAGAGAGAGATAAAGAGAGAGAGAGATAGAAAGAGAGAGAAAAAGAGAGATAAGAGACAATCACTGAGTGACAAGCCAAAAGAGAGTGAGAGAAAGAGAGACAAAAAAGAGAGAGAGATAGAAAGAGAGAGAGAAAAAGAGAGATATAGAAAAGAGAAAAATCATTGAGTGACAAGCCAAAAGAGTGAGAGAAAGAGAGAGAGAAGAGAGAGAGAAATAGAAAGAGAGAGAAAAAGAGAGATATAGATATAGAGACAATCACTGAGTGACAAGCCAAAAGAGAGTGAGAGAAAGTGAGACAAAAAGAGACAATCACTGAGTGACAAGCCAAAAGAGAGTGAGAGAAAGAAAGAGAGAGAAAGAGAGACGGATAGGGAAGCAGAGAGCGAGAGAGAGATAGAGAGATGGGGGGGGGTAAAAAGAGAGACAACAAAAATCGATATTCGTAAATGCCAACCATGTCCGTTCTGGTTTTCGTAAACGTTCTCTCTGTAAATTATTCATAAGATTTCTTTTA
Source organism: Doryteuthis pealeii (assembly GCA_023376005.1). NCBI lineage: Eukaryota > Metazoa > Mollusca > Cephalopoda > Myopsida > Loliginidae > Doryteuthis > Doryteuthis pealeii. The sequence continues at coordinate 51,762,260 of CM042149.1, read as the reverse complement.
CCCGCCTTCACGATACAAACGAAGCCTGCAGTGACCTTTTAACCCAGATGAGTCCAGGTAAGCAGGATACACATACCCCAACTCTTTCCTGTCCCCTATCACTGTAAGTAAATCGATGCTTTTAAGGAAGATGCCCATTGGTCTTTTTTCCCGCCACAGAAGAGTGGGATCCTAATGGCGATTAAATTTTCAGACCGCAAATGGTGTATCGGCAAAGGCAATCTGATTGCTTCTTTGATTACGCCACAAATCACTTTGCTAAATAGATACATTAAAAAGAATCTTAGCAGCACTCGACTCCGGTAAACGAATAAACTGCAATTGCGATTAGATAACGATTAATTTGGCCTCAGCCTTAACATTTAACAGTTTGATCCAAAGGATTTATATTCATGACGTAGATACTCTGTATGTCTCTCGGGCCAAAGGAGAGAAGAAAAAAAAATAGATCATACAAAGATAAAAGAGTTGTCAGACGAGTTTGATATTTGGTTACAGACTAAATTTAGTTCGCTGCAACATAAGGCTCAGAAAGATTGATAAATGAGTTGGTTGGTTGGTTGGATTTTACGGCACGACAACACTTGTTGGCTTATTTCATGCCGAAGACGTTTATTTCTATTCGTTCTTGATGATACTCAATTTCTTTTAAAATTTGATTTTTTAAAACACATTTATTTAAATTCATTTTTGTTTATCTAGGACCTTCATCATCATCATTATCGTCATGTCGCGCATACAGCACGGGTATCCATGACAATCTTTCGCCAACCTTCCCTATCATTCATTGCACCTGGGAGCTCCTCTGCGCAGCAGCCAGCATCCTCACATAGCTGGTCAATGTACGTCCTTACTGGGTGTCCCACACTTGTATGTCCATGTGTTGGCTTCCACGGGAGAACGTCGCTCACGAGTTCATCCTTGCTTCTCCAGCAGTGTCCTGAATGTCTTGTCCATCTCGCTCGGATAGTTTGTGAAATGGGGGGCAGGTGACCGTACAGCTGTTTCCTTATGGGGTGCTGTTTCCACGACTTATTCAAGACTGCGCGCATCATTCTTGTGCAGCTCCCATCTATCTTATTCTCAAGGCGCTTTGTTAGGGTCCAGGTGGTGCAGCCATATAGCAGCACCGACACAATCACAGCCTGGAAGAATTGTCGCTTTAGCTTGTCAGGGAGATCGGACCTCCCTATGACTGATAAACAGGTTAGCATTATCGCTTTCGCATGTTTCCCTTCTCTATCTTTCACTTACGTTCTTTCTTTCTTTCTTTCTTATATGTTCGTGGAGCATGTCTTTTTCCTTCCCTTTCTTTCTCTATAAGTAAAACGGAATGGTCCATTTTTGTTGTTGCTTATCCGCCGAATTCTTATTTCGTATGAGTGACGCCATCTAATATAAATAATGAACCAGTCCATTTTTATTTTAAAGAAAGACAGGGAAAAAAGGACATGCTACACAGAAAAAAATAATAAGAAAGATAGAAAGAAAGATTGTTGTTGAAAGATAAAGAGTGTGGATGAGCACGCGGAAGCAATAACGCTAATCTCTTTCAATCGAACATAATGAAAAGATGAAAAGAAGGAAAGAAAGAAAAAGAGTGGGGGAGAGAGAGAGAGAGATAGAGAGAGAGAGAGTTAAATCAAGATTATTATACTTTTTATATATTGAACTATCTCGCAATAGCTCTTAAGTAAACATATCAACCGTTGTTGTATTTAAATTATAATACTGTGGTATATCCACAGGTCCTGCTAGTTCCATATATTATCAATCTCATTTTCTTTTCTTTTCTTTTCTTTCCATTCCTTTTCTTTCTTTTCTTTTCTTTTCTTTTTTGTTTTTTTTCTTTCTTTTCTATATCCAGTAGGTCCTATTACTACTCTCACAGAATATCTAGCACTTCACGCAAATACACCTGCTCAAGCCGAATCTTTACTGCATAGCCTAAAGCAACCAGCAAGAGACATTGGTCTTTGTATGAACTCAGATAAACAGAAGTTTTCTGTGTTTAATAAAGATGACGCCAACTCCTTACAAAATAGCAAACCTCCGAAATTAGTAGACCAGTTTATATACATCGGTATCAATATCTCATCTACTGAAAATAATGTCAATATACGCATAGGTTATGTAGGGACTACTATTGACCATATTAAAGTATGATCTCTCTAATAAGATAAAATGGGAATTATTTTAAGCTGATACCGTGCTGTACTACTCTGTGATTGCACCCCTTAGAATTTAACGAAACACTTGGAGGAAAGAATAGATGGGAATTACACTGCATGCTGATTTGAACAATTTCTAGAAACAGTTCTTTACAAAACTGCAATTGTACGGTTACTTACTTCCCATCTTATAAACCATCCAAGTAAGATGAATTACGTATGCTGGGAACTGCTGGAAAATTAATGATAAACTCATCTATCTCTATATATATAAGAATGGTATGTACGTGTCGACTTATAATGTCATTCTGATTTGAAATCTCGCAGACACATTAATGTGTTTCTAACTAAGAAACACACAAAATTTGTTTGTTTGATTTTGAGTAATTAAGTGATATAATTTAATAATCAAACAAAAGTCAACCAGTTTCTAGAACTCTTCATAATAAGGAAAAACAAAGTAAGGAAACATTGGGTCAAAAAGGAAATTAATTAGACTAATACATTTCACTCAACAGGCTATGTACTCTCTCTTTCACCAAGTCTGTTCGTCTCTCTCTCTCTCTCTCTCTCTCTCTCTCTCTCTCTCTCTCTCTCTCTCTCTCTCTCTCTCTCACACACACACACACACACACACACACACACACTACTGTGATCGTCTCTCTCAAATAAGATTATGTTTTAAAACAAGTTTAGGATTACATTTTTTTTAATAATATTTTAAATGTAAACAAAAAAAAGCATTTCCTAAAAAAACAAACATTGTAATAGACGAATTCTCTGTTGCTGGTTCCTGCTTCTTTGTCAATTCTTCTTTATTCTTATAAGGGCTGGATTTCTTCTTGGTTGATTTTGGTCATTGTAATTAAAACAAGACTTGGTTTTTTTCTTTATCAAGTTTATTATTTAGCTCATGATTCAATCTTTTTCGCGTGGATGAGATCCCCCGAGAGAGACAACAATCACATCTAAACTCTCTGACGGCCGGATTGAATCTAAACTAACTCTAACTAAAACTATATCACGTGTTTCTCATAGCGCGAGAGATTTGCGCCTCTAGGGGTCAAAAGGTTATTAACAGTCAGCGTATTTTTCCATGAACCCCTTGATTCTAAATCTTACATGAACTTAAATCTACTTATGGGTACTGTTCTCAATTTATGATTCCCATGTAACAATAAGCGACGTTCCTCTAAGGATTCAATGTATTCGATAACGACTTGTTGAATGAGCGCTTTCTCACCCATTGTCCCTAAGCGTATCATATTTTTGCAGCAGATTAGAAATACATAAACCAGGGCAGGTGAAATTTAAATCGAGGATTACGCACTTTTAGATCGTTATCTATCTATACATATAAAAAGGGCAGTTGTGTATGTACGTATGTGCGGGGGAAACAACGAAGATAAAACAATTAACAACAAAATATATATACGCATTTACTATCACCACATGTTGCTTTTTGATAAAAGATTAATGAACATTTGATTTATATTCGTGAAGATAATTAAAACATAAAATTTAGATAGTAACAGCATATGATTTTTTTGTTTGTATTTGATATTTTGAATAGGAGACATTAATTTTTCTTTGCAGAGTGTCCGTGTGTAGTATAACGGTATGGTCACAGTACCAAAGTGTATTTGTGGCAAACTACGGAACGATATACTAGCATGTGCCAAACCAAGCCCAGCAGCAGTCCTCATTAGTAGCCGTTAGGTTTAAGAAACAGCATACACGCAAGGGGCTTAGTATTTATTTTCAGGCTCGTGTCGTGGGCTCTGTTTCGAAGAGAAGGAAATACAGAGAGAAAGAAAGAGAGGATACGGTTAAATTATTCTACCTTCTAACATGGTATCAACTTCAATATCGCTGTCCCACACAAGGGACCAGCAGCCCCATTTAAACCCTGCTACGGCCGAAAGGAAAAAGAGAGCGATTTTCTTCTCATTGGTTACTCGTCATTTCCGCTTCCGGTCAACACCCTGAACTTCCGGTTTTACTTTCAATTCCCCTTCCGGGGTCATTCCTCGGTCAAGTTACTGGCAACCGTTGTGTGTCTACTCCTCCAAACTTCAACCCTTGCCTGCTCCCACCTCCTTTTCCTCTCTTTCTCTAGCAGTCCGAACACAGCTTTATTCCTACTCTCAAACTCTGGTAGACCCTAATAAGTACGCTACATGTGCCCCTTTTTCTGACCCTCCATCAGACCGGATGAAGACAAGGTCTTTTTTTATATAGGGATTTCAATGGGGCAACCTGAGATGATCCAACTTGTGATTCAGTAATAATGGATCTGCGAGTAACTTTTTTCTCCCCCTCTACCCAGGTGAGGCCGGGTAGCCATTTCTAGTTGACAATAAAATGTTGCAACTTCATATTTTTATATTTTTTTATTTTATTTTTGTATTATTATGTTTTAAACATAGTTTAATAGTCTAAAGCTGTGGCTCTCAACTCTTATGATCCTTTTTTATTCCTATCTGACAGACCCCCTATAGTCATTTGATGTTTAAAGATCCTATTGTATTTTTGTAATTAAATATTTATTGCTTGCTTAGCCCCCCCCCCCCCCAATGATATATGATCCTCGGGGGCGGGCATATACCTCTATGGGTTAAATAGCACAAAATGGTTATAAATATTGAGTTTTAAAAACTTTTGAATTAAAAAAATTGATTAGTATTATCTGCGTTATTCGGACTATTGTCCTCATCTAAATCTGATTGACTGGAGTTGTTTATTCGCCGAGTTCTTATTTCTAATGTGTGTCGTTATCTTAGCGAAATAATGGACCATTCAATTTTTATCATAAAGAAAGAAATGGAAGAAAATGGACATGCTACACAGAAAAATAAAATAAGAAAGATATGAGGAAAGTTGGGGTGAGAAGGCCGAAGGGCATATCGACCGAAACGTTGTACAGATAACAATGAAGATGAGGACAATAGAATAACGCAGATAATCATCAAGCCTCATCTCAAACATTCAGAGAAATAGAAAAAAAATTGAATTTGAAATAAATGATGAATACTCATTAAGAATGAATAAAACAAATGGTCTTCGGTGTAGAATAACCCAACAAGGTTTGACGTGCCGTAAAATCCAACCAATTAACTAACCAAACCATCCAACTAAAATCTGGTATCTCAATCTCTTACTTATTTATATCAACGCAGTTCCGAACCAAAGATCTTCGTAAAGCTTCAAGATTCTTTTCTGTACAGAGAACGGCCATCAATCATTATGTGGAGAGGGGAGACGTGGTGGCGTTGGAAGCGTTAGGGGGTGGGGCGTTCTATTGAATGTCGACAGAATCAACTTAACCATTCCAAATGGGACATTCAACAGTCAAAATCGAAGGTGGAAGAAGATCGATGGTAATTGAACCTACATGTTTCTACTCTATCAATTCTAATCGCTCATTAACATGCATGGAATCTAATGATCTTATTTAAGTGTTCACGTTATCGTAAAAATAGCACATTGTAGCACAATATTTGTTAGCATAACGACATTAAAATGTTACTAGCAGTGATACTTATATGATAATTTTAATCACAACAACGTTTAATAAGTTTACTGAAGAGCTATTGCTAAATAGTTCAATGTGTAAAAAGTTTAATAATCTTGATTAGACTCTCTCATTCTCTCTCTCTCTCTCTCTCTCTCTCTCTCTCTCTCTCTCTCTCTCTCTCTCTCTCTCTCTCTCTCTATCTATCTATCTCATTATTTTTGCTCTTTCTTTCCTTCTTTTCACCTTTTGATTATGTCCGATTGAAAAGTTAGCGACATTGCTACCACGCGCTCACCCCTACGTTCTTCTTTTCTTTCTTATTTTATTTTCTGTTTAGCATGTCCTTTTTCTTCCATTTCTTTCTTACTTATTAAAACGGAATGGGCAGTTATTTAGCTGAGATGATAACAATGTTATAAGACTTCAGCGAATAAACAACACCAGATAATCAGGATTTACATGTTTCCATTCCATCTTGGACGATTTGGACGGTCTCATTTTTAGCCATAGGGTGTTGCAAGATGATACCGGTCGTACTTTTTAAGGAACACGAGTATTGACATATAGATAAGACATTGGCATTATTTTGGAGTATTAAGTCGGGTAATAACATAGTTAATAATATTTCCATCCTGTCTAGAGGTTTAGGGACTCTGCAAGTTCGTGACTCTTAATTTACCGAAACCCTTAGAGATCGTGCTGTCAGTAAAGAAAAAAACTTAGCTGTAATCGAAAAGAGTTTTCAGATTAGCTCGACTCTCTATCGTTAATAAAAAGGAATTCTTCATTATGGAGGCGGAAAGCAAGGCAGTGGTTGTCTTAATGGCAATTCAATATTTGATCATATCTGCGATTCAATCATTCCAGTGTTGGGATCTTTTAATGTGTTATTATAGATTCCATTATCAACATCTATAAAATCAATTATAACTTTATATATAAAACACAAAAGGACCACATATATCTATTATTTTACCAAAGCTGAGCAAAATATATTTGTCTCCTAAAGGCGTTTTAACAGTTTAGTTTAATGACATGAAAGTTATACTAAATAATTCCTTAGTTTTAGGATTGTTAAATTTGAAAAAATTCCATTTTAGTTGGTTCTAATTAGACGTAATTTGCAATTAAGTAAAAATCCGACACGTCTCTTACTCCACATTCTCCATGTCACTTTCACCCTCTCTATGTATATCTTGATCATCTCCTCGTTAGTAACTCAGTGAGAGAGATTGGAGAGTTTGAAACATACTTGTAAATTAGGTTTTCATAGGCAGCCAAGCGGCCCAACATTTAAAATTGTAGAAAAAGTTTTTTTGGTGTTCACGGTACTGCTTATTTTACGAAATATATTAAGCAGTGTTTGGATTAACTACTAATGCATCTATAGCGGAAACGTGGAAGTAGCAGTTGAAGAATACATCCATATGTACGCACACACACACACACACACACACACACACACATATATATATATATATATATATATATATATATGCGTATTATGGAAAAGGTGACTTACCGGTGAATATGGTCACAATGGTTAGTTGATGCAAAATTCAGAAAGGTAAGGCAGCGATATAACAAATCAAAAGTGCTCAATACGTTAGTAGGGCAAATTTATTGTAATACAGGTGATAACCTACTCGAGTTTCAACATAAGGATCTACAGGGTTAAATCCACTGGATTAATCAAGATATTGATTAATTGCAGTCGATTACACATGTGTGCCTTTCGCGATAACGAACCGTTTTATCACGAAAGGCACACTCGTGTAATCAACTGCAATTAATCAATATCTTGATTAATCCAGTGGATTTAACCCTGTAGATCCTTATGGTGAAACTCGAGTAGGATATTACTTGTACCTGTATTACAAATATATATATATATATATATGAGTGTGTGTGTGTTTGTGTGTGTACATATGTATGTACATGTGTATATATATATATGTGTGTGTGGTGTGTGTGTTGTGTGTGTGTGTGTGTGTGTGTGTGTGTGTGTGTTTGTGTTAGCGAAGAGTGTTCATGAAATCAGAAGCGATTGGTGACTGGTATTTTCTTACACATGCAATTTTGAAAATTGCATTGGCGAGAAACCGTACAATCGCTGTTTAGTTCATATCCACGCTACCATAACTTAGATATATAACACACAATATGATCAATATCAAATGTACGAATGTAACTAATCTACTTCCAACTATGAGTAAATAGTAGGGCAGACTCGGCTCTTTAACTATAGCTAGGCAACCATTCTAGGGGAAGTAAAACTTTAAATTAAAACCTGTTAAACTTCGCTTAAGAAATTTACTTTGTTTTGCATCTTGTATGTCTCTATGGGTTTGAATATATATTATATATATATATATATATATATATATATATATATATATATATATATATGTATATATATATATATATATATATATATAGAGGACATGTAGAAGCGTATTCATCATGAAAGAGAAGGAAAAATTCTAAAAAAAAAAAATAGGTTTTCCTTATAATTAGATGTATAATCTAAAATAAATAATTCTTTTTTCGGTCAATTCTCATCAAGAAATTCATTGATAGATGGTTATACGTAGGTTGGAATTGTTGAAAAAAAAAGGTAATCCCCCTCCCTTTTCAATAGGAACGAGAAATTAAGAGAAATTACGAACCATGCGGAGGGGTTCGGAAATTTCCTGTTCCACCACACGTGTGGTGGAACCAGAAATTTCTTATTTATTTTAGATTATACATCTAAATATAAGGATACCAATTTTCTTTTTAGAAATGTTTTCCTTCTCTTTCATGATGAATACGCTTCTACGTGTCCTCATAAAATTTTGTACTGCTAATAAACTTTTCATATATATATATATATATATATATATATAATATATATATATATATATATTATGTTGTTAAGTTTTCGTAAATACAGTTTCATGCGTATTATGTTATCTTCAGATTGTTTAACCGTCTGAAGATTGCTAATTAAGTAAGTATTCCTTGATTTTCCAGATTTAAAGTCTGGCCAAAAGGGTTTCTGTTCTTTTCTTCCCTGGCCTTCAGCAATATTTCATTTTTTAATTATAATCCAAATCATCCTGACACATACGCAGAAGAATGACTATAAAAAAATCCCCAGTGCGTATAAGAGAGGAGTTTCATTTAATTTTAGAGCATAAAATTCCTCTTCCAATAATACCAAATGTGTGTTGGTAACTTTTTCTCCCGGTACATCTAATTTTGAGGTTAAATCGAATATATATATATATATATATATATATATATATATATATATATATATATATATATGATAGTAGACAAAATGTCTACAATGGCCCACTTTTAAACTAGAATTTTTTTGTGGCCCATGAAATTATTATAATAGAAAAATATTTCCATTTTACATAAGATATTTATTCAATCAAGATGCAACCATAGAGAATTATAATATTTCCTTGGCCCACCTGATATTTGCTGTGGCCCATTTTGGCCATGTGGCCATAGGTTGGGAACCACTGCCCTAAAGGACAATGCCGATATTGACCTGAGTGTGGTATATACATTTAGATTGGGTTCGCCTGATGTATTCCTTAATCAGCTATGTGTGCACCTAATGACCTGCATACATAATTATTTACGGTACACAAACTATATTACCTGAAGGTTTCATCTTGAGTACACTGAAACACATACTGGGCGTTTCAGATTTATTCACCGTTTTTTCTCTTCCCCTCTCTCTTTGTCTATATATATCTATATATCTATATCTCTCTCTCTCTCTCTCTCTCTCTCTCTATATATATATATATATATATATATATATATATATATATATATATATATCGGTTTCTCTATTTGGTCTCCAGCTGGTAATGAGACATTCCGTTGTTACGCCACTTAAAAAGAAAATCTCTTACTATTTCAACGGAATTTCTCATTATTTGCTAAAGAGACAGAGTTTGTAATACCTCACAAAAAGGTTAATATTAATTCAAACACAAATACGAAAAAAATTAGGCTAATGGTTGTTGTTTTTTTTATATGTGTTGCATTTATTATTAATGTAGATTTATGGTTTGGTTGGTTGGATTTTACGGCATGTCAACCCTTGTAGGGTTATTTTATGCCGAAGACGTTTTGTTTGATTTATTTTTGATGGGTACTCAATTTTTTTTAAAATCAATTTTTTAGACATATTTCTAAATATATTTTTCTATTTAATTCATATATGGGTCCTTCACTCCGGTCAAAGTGGACCTGGGAGTAATGTTGATGAAGGGGTACTCCACATTCCGCATAGCTCTATCATTGGAAGTTCACAATCAGATAGAGTTTAGCCTCATACCCAGAACATGAAGACCCTCAGCCACCGCCTTCTAGCACATATATGATAAAAGGTATTGGGCTTGCCATAAGGACAAGGAAGTGAGATAATCATTTCGGTGAACCTGTGTGAGTGTTATAATACCTATATTTTGATATTTCTTATAAAAAATATTGTTTTTACTTGTATACTTTATTTCTTTCATACACTCATATTTCCTTAAAACCAGAAAAATGATATTAATACATGGAAAGATGTTGCTTGTTTTGTTTGACGTCATATCAACGCATTTTGGGTTGCCGAATTATGTAATTGATATAAAAGTTTATGTTTTAAGTTCTCAGTATCTTCAAATACTTATACATAATATACATTTCTGTGTAGTTCGTTTAATTCAGTAATTTTCAGATATATAAAAAGGTGAACAGAAGAAGGAAAGTGAAAAAAGAGTTAGAGAGGGCTAAGTTTATCATACTTCTTACGTATTAAACTATTTTGCAATAGCGCTTAAGTAAACCTATTAAACGTAGTAATTATAAAAATTATCATACTATGGTACATACACATGTCCTACTCAAACACCATAACAACAAAATCAAAAACAAAAACAAAAACAATAATAATAATAATAATAATAATAATAATAATAATAATAATAATAATAATAATAAAAAGAAGAAGAAGAGAAGAAGAAGAAGAAGAAGAAGAAGAAGAAGAAGAAGAAGAAGAAGAAGAAGAAACTGTGGAACATGAGGGTGAAAGTTGTACCAATTATAATTGGGGCCCTTGGAACAATCCCCAGGGGGTTGGAAAAGAGTCTGGATGAATTGGAAATCAGAGGAAGAATCGAGACCATCCAGATTACAACATTATTGAGATCGGCTGGAATATTTAGAAGAGTCTTGGAGACCTGAGGAGACTTGCTGTCACTCAGCCGCCAGTGAACCACCGGCTACTGCATGTTTGAAAAACTCGAATGGGGTGAAATAATAATAATAATAATAATAATAATTCTCTAGGACTTGAAATAAAAACGGATACCATATCCAAGCAAGAGGACCAGACCTAGTGTTGATTAACAAAAAAGAAAGAGCTTGTCAACTGGTGGATTCTGCAGTTCCAGCAGATCATAGGGTGAAGCTAAAGGAAAATGAAAAAAATGTACAAATACCTGGACCTTGCCAGAGAACTGAAAAAGTTATGGAATATGAAAGTCAAAGCGATACCAATTGTGGTTGGTGGACTTGGAACAGTCCCAAAGGGATTGGAAAAGGGTTTGGAAAGTCTGGAAATCAGAGGAATGATTGAAACCATTCAGAACACTGCACTGCTGCAATCTGCCAGAATACACACAAGAGTCCTGGAGACCTGAGGAGATTGATGTCACGCACTCCAGACCATCAGCAAATGCTGATGTGAAAACTCAAAAGGAGTAAATAATAATAATAATAATAATAATAATAATAATAATAATAATAATAATAATAAAGAAGAAGAAGAAGAAGAAGAAGAAGAAGAAGAAGAAGAAGAAGAAGAAGAAGAAGAAGAAGAAGAAATTTTGGAACATGAGGGTGAAGATCGTACCATTTGTAATTGGGGCCTTGGAACAATCCCCAGGGGGTTGGAAAAGAGTCTGGATTAATTGGAAATAAGAGGAAGAATCGAGACCATCCAGACTGCAATATTATTGAGATCGGCTGGAATACTTATAAGAGTCTTGGAGACTTGAGGAGACTTGTTGTCACTCAGCCGCCAGTGAACCACCGTCTACTGCAGGTTTGAAAAACTCGAATGGGGTGAAATAATAATAATAATAATAATAATAATAATAATAATAATAATAATAATAATAATAATGAAAAAACTTGTCAACTGGTGGATTTTGCTGTTCCAGCAGATCACAAGGTGAAGCTAAAGGAAAATGAAAAAATGGACAAATACCTGGACCTTGCCAGAGAACTGAAAAAGTTATGGAATATGAATGTCAAAGCGATACCACTTGTAGTTTTTGCACTTGGAACGGCCCCAAAAGGATTGGAAAAGGGTTTGGAAAGGATGGAAATTAGAGGAAGGATTGATACCATCCAGAACACTGCACTGCTGCAATCTGCCAGAATACTGAGAAGAGTCCTGGAGACTTGAGGAGGCTTGCTGTCACTCAGACTCCAGTGAAAGACCATCAGATAACACCGATGTGAAAACTCAAAAGGAGTAAATAATAATAACAGTTGACAGGAAGTACTCTTTTGCTATATGAATTTTATATAACAATATCTGATTTAAGCCAGACTGTTACTAAATTTCACTTAGGACGAATTCATAAATCACATCGTCATATCTTCAGACTTAAAAAGAAACTTCAAGCGTTGGGAAAGATTTCTTTCTTCAGATAAAATGTGACTTTATTCACATATGCATGCAATCCAACCAGAAAAAGTTTGGTATATTCTTTGAAGAGATTTTCTGATGTTCTTTGTTATTCTAAATCAAGATCATAGGAATCCTCTCTGGTGTAAGTTTTATCAGGAAATCACACTGCAAAGATCTAAGATCACGCGTCAACAGACAGTTCTCGTCTTTACAATTGAAACAAGTCCCCTGCTTCTCAATTTTGTTTATTAACAATCAGTCAATAGCAATCAAAATAGATTCTGTTGCAATACTATACTAGAAGTAGAGAATTCATAAACAATGTAATCTATCTATCTATCTATCTCTCTCTCTCTCTCTCTCTCTATATATATATATATATATATATATATATATATATATATATTTATATATATATAAAGATAATCTAATGAGTCAGACGAACCTACTATTAGTTTCGCATAAAGCTCTTCAGATTTGAGCCCTAAAGAGCTTTATGCGAAACTAATAGTAGGTTCGTCTGACTCATTAGATTATCTTTGGCTCTACTTAGGTATCGAGCACTTTTTACTTATTAGCTTTCTCCAAGCGGTTATATGAATATATATATATCTTATATACATATATATACATATAAATTGTTTTGTTCTTTTGGCCAAATACTATACCAATAGATTATTTTTTGTTGGTACGAATATCTTGGTCCTTTCTTTTTTTCAAATTTTTTTCTTCCTGGTTGATGTTTGGTAGTATATTTTTACAATCAAACTTTCTGCTGGTTTTTTTTTCTCTCCGCAAGGATCTACCAACACGCTTGGTATATTAAATTATATATATATATATATATATATATATATATATATATTATATATAAACGGCGGTTAAAAGATCAAAACAATACAGAGCGTTCCTACTGTACGCTGTGGTTCTACAATAATATATTCAATTTACTTCCGTTTGTTTTAATTAATTTGACCAATTCATCGCAGATAGTCCTGACGATCTGAACAGTGAAACCCGGGTAGGATTTCTGACTATACCATTTGACTATATATATGTGTGTGTGTCTGTGTCTGTGTGTGTCTGTGTCTGTGTGTGTCTGTGGTGTGTGTGTGTGTGTGCGCGCGCGCGTGTGTGTGTTTAATAAAGGAAGGAAGCATCTCCACACTCGAGGGTAAATCCGTAAAGTTGGTGTAATAATTCACGTACCCAGGTAGTATTAGCTTGTTTACTGAAAGCGATATTAATGCATACATAGGGAAGGAATAGTCGGCTATGTATCGATTACCAATCAGTAGAAAATCTGATTACACTGATAAGTTGAAAGGACAATTCTTCCAAGCCGTAGATGTATCAGTGCTATTGTAGGGCTGCTGCACTTGGAGCCTAGCGTGATCTGATGATGATGAGGATATATATATATATATATTATATATATATATATATATATAAAT
>CM042149.1:51730921-51743421 GCA_023376005.1 Doryteuthis pealeii | reverse complement strand
AATCGTCATAACATAGAATAAATACACTCAAAATTTGAACATGCAACATTAGACAGTCCTCATTGTTTTTTAAAACAAGTTTTAATAAATACATGACTGGTATTATATATCTATATATAGTTTGTTTTATTTTAATACATATTTAAAGTTTACATTTCAAATTGTTTTATTTTTTAATCCTTTGATGAATTTGATGATTTTACTTACTTAGGTACAAACTCGCTGACATTGAATTTTTTACTCCCACCCCTCAGGCAATATGTTTCAATAATCTATTTTTACATCGCCCGGAGCGGGGGTTATTTTGCTAGTAGATATAATGAACTAACCATCAGTTTTTGCACTTTGCTTGGGTGTGGTTTGGAGTTACATTATAGTAAGAGAGCTCGAACTCCAATCACGCTATTACGTTGAAGTTCGGACTTATGCCCTAAGGAAACGTATCAATCCATTCTTCCCCCATCTATGCGTTAAATAGCACCAATAATGTTCTTCTACGGGTGTGATATTGAATAACCCACAAAGGTTGATATGCCATGAAAATAAGTAAACTAAGCCAAACTAATGATTTCCAATTCATGTAGAATATCATTATCATCATTATCATCATGTTTCGCTATTACCACGGATATCTATGAGAATCTCTCACCAACCGTCTCAATATTTCATTGCCCTCGGGAGATCCTCTGTGAAGCATCCAGTATCCCCGCAGAGCTGATCAATGTAGGTCTTTACTGAACGGCCCACATTAGCATGGCATGGTTTCCTTTTAGAGAACGTCACTTATGAGTTCGTGATTGCTTCTCCAACAGTGCCCAGCACGACTACAAGTGACCGTACAGCTGCTTTCGTGTAGAATGTTGTTTCTACGATTTGTTTACTATCGCAGCAGATCAGAAATATGATTAAAAACGAAAACAAACAATGAGACCAACCCTAGGGCACGAGTACAATATATGTATTTACCCAACCCCTCCACACGCGCAGGATATAACACAAGACCAATTTTACAGGTTTTAATTCAAAGTTATCCTTCTCCCAGAACGGTCGCCATACCAAGGTGAAAGGGCCCTTTATAGCCTACCCATAGCCGGAGGGAGATTAGTTTGATTTTTTACCTTTCCGATTAGCCATAACGATATGTGAAATACTAACAGCCTCGTCTACGATTTGAACTCGCGACGCCATGTCCATTGTCTACGATGATAACTATTACACCAAAAGCACGTGTATAATACACAGAAAATGTCGCCAAATTACATTAGAGAGACATAAAGTTATATTGAAAGAATTGTGCGCTACAGTGCATCGTACCAGGGCACCCAAGACGGACAGGTTTGGCACTCAGTGATATTGGGATCACAACCCTACCAAATGGGCTCTGGCGAAAATCCAAAGGGCCTGAACATCATCGTCAGGAATAAACGGCTTTTGTGCAAAATCTGCAAAAACATACGGGCATTTCCTTCTTCTGACTGGGATATGCGTGCGGGGTTTGGGGACCGTTTATAAATTTCCATTTCCCTTCTTACTCTTTCTATTAATTCACCACGGGTGAATTCGTTGGATGGACCTGGCTTAATCGAGCTATGGTGAATATCGTCACAGAAACAGAAGCAGAAAATATCTATTGAAAGATTGCGAACACTGTTAATATCAGCGGGTGGATAATATCTTCGACGCTCTCGTAAACCATTGGAATAAAAAGAGGCAGAATCGCAACCAAGAAAAGTGAGAAAAATATTTCAGTAAGAATTAAGATTAGTGTTAGGGTTAGTGTTTGGGTTAAGCTAGTTCGGGAGTTTACGACATTTAATGCTGTCTATACGTAAAATGCGATTCTAATGATATTATCTCTTGCGTGCTATTCTGCATTTGTATTTTTTTAAAAGGGAACAATAATAGAATTCAGAAAATAACCCAGAAGTTAATTAATCTCAATTCTAATAATATTTTCTATAATTGAAATAATAATCGCATTACAGTTCGCATAATTGGTATGAAGAATGTTAAGACATACTTCTCTTTTGTATAAAAGTTCCCAAAGAATGATATATGATTGTCTCGGCACATCCTATTTCATCTTAGTTTGGGGAAAACAAAAACATTTTCAGATATTTTGATAAATGTTAGATCTAATAAATGTGGCCATAGCCATCGGGTAATATCTTAACCGTGAATGATGTTTTCATTGTATGTTTGTTGGCATTAATACACATTGCATCAATATTGGTAAATAATAAGAATCGATGTAGAGAAAGAAACAGGAATTTCCATAGAATTATTATTTCTTAAAAGAGAAAACTGTGACAATTGGTATGGATTAATTAATGAATGTTTCTGTTTCAGCATGATAATCTTCCTGCTCAGTGTATTTAATCTGGATACAAATTTGGATTATAACTACATGTCTAAGTACGGATTATTATTATTATTATTATTATTATTATTATTATTATTATTATTATACTCGTGTTCCTTAATTGTATCATCATTATCATCTTGCAATACCCTCTTGTTAAATATGAGGCCGACCAAATCGTCCAAGATGAAATGCAAAAATGGGAATGCTGATTATCTGGTGTTGCTTATCCTCCGATTTTTTATTTCTTATGAGTGTCGTTACCTCAGCTAAATAATGGATCATTCTGTTTTTATTATAAAGAAAGAAAGGGAAGAAAAAAGTTCTACTGTTCTACACAGAAATATATAATATTGAAAGAAACAAAGAAGGAAAGAGAGTAAGGAAATATAGGAAGAGGGGTGAGCAGACAGAAGCAATAACGCTAATCTATTTCAATCGAGCATGATGAAAAGATGAAAAGATGAAAAAAAAAATTTTTTTTTAAAGAGTGAGAGAGAGTTAAATCAAGATTATTGTACTTTTTACATATTGAACTATTTCACAATAGCTGTTAAACAAACATATCAAACGTAATAATTAAATTATACTGTGACATATCCACAGGCCCAGCTATTACAGTTGTAAGTATATTCGGTCGAGACACTCGACTATTGGTTAAATCAAACTTAACGGACCTAAATTCCACCATCGTATGTCACCCCGCCGAAAGAAAAAATATACCAAAAATCAGTGAATTAACCGAATTTAATGAAATTTACAGTGTTGATATATTAATGAATAAAAAATATAGTGTACTAGTTATTTTATTTATAAACTTTTACATTTTGTCAGGTCAGTTTACTTTGAACCACGTATCATTGAGGCGTAACACAGATTCTCAAAGTTAACTGACCTGAAAAAAATCTAAAAGTTCTTAAATAGAATAACTGGTACATTATATATGTTATTCATTGGTTTGGTCAAGCCTAGGTAAGCGAAAGTACATATCTGAGTGCTATAATAGTTTTACAATACCGGTCAAAATGTATGTGCTGGGCATGACGCTAAAGGGCATCTAGCGGTGAGGTTTCAATTCTGGTTTTGTTTGTTTGGTTTGTTTTGTTTTACGGCATATCAACCTCAGTTGGTCATTTAATGCCGATAAAGTTTGAAATAAATCAATTAATGGATAATATAATTTTTTATAAATTCATTTTTCTATTTAACCCATAGATGTGTATTTTATTCATTAATATATCACCGCTGAAAATTTCATTAAATTCGGTTAATTCCCTGATTTTTGGTATTTTTTCTCTTTCGACGGGGTGACATACGAAGGTGGAACTTAGGCCCGTTAAGTTCGATTTAACCCAACTATTATCGTTGTTCTGTTGGTCAGACACGAGAACCTCGATTTTCTTGTATTTTACGAACACACATACACGAATGACCACTCTACGATTTATTTACACATTGTTTATGAAGCTTTCAAAAATCGATATTAGATCAGTGGAACCAATCAATAACGCTTCTGTAATCTTTCTGTTCATTATGTGTTCCATTGAGTTTTATAATCTAAAGAAAGTCTTCTTTAACATTTGTTGTTCTAAGCCATTCTCAAATTCTAAATAGGACGTGGTGTAGTGACTAACATGCTGGACTGCGACACCATAGTAAACAAGTTCGAAATCCGGTACTAATGTAGAATAGCGCGCAAGAGATAGATTAAGTATAAAAAGCATTACATTTCACGGAAATACCCGAAACCTTTGATACGCTAGATTTAGGGTTACGGTTAGTGTTAGGATTATTGTTAATGTTAGTGTCAGGGTTATGGTTATGGTTAGGGCTAGGCTACTTCGGGAGTTTCCGTAATCTAATGCTATTTAAACGTAAAATACGATTCTAATGATATCACCTCTTGTGTGCTATTCTGCATTAGTACCGGTCTTCTTTATGAATTGTTCCTCAAAGCCATCCTCAAACTTGAAATAGAGAGGGGGCGTAGTGTAGTGACTAACCTGCTGGACTGTGGCACCTTTGTAAGCGCCTTCGAATGTTTTTTTTTTTTTTTTACTAATACCCTTCGGAAAGATAGGAACACTCGCATCCCTCAAATCCCTTAAATCTTAAGACTCCTGTCATTCAACAAAGATGGCTTTGGCATTAAGTAACCCACGCAGGTTGATATGCTATTAAACAAAGAAACCATACCAAAGCAAAATTTTAATTTATTTTACACTACCCCTTGTCGATGAGGCATAGAATATAATGACTGTTTCCCCCTACAGATAATTTCCTGGTTATAACACAAAACTGCATCTGGTGGTGAGGCTCCAGTTCTGATGCTCTGAATGTTTATTCTATTAAATAGGAATACTTGAAACCATGCAACTGTGCACAAATTATTTATACTAGGAAGAATACGCACCCTGCAGGCGAAAGTATCCAACTTCTAATGTAATGAAATATATTGACTTAGAAAGACTAATGAAATTAAATAGGAATGCAAATAAAATAATTTGAAACGGAGGGAGGTATAATCGAAATATAGAACAACTTTGAAACTAACTCGTCCATCATTTTTCATTTCATACCTAATTTTTCCTAATTTAACTATTTAGTTAAATTAGGAAGTAAAGAATAAAGGTATTTCTTGTCGGACTTGGGAACCTTCTTTTCGAACTTGGGGCCCTTCTTATTGTAATCGGAACTTTGAACCTAACCCTTTATTCAGTCCACGGGGGTATCCTGATCTCATTCCGCTAACCATAGCTGGGGTACAGGTGTTAAGCTGTGTTTATAATTATTCTATTTTACTGCTGCCCTTTCCAGGATTGAACCAGCAGTCTAGAAATAACTGACACTTAGAACTGTCTTACCCTAACTCCTTTATTCGCTACGCTATGTTCCCGAGTCCGACAATAAATACCTGATAAGGGCCGGAGGGCACATCGGCCGGAACGTTGCACAGATATCAATGAAGATGAGGACAATAGTCCGAATAATCCAAATAATACTAATTATCAAGCCTCATCTCAAAATTTCAGAGAAATATTGATTTCTTCACTTGTGAAGATGTATGTTTTAACTTAATGTATTTTAGTTTATGTATTTTATGTTCCGATTGTCGGGGTTTTGTAAAAATCTGTCCCCATCCTTTTGAGTGTTTCCTACTCCCAACTCCTCAGGCAACATTAATCTTATTTATTGAATGACCTTCATACATACATTGAGTGCTAAAGGAAGTGATAGATATTTCTTGCAGTTAGTATATGGTTTTCGTATATATTGATATTGGTATCTAAAGAAAGACATTAAGAATGACTACAATAAACTCTTTCCGCTTCATGAGACACGGTAGCTACAAGGAAATACCAGTGAATACCAATGTTGGAATATAGATGAGTGATGGCTGACCTTTGGAATATTCTAAGCACCTTTGATTGTAAAGTAATACCAAGTCTACTGAAACATCTCCGAGAGAAAAATAAGACGAAATAAACAAAAATTGTACACTATCAAAAATATGAAACTTCATACTCATAAACATTTCTTTAAACTAGTATTCCCAAAGTTTTATTCTATGGGCTGCATTTTCGGAACGAAAATTTGTTCGCGCCTCCCCAAATTTTGCGTGATAAAAAATACATACCCAACCGCATCAAAAATTAACAACGACTAATCATTTGTTAAATAGTAAAAAATGCAGCCCTGTCAAATGGGGCTTTAGAATACAACGACTGCACCTCTGCAGAGGAGCAAGATCCCACAATGAGGGCCCTGTTGGCCGTGGGTGGCGACCCGTGATGCTTAAGGATTTTACCGTGGTGGCTGAGGAGTCTATGACTTGCAACACTCCACTTTGGTCCTTACTTAGGCGAGACGAGCAATCGAAGAGGCCCCCTCCAATCAATCAGCTGGTCACGTCAAGACCTAGCACATCTGATTGTCCCAAACCTATTGCCCTTATGGTAAGCCCCAACCCTTTTTATCATATATGTGCTAGAAGGCTGTGACTGAAGGCCTTAGTATCCTGGGTATGATGTTATAATACATCTAATGGTGAAGTTCTACATTTAACTTTAATCCACGTGGCCATGCAGAGTCTATAAGTTTAAGTGGTAGATTCCAGAAATCCTTATATCACACAATATTCCAATACAAAATGTTTAAATGTGAACATGAAATTAACACGATTCCAAAGCCTCTAGGCATAAAATAAACCGAAACGGGCTGGGACCAATGGCAAGGACTGGGTACGGATTATTATTAGTTACTTGAAACCATATACATATTGATAGTATCTATCAGGGCTCTTAATTGAATATATATGGTAAGTTTTGTTTAAGAAGTTGGTT
Organism: Doryteuthis pealeii; assembly: GCA_023376005.1. Classification (NCBI taxonomy): domain Eukaryota; kingdom Metazoa; phylum Mollusca; class Cephalopoda; order Myopsida; family Loliginidae; genus Doryteuthis; species Doryteuthis pealeii. The sequence goes on along the minus strand of CM042149.1, from coordinate 51,736,716 downwards.
ATAGGAAACACCGTTTAAAGTAATCAATAGAGATAGGTTATTTTGTGTCCAGAAGACTTAGAATTAATTACTTTCTTGATAACTGCGCCCGGAATTTTTTCTTTACTAGAGAGTCGGTGAGTCTCCACTTCATAGACTGTTTTTTTTTCCTCATGTTTAGCACATTTGTAAATATTTGTTGCCTAAAATATGCTTATCAGTACACAGCACACATTCAGCTGTAAATTTCAGATAGTTTGCATTTCTCAGTCACCAACAATTATATAAGAAACCTCTGTTCAAGCCTGGAGCATTCTTCCCAACATTTTGAACTTCCCAACATTTTGAATACCCTCAAAATAAACATTTTTTACTTGTTTTTGTGCTTGTTGTAACTCGAATATTAAGTGTTAACAGAGAAAATATAGGCAGAACCCTAACAATTATTAAGGCTATGGAAAAAGGTTTACTAAGCAAACATCCGTGATGAACAGAGTAATTAGCAATTGCTAGTTTGAATTAAAATGTCCCGAGAGATCTCGTTGTTACTCTCTTCCGAGATTTATGTTGTAAGGGAAGTTATTTCCCCAACAAGATAGTTGGACTCGTCCAACGGAACACATATAAAGATACGAATATGCGAGGTTATTTGGACTCGGGTTACGTAGTAGTATTCGTAGTCGAATTGCTACTAATCGAGTAGCAATTCATAATGTTGGAGAACTACGCGTTAACTCTATTATTAGGATTACCGTACATTTCCAGATTTTCAATGAAGTCAATTGATTAAACCAGTCACAACAGTTTAGTCGGACATTATAGAAAAAAAAGACGATACGATTCTCATTATTTAGCTATGTTGGAATATTTTGTATATATAAGCTGTGCTGCAATCCACCACTTGAATTTATAGACTAAGCGAGGTCACGTCGTTTAAACCTCAGCCAATCAACAGCCAGAATACGTGATTGGTTAACTATTTAATCGCTGGTATTGACAGCCGTCTATTTGTACTCTATTCGACATTGACGAACGGACATGCCTGCAACACTAAGAAACAGCAAACACTAAGGAGAATCAAGGAACAGCCAAAGGATTCGTCACTAAAGATTGCACTCTACTTAACATAAAGAATCTCCGCTGCACAGTGCTATTACTTGAAGCGTAAGGATGGCCACAAAATCGTAACAAGGTATTATATGACACTGCTATAAAACAATTCCAAACAATGCAGGGATTTTATGTATGGAAAAAATCAGAAAAATGTATTTTTTAAACCTGATTTATTGAGTAACCGTTGTATTTTACTAAACTTACTTGCGAAGGACATTTATGAAACTAAATCTATACATATATTAAGGGCAGTTGTGCATATGTGTATGTCTGGAGGAAACTTCGAAAATAAAACAATTAACAAGGTAAATATATATATACATTGAATATCACCAGTGCTTGGTTTTTGAGCAAAAATAATGCTCATAATAAATTTATATTTGGGAAGATGTTTAAAAATTCAAATTTGAAAAGTAACAGAAGGGAAAGTCATTTGCATGTTATTTTGTTTATCTTTTTTTTTTGTATGTTTTTGGGGTTTTTTTTCACTTTCAAATATAATATTGATTGATTGAATTAATTGCCTCATTTATATATATTCTTTAAATTGTAAATCATTGAATGGAAATTCTTACTATATTGTTATATATTTCCGTGGGGATTTTTATGGGGCAACCAGCGAGGATCTCACTCGCGATAAGTAATAATGGACCTGCGAGAATAACTTTTAAAAAATCCTCCCTCTACCAGGTGATGCCGGAGACCCACTTCTAGTAAATAATAAATGATTGCCGTGAATATTAAATAAATTCAAGGAGTAAAAATTATATTTCTTTTTCTTATACAAACATCCTGAATATTCTGTTTAAATTAAACACCAAGTAAATCTGGCGAGACATTGCCTACAAAAAAAAACGTTAAGTAAAGTCATCGGGGTGTCCTAAAATCGGTATCAGCCAGACAGTGAGGGAGTGTATCCCTTTTCACTAACGCTAGGTTAATGAGTTTATTTGAGGTATTTGAGGCATCTGAGGTTGAGCGCCACAGCTACCATCAATTCCTTACTTTACTGCACATACCCCTGTGCGACTCATACGCTGAGTTCATTAAGCCCCTCATTCACGGACTTCTAGCACATATAAGTAAAAGTAAAGTCGTCGGGGCGGCCTAAAGTCGGTATCAGCCAATCAGCGAGGGAGTATATCCTCTTTTCAATAGCGCTAGACCAAGGAGATTGTTTTGGCGTCTGTGGTGGATCGACACACCTACCATCAGCTCCTTACTTTACCGCACAGATCCTTGTGCTATTTATACGCTGAGTTGGCGAGGAATCTTGTGGTTTCTAGCCGAACGCTCTACCGACTGAGCTAACTCTTCGACTGCCCGTTTAGTCTAAGTAAGGGCCAAAATGGAGTGTTGATGATTGAGTTGTAAACACTATGTGATTGCTTATTTGTAGATATTTAGATTTAGTATCAAATTCTTTTAAATAAATTCACCTTCAGTAAAAAAAAAAAAATTTAATCCTGAAAATTTAGTTTAATCTGCATTAGAAAAATGTTTTCTTCTATCGTTGCGATAGAAGAAAAAAAATGTTCTAATGCAGATTTTAAAAAACGTTTAAGTGAGATACAATTTTTAAAGTAAAAGTTCCTTTGAGATTATAAAATAAACAATAAACACTGTTGAAAGTCGAAAGTTCACAGCTAAATCAAAGATCTTTCTTTTCTCTACAGACGCATCGTTAAGGGTCTTCGTATTTATGAGCATAATTTTATTTTCAATAGCCTTTCGAAAATGAAGGTTTTAAAATCCTTTTAATGTAATTTCAGAATTGGCTTTCAAATTGAATTAAAAGATTCTTAAAGTTTTTTTTATATAGTTAGGTTTAATGTTTCAGCAGACAACAGAGGAAAACCATTTTCTTTTTCTTTTTCCTTTTCTTCTTTTCTTCTTTGTCTTCTTCTTTTTTTTTCTTCCTTTTCTTTTCTCCTTCGTCCTTTTCTTTTCTTTTTCATTTCTTCTTCTTTTTCTTTTTCTTCCTTTTCTTTTTCTTTTTTCTTCTTCTTTTCTTTTTCTTCTTTCTTTTCTTTTTCTTCTTCTTTTCCTTTTCTTCTTCTTTTCTTTTTCTTCTTTCTTTTCTTTTTCTTCTTCTTTTCCTTTTCTTCTTCCTTTTATTTTTCTACTTCTTTTCTTCTTTCTTTTCTTTTCTTCTTCTTTTCTACTTCTTCCTTTCCTTTGCTTCTCCTCTTTCCATCTATTTTTCTCTTCTTTTTCTCCTCTTTTCTTCTTCTTCTCCTTCTTCTTCCCTTCCCCTTCCCTTCTACTCCTCTTTCCATATATTCCCTCTCATATTCTTCTTCTTTTTCTTCTTTTCTTCTTTTCTTCTTATCTTTCCATCTATTCGCTCTCCTTCTTCTTCTCCTCTTTCCATCTATTCGCTCTTCTTCTTCTCCTCTTTCCCATCTATTTGTTCTTTTTTCTCTTTTCTTCTTCTTCTTCTTCTTCTTCTTCTTTCTTCTCTTCTTCTTCTTCTTCTTTCTCTTCTTCTTCTTCAAAAGACTTCCTTAAAAGTGAAGCTTAGTAAATGAAATAAAAGAATTCTTCTTTTTTTTTTTTCCTTTATTCTTTTTCTTGGCTCTTACACAGCCGGACTCATTTCGTCTGTCTACGATTCTTTGACTTTGTCAATTTTCCTGGCTTTTAAAAGCGTTCTGAATCAGCTCCGGAAACATCAACATTTTTCCGCCCAAAAATATTTTTTGGAACATTCAAGTTTGATTGATCAATAAATCAAAACAAACATTTTAATGTTTGTTTCTTTAACATCAACGTCCATTTATTTATTTGGGATGTTCTTTTTTGTACTAGCAGGACCTGTGAATATACCACTGTATGAGGACTTGATTATCACAACGTTTGGTATGTTTACTTGAGAGCTATTTCAAAATAGTTCACTGTGTAAAAGTCGTCACCTCAGCTAAATAATGGTCCATTCTGTTTTCATTATAAAAAGGAAAGGAAGAAAAAGTATATGCTACACAGAAAAAAAATAAGAGAGAAAAAGAAAGAAAGCAGGAAATAGAAGAGGGTAAAAAAGAGAGAGGGGTTGAGCGCGCGGAAGCGATAATGTTAATCTGATTCAATCGAAAATTGAAAAGAAAGAAATAAAGAAAAAAAAGGAAAGGTAAATCAAGATTATTATACTTTTTTACATATTAAATTATAATTCAATAACTCTTAAGTAAACATAGTACACTTTGAAATAATTAAATTATCATACTTTGATATATCCACATTCCTGCTAGTTTAATATAACAAATAATAATTAAAAAAAACACTAAAAGATATTATGAGGCTGAGATTTTGATTAGAAGTTAACAATATTTCGTCCAGTTTCTCCAGTTCTTTTTGAAAGAAATAGAAATGTGATTTTTATATTGCACTTTTATTTTAATAATACTTAATAATGATGATTATGTTATTCACATATAACTTATACATATATAAATATATAAATATATATATATATATATATATATTATATATATGTGTGTGTGTGTGTATATATATATTTATATATATATATATATTTATATATATTATATATATATATATATGTAAATGTATGAGTAGTAACTTACCGGTGGGTATGAGTACGATCGCTGGAAGTGCACAATATCCAGAGGCTAAGGTTGAGAAAAAACAAATACAAAGTGCTCAATACAATGTAGAGCAAAAATGTATTTTAACAATGGAAAGGAGTAAGCTACTCGATTAATTTAACTAAAGTAACCCTGAAGAATCAATCGATGAAACTCGAGTAGGTTACTCCTTTCCATTGTTAATATATATATATATATATATATATATATATATATATATATATGAAAGGTAAAATGGATATTGAATCCGACAATATGTGTAGAAAGTTTTGTAGAAAAAACATCAAGATGTTAAAAGTTTTGCTGACAGAAATTTGTTTCGACATCTTGAAGATGTCTTTATCAAAGCAACATTGTAAACGGAAAAACGAAATAAATATATCATTAATCACGAGGCACAGAACGCTCTCGATCAGTACAGGGATTTTCAAAAAAAATTTTTTTTAAATGCGTATTTATTGTTAATGATAAAAATGCTTATAATTTTTAAAATAAAATTTATTTTATTTTAAAACAATAAATACGCATTTAAAAAAATTTTTTTGAAAATTCCGGTACTGATCGAGTGCGTTCTGTGCTTCGTGATTAATGATATATTTATTTCGTTTTTTCCGTTTACAAAGTTGCTTTGATAAAGACTTCTTCATAATGTCAAAACAAATTTCTGTCAGCAAAACTTTTAATATCTTGTTATTTTTTCTACAAAACTTTCTACATATATATATATATATATATATATATATATATATATATATATATATATATGTGTGTGTGTGTGTGTGTGTGTGTGTGTGTGTGTAAGATAATCCAATTGACTGGCAAGTAAGGGATGATTCTATTTTGGATCATCGAAATCTGTACTCTATATAAATACATAGAAGGATTTTTATAAATCCCTAAGAGAGCTGAATGTATAACTAATAAATAAATTATATACAGAGCAATATTTAACTTTCAAAGAAAGAAAAACTTAACAAACTGTCATTTGACTATAATAATTAATTTTGACCAGCTACTCAAAATGAATCTAGCCTATTCTCTCTCTCTCTCACACACACACACACACACACATACAAATGGGATCAAATCCGATAGTTT
>CM042149.1:51673421-51723421 GCA_023376005.1 Doryteuthis pealeii | reverse complement strand
AGTTAGATAGTGAGGTTTGTTAAAGTTAGGTTGCAAAAAGTTAATCCTGCTAACAGCCTTTCGGCTGTTGGTATCAAGGGGAAAGCTTGTCCGAAGTTGCTCCTTGGTTGCTTATCCAGGTGGTTAAAAGGTAACTACTATCGGCCTTCAAGGGTTAAAAGATAGTAGTCTTTCGAGATCCAGAAGCAGGGTGACAGGAATCCTTCGAGGGATATGTTATGTCTGTAATCCTAGTTCATAGAAAAAGAGGTGCATAAAAGCACTTACCTTGTTGGTTGACCACGAGGTGTGTTGACGATAGCCAACAGTCACTCTAAAGAGGTGCTGTTAGCAGAGGTGTTAACCCCTTAAGGGTTACAACTAAAAGAGGAAGAGTAGCCACTGTCATGGCCTTTTATAAAGGACACCACGTGACTAAAAGTTTAGGGCGGGCTGCTGCTGATGTGTGTCGGTGAAACTCGACGCTTGTTCCTTAAGGGCTTAGGTACCGGCGTAGACCGAATATAATCATACAATAAATTCCAATAAAAAGCAGAGGAAAGAAAAAAGAAAGGCAGAGTGAATAAAGAAGCAACAAGACGGAAAAGGGAAATAGGGACAAAAGAAAAAAGAAAGAAAAATGTAAGAAGAAGAAACAAAGAGGAGAAAACAGAAAGAGTGGAGGAACGAGACTGAAAGAGGTACGAAAAAAATAAAGAAAGAAAGGGAAAGAAGAAGGAAGAAAGATGTATTACTTTAGTTTTCAAAAGGAATGTAAGACACAGTCGTATTTTTGACAAGTATTTTTAAAGGTAAACTGAAACCTTTATATACATTCAATACATACTAATCCCTAATTCGGTAGTTATATGTACTAGCAAGAATATGCGCCCTCCGTAAGTGTTCAAATTTCAATGCAATTAAATAGATTAGAAAGACCAAAGAAATTAAATAAGAATGCTTATAAAAAGATTACACTTGTTTTAATTGTATTTTGATTGGTTTCTATATAAAAATCACTCATAGCATTGATTTTAATACGTTGCCGAATAAAACAATAATATTTATAGATCAATAACACCAATTAATTATTAATTAAGGCGTGGTTTTGTTACTGGAGATTGAACTCACTTACTACGAGGTCGAAGTTCAGCACGTTAGCCACTACACGAGGGGAATTTCCCCAGACTGAGTTTGTGACTTGTTTAACGGCATATCAGCCTCTGTGGGTCATTTAATGGCAGGTCCCAGATTGAAAAATAGATATGAACAGCTTGATATATATGTATATGTACGAGAGTAATCTCAAAGGTAAGATCTTTGGGCCGTAAGGAAACTGTTTTTGTGATTCTTTGCAACACTTTTGTGTTTGGTGTGCATGCGTCTGCTTCTGTGCTTACCCCTACGTGCGCCTTGCTGCCACCCACATTCTTGGCTTGGTAGTCCTTTCTGATGGAGCTTCCGATTGGCGCTACTGCCAAGTGTGAAGTTTGTAGAGCTATATGTTTTGGGTACCTCACGTGGTGAAATGGTTACCAAGCTAGATTCACAGACCATTGTTAATGAGTTCGATTCTCATTGGGCACCCTATACTTCTGGCCTTGTGCCACATCTAAGCTAACCTTAGTAAATAACTATATGATTTTAAACGCAAAATACATTATAAGCTTAACGTTGTTTTTATTCTCCCATCACTCACCCACAATGCATTGGAACTTCCCAATAAAACTCTCTCTCTCTCTCTCTCTCTCTCTCTCTCTCTCTCTCTCTCTCTCTCTCTCTCTCTTCTACCTTATTCTAGCTTCTCTTTACCTCCAGCACGTCAGTAAGTATTCAACTTTTTCTTTTAGCACAAATTTTAAAATCAAATCTTCATTCGCAATACATCTTGACCACACACCATATATACCCAGTGAATTGGCTTATAAATATATCCACAAATTGAAATAGATAGAATATCCGTCACTGAAGTATATGAAAATCTGTGGATTTTTGTTTGAATATTACTTTTCTTAGTTTGTTTAAGAGACTGTTCGATAGTAAGTTTTATGTCAGATTTCATAGCCTCTGAACATTGAAAAAAATAACTCTCTCAGGAAAGGTGATTGTCTGTTTTAAACTTTCAACGGCTGATTTCTTGTAAGAAAAGAATTGATCTGTAAATGGCCATCATTCATTGGATGGCTGCCATCTTCTCACCCGTTTCGTTCGCATCTTGTCTCGACGCGGGAAATAAAATCCCCTCGCGAAAACTTTCAAGTCATTTCATTGTTTTTTTGTCGTTGTTGTTGTTGTTGTTGTTGTTGTGTTGTTGTTGCTACTCACTGGCTGTATTTATGAGAATCAAATACAAGTAACTTTTATTTTGATAATGGAAAGTCAGACGAGGTTTAAGTACGATACTCATCTTGGTTTTATTCCAGAAGCAAGAAAGAAAGAAAGGAAGAAAGACAGAAAGAAAGAAAGAAAGAAAGAAGGACAAAGGGCGTAAAAAAAGAAAGAAAGAGAGAAAGGCATGAAGAAAGATAGAAAAGCGTTAAAAAGAAAGAAAGAAAGAAAGAAAGAAAGAAAGAAAGAAAGAAAGAAAAAAGTAAATGTCGTAAATAAAAAAGATAAGGAAATAACGAAATTAAAAAGAAAGATATAAAAGAGAGAAAGTGGAAATATTCAAAGCATTAAAAAGAAAGAAAGAAAGAAAGCGTGAAAAGAAAGAAAAGCATTAGAAAGAAAGAAAGAAAGAAAGAAAGAAAGAAAGACATTGGTGTTAAGAAAGAAAGGCATGAGCAAAGATGGAAAAGCGTTAAAAAGAAAGAAAGAAAAGCGTAAAAGTGTTAAAGAGAAAGAAAGAAAGAAAGAAAAGAAAGAAAGAAAATGTCGTAAATAAAAAAGATAAGGAAATAACGAAATTGAAACGGAAGATGTAAAAGAAAGAAAGTAAAAATATTTAACAAAAGAGTGAAAAAATGAAAGAAAGAAAGTATGGTGAAAAAAGCACTTACCAACGTCTCCGAGGCTGAGCGTGTGGTCGGGTAGTGTTCACTAGTATACTGGAAAATGAAAGAAGCCAGCGGGAAGAACCGGTGTCTTCTTATACATCTTCGTACAGATGCACCGTGGGTAAGTGGTGGACATAAAAGGCGCCCGCTTACCCTGCCAGGTCGTCATTCACTGCACAGACGTCAGTCTGTCAGGAGAAAAGAAAGGAGCAGAAGAAAAGAGGGAAATACAGGATAGAATTTTTTTTTGCTAAAAAGCGACACTTAAAAGAAACAAGCTGTTTCAGCGTTCAATCATGGAAGAAGCTAGTAGAATGCGTGTCTTCAGTGATGTAATCCGATCCTTTAACTGACAGGTGGATGTAGTGGCATGGCTTATGAAAGTGAAGCTTGTTACTGCATTACAGCAAGTAACAAACCTGACAAGACTAATACCGCTCTACCTTGAAGGCGACACATTGGCTCTCTACTTGAGTGAGACGGACAGAATGGACAACGAGGTTCATGTTACTCAGGGCTTTCACAGATGGATCTTTCTTCGCCTATGGAAAACTAATTTAACATTAGATGGACTGTCGAATTTATAGATGTCTATACCAACAACATCCGGCGATTGGCAGGGTTGACACGATTTGTTGGGAGGAGTGCAAAGAAAATTGTGTAGCTGGCCTTCGTACACAGGTTTCCGGATCAAATCTCAATTGCACTTTAGCAGCTGTCCCAGGTAAAAACCAAAGAGATGAACGACTTGATAACAGCTGCTAGGGTATTGACTGTCAATAGGACAGAGGAATTCCAAGGAATAGGTGCTGTAACTCAAAGTCAGACTATCAGTTGACAGGAAACTAAGAAAAGCGAAACATTTATCTGACAATACTTTCAGTGCCGTGGGCCGCACATATTGAAAGACTGCAATGACCGATCAAAGCCGTCTGTGACTTCCTACGGATGAGGCGAGAAGGGACACACTGCTAGATTTTGTAATGACCAATCAAATTTGTGATAGAGAAAGGGTGTAAAGAAAGAAAGAAAGAAAGAAAGAAAGAAAGGCATGAAGAAAGATAGAAAAGCATTGAAAAGAAAGATGGAAAATAAAAGAAAGAACTCTACGAAAGAATACTACGGATGCGGCGAGAAGGGAGACACTGCTAGATTTGTCCCCAGGGAAACGGGAAAGGGTGAGTTACTGCGCCAGATCCACATCGGCGAGACATGAATACTTGCCAAACATAGACGTCATGGTAGAAGGAACAAAAGCAAGAGCTCTGGTTGATACAGAATCTACAACAACCCTCGATAGTGAGAGGCTGGAGTGAAGAATACTTATTGTTATAGGTGATATACCCTATTGACCAATGGAATGCGCCGACAGTAAGTAACACAATTGTGGCTTAGCAGTAAGCCAATGCGAGTATGCCAATAACTCTGTTCGTCGGACGTAATTTCCACATCTCTCTATTGTATTTGTCTACTTTCTGTTAATACATTTTTCTATATTTGTTACCCGTCGTTTTGTTCTTATTTGACCCCTTAAAACCTCACAACACTTATAAAAGCAGGTGATGAGAGTGAAGTTATTTGCAGGGGATCTTGCACTGTGACACTATCACTGGATGAGGTGCAGTTCAGTATAAGCGTACTCGTGTTGGAACACATTCGTCGACGATATTGATGTTGTCATTGGCATGGACGCTATTGACAAACTGGGAGGTATTACAGCTAACTGGAACGATGTTCGATTCGGTAAGGTACAGTGTGCAGAGACCCTGTAACCACAATGTAGTGGACTGAAGGGGTTAAAGATTCAAGATGAGGACTTTTGTGCCGAATTTGATGGCGAACTAGAGACAGTGGAATGGTGCTGGATAAATTGGCTGCCCATATTGAAGAACAGGGTAAGCATCTATGAGAGTCCTATGCAGGATGAGGAGAAAGTGGAATTTGAGGAGAGAGATGGGTGGATTGAGGAAGACATCTTGGTACCTTGCAAGGAAAAGGTTTAAATCGGAGTACTGTCACTGATGGCGGTAACCCAAGGAACAAAACATTAAGTCAGACCAGTTTTACTTTGCTTAAAAATTAATATAAATTATTGAATACCACTACTTCTTGTATCTTCTGTCTTCTTGTAACTTCTATTTGACTGGTTTTCTTCTTGTTGTGCAACTTGGGTTGGCTTGGGTGTTTCTTCGGATTATCTCTTCTTTGCGTCCACTTTTTCCTATTATTTTAATATACACAAATACTTGAATTTGCGACGTCTTTATTCTTCCAATTTAGGGAACTAAATGCATACGTAGTATCTCACACGGAAGGGGATGTTATCGATGTATGTGGCAAAACGATGCGAGAGTGGAGACAGACGATGGATGCTGCTACTATAATAGATTTAAAGTCAGTATACCTGCAGTTACGTGTAGCGAAGAGGCTGTTTTGGTTTGGTTTGGTTTGGTTTGTTTTACGGCATATCAACCTCAGTGGGTCATTTAATGCCGATAAAGTTTTGAAATAAATCAATTCTCAATGGATAATACATTTTTTTTATAAATACATTTTTCTATTTAACCCATAGATGGGACCCTAACAGGTACTATCACTCCGGGCCAGAGTGGACCAGGGAGCAATGGCGATGAAGGGGTGCTCCACATTCCCCAAACCTCCAAAACTGGAACCTCACCATCAGATAGAGTTTAACGTCATTCCCAGGACATGTAGACCCGCAGCCACCGCCTTCTAGCACCCATATGATAAAAAGGGGTTGGAGCTTGCCATAAGGGCAATAGGGTTGGGAAATCATATAGGTGCTAGAGCTTGACGTGACCAGCCGATTGATCGGAGGGGGCCTCTCCGACCGCCCGTTTATCCCAAGATAGGTCCAAAGTGGAGTATTGCAAGTCAAGAACTGCTCATCCACCTGGGTTCTATCCTTAAGCATCACGGGTCGCCGCCTACGGCCAACAGGTGGCCCCATTGGGGGAGTCTTACCCCTCTGCAGAGGTGCAGTCGGTGCATTCTAACGCCCCAGCCGACAGGGCGGTCTTCCAATTTAGGGAACTAAATGCATACGTAGTATCTCACACGGAAGGAGATGTTATCGATGTATGTGGCGAAACGATGCGAGAGTGGAGACAGACGATGGGTGCTGCTACTATAATAGATTTAAAGTCAGCATACCTGCGGTTACATGTAGCGAAGAGGCTGTGGCAGTACCAGCTTCTGATGTACAAAGGAACAACCTATTGCCTTATTAGATTGCGTTTTGGATTGAACGTCGCACCGAAAATCATAACAACAGTGCTCAAGACTGTACTAAATCAGGAAGAGAAAATAGAGAGGGCTACAAATTCCTGTATCGATAACATCTTGGTGATAAGCCGGTTGCCCCTTTTTCGCTTGTGCGAGACCAGAAAGATTTTTTTTCTGTGGTGGGACGCCGTACCTACCGTCAGGTCACCACTTTACCACACAGATCAGATTACCCCAATTTGTGCTACTCATGCGAATATAAAGTTATATAAAGATTATGGTGTAAGAATAATTGGTTTCCTATCATCCTAAGGATCAAGACTTTCCAACAGCTCGGATTCATTTATATCTCTCACCATCCGTCCCTATCGGCCATCGCTCTTGGTGAGTGACGAGTCGTACCCAGTGTCAACGCAGAGCTTATCAATGTAAGGGAACGTTATCGAACACAAAAACTTGTGATTCCAAAAAGTGTGCTCTAGTGACTGAAAATTACTAATTGAATCATAAATAATTTCCAGAATAGAATTTAATATTTGCTAATTTAGAACAATTAAATCTTGAAGTTTAAATTGTTAAAAAAATGTTCGGGGGCTGGTATCGAACACGAAACCTTACGATTCCGAGGTTGGTGCTCCCACCGACTGCGAATACATGCTTCATAAAGACACTGAAACTGATTGTTCTTAAAGTAACATCAACAATGAAACGCTTTCACGGCAGATCTGGCTAATTGGGGCCAATAAGTGGCGAGTTGGCGAGAAAGCGTAGTAAGAGGATTTCTCGCCAATAAGTGGCGAGTTGGCGAGAAAGCGTAGTAAGAGGATTTCTGAAATTATGGTGGGTTTTGTAATTCTATAATACGTAATATGTTATCCCCAGCTTCAAGAGCTGCGCATTGAATTTCATTTTAACACCGAGCCAAATAATAATCTTAAAATTAAAAAAACATCTTTTGTTCTGCATAATGTTATGAATATTTTCCTTTTAATGGGTTGAAACGGGAAAAATATCTCATTATTTCCTCACTTAAATAGGAATTAATAGTGGAACAGAGTTAGGATTGGAACGGTTTCTTAAAACTGCTAGTAAGAATATGAGCCCTCCGGGTGTATGTATTTAAGTTTTAATGCAATGAAATATATTAGTTTAGAAAGACTAACGAAATTAAATAAGAACTGATATAAAATGATTACACTTATTCTAAATATATTTTAATTGTTTCTATATAAAATCATTCATAGGATTGATTTTTATTCGAGGAAAAATAAAATGATAATATTAGAGATCAATAACACCAAGTATTTATTTATTAAACTCGCTTTTGTTAAAACCAGTAAATCAACATTTATTCCTTAGTGATATATAAGACACATTGCAGGTTTTTAAATGAACGAATGACATGAGCTGTTTAAGGTAAATCTTAGATTTTCATAGTCATTGTTAATAAATAATATTTATTTTATGCATTAACCATTTTGACAATAAATTAAATAGTCATTGACAAACTTACGCAATTCCTGAGGCTATTGAGACGTAGGCAGTAATCTAGTTTCGGTTACCGACAGACACCGAATTTCCATATAGTAAAGATATAAGGTTATATAAAGATTATGGTGTAAGAATAATTGGTTTCCTATCATCCTAAACTTGATGATTAGGATGATAGGAAACCTTTCCAACAGCACGTATTCATTTATATCCCTCACCATCCGTCCCTATCGGCCATCTCTCTTGGTGAGTGACGAGTCGTACCCAGTGTCAACACAGAGCTTATCAATGTAAATCTTTTCTGGTCAACCAAACACTAGTCTGTCTATGTGCAGGAGTCCATAGAAGAACATTGTTTACGAGTTCATCCTTACTTCTCCAGCAGCGCCCAGTATTCTCGTCTTGTCTGGATAGTTTGTGCAATGGTAGGTAATTGGCCATACAACTGAGTTTTTTGCTTCAAGGATTTGTTCAAAATAGCACGCTGCATCTTTGTGTAGTTCAAATCAAACTCTTTCGACATGCGTTTCGTTAGGGTCTAACTGAAATAACCATAGAGTAATACTGATACGGCTACATCTTGGAAAAGTCAAGAATAATGCTCTTCTGCATAGAATCATCAACCCATAGCTCAATCGATTTTCAATCCGGAACAGCATAATTCCAACATAACATGAAACAAGCACTAAAAGATCTGTAAATAAAATATACCCGTGTCAGTACTACTATATGGCTTGAAAAATCCAGTTTTAATTTTCCAAGAGATAGAGGTATGTATGTATTTCGAAGATTTATATGGAGAAATGTAGACAAACACGAGATGTCTAAAAGGATAGATAGTCATTGGTGATAGAATTGCCAACGCTATAACGTTTCGGTCTTTACGAGTAGATTTAGTAGATGAGTTATTGCTACCGAGGTATATGGACTAGTCTACAAATTTCAGTGATTTGCCATTTAATGGGGATATGGCACCATCTTGATGAAAACATATGGACACGTAGAGACTGAGTTCACGTAGAGACTATTGCTTCTTGCTGCCTGCTCCAGTGTATACAGCACAAATTTGGCTTGAGCCGGTGTATTTACCCTGTTATTCCATCATTTATATTTTCATGTAAATTTTATGTGCGTTTTACACAAAGGAAAAATGAATGATTAAGTGAGACCTATATATATATATATATATATATATATATATATATATATATAGTTGAATGAAGTGACAAATAAAAGTTTTAGCTTTTGTTCACTTATTTGGGAACGATATTACTACCAATGGTTTCCTGCTAAAAGCATCCATCAGGTAAACGAAATAGTTTGAATAGCTAAAACTTTTATTTGTCACTTCATTCAACTATTAACGCTCTATCACAGATATTGAGCACTCTTCTAATAACACTGTACGTTGGATTACTTTTACTTTTTCTAGTATAATAGTGCCAACCATACACATTAATTATATATATATATATATAATACTAAAGCTCGAAGGTACGTAGCAGTCCCGAAAATTTACCCGGCTAAATAAATGAAACTCTAAACAAACCACAGAGTTTCAAATATTTATTCCTCCACTAACATATTACGCTAACAATATCAGCATAATAAATACGTTAATGCTTCACACCTAAGCCCAAACCTGGTATAAGTATCTCCTACAACGGATAAAAATACTAACATTCACCTCAAATATATATATATATATATATATATATATATATATATATATATATTATACTAAAGCTGAGATTCTTACCATTCAATCTCTAAATTCTTTTCCTGGTGAGCTTAATGACACGAAATTTACACTAAATTATTCTTTAGTTTTAGGATTACTAAATGTTTGAAAAAAAAAACAACTTTAATTGGTTCTAATTAGTCCTAATTTGCAATCAAGTCAAAAACTGACCCGTCTCTGTCTTATTGCCCGCAATAAAACCTTATCAAACGATAATAACATAGAACATAATCATCGGTCCTTTTACTTCAATAATCAACTTTGTAACCTTTCTTTATTTCTTAATATTTCTTTATATTTTCTGTGTAGCATGTCGTTTTCCTTTCTTTTCTTTCTTTGAGATAATAACGGAATGCTCCATTATTTCGCTGAGGTGACGACACACATAAGAAATAAGAATTTGGCATATAAGCCACTCCAGATAATTAGGATTTACATTACTGCATTTCATCTTAGACGATTTGGACGGTTTCATTTTTAACCAGATGGTGTTCCAAGATGATAATGGTCATACAATTAAGGAACAAGAGTATTAATAAATAGATAAATACGTATATATTGCTTTCTTTTGTAACTTTCTTTTTTTTTCGAGTATTTTCAAATTTTTATACAATGTTTTTACCAAGGACGATTATTCTATAGATATGATAAAATGATTCACTAAATCTTGTCCTCGAGATCTTTTGTTATTATTTCCCAATAGCGATACTGAAATAAGATTTAAGAATTTAAATCAGCCCTAAATAAAAATGTTAAATTCATCAGAAAATAATAATTATCCTCAGATTTAAATCTGAATTTTATATATCTATATTCATTCCTTTCTTTTATTTGTGCCAATCACTTTAGGAAAAATTGAAAACAGATACTTTAGAAAACTTCAATTCTTAAATAATAATCTTTTATTTTGAAAGTGCACAGTTTGCCAAGGAGCAAATATAGAAGAAGCATTATTATTATTATTTACTCCTTTTGAGTTTTCACATCAGCGTTAGCTGATGGTCTTTCACTGGAGTCTGAGTGACAGCAAGTCTCCTCAGGTCTCTAGAACTCTTCTGAGTATTCTGGCAGATTGCAGCAGTGCAGTGTTCTGAATGGTTTCAATTCTTCCTCTGATTTCCAAACTTTCCAAACCCTTTTCTAATCCTTTTGGGACTGTTCCAAGTGCACCAACTACAATTGGTAACTTTCACTTTCATATTCCATAACTTTTTCAGTTCTCAGGTAAGGTCCAGATATTTGTCGATTTTTTCATTTTCTTTTAGCTTTACCCTGTGAGCTGCTGGCACTGCAAAATCCACCAGTTGACAAGTTCTTTCTTTTTTGTTTATCAACACTAGGTCTGGTCTTCTTGCTGGGATAAGGGGGTCCGTTTTTATTTCAAAGTCCCAGAGAATTTTATGCGTTTCGTTCTCAAGAACAGATTCTGGTTTATGCATATACCATTTTGTTGTATGGTCAAAATTAATTTTTTGCATAATTCCCAGTGGATCACCTTCCCAACCCAGTCGTGTCTAGTTTTGTATTCTCGTTGTGCTAGTTTGCTACATTCGCAGAGTATATATTATCATTATTATTATTAAGTTTTTCACACATGCCGTGGCTGGTGGTTCACTGGAGGCTGAGTGGCAGCAAGTCTACTCAAGTCTCCAGGACTCTTCTGAGTATTCCAGCTTATCTCAATAATGCTGTAATTCATCCAGACTCTTTTTCAAAACCCTGGGGATCGTTCCAATGGCTATAATTACAATTGGCACGACTCTCACCTTCATGTTTCACATTTTTTTCAGTTCTCTGGTAAGGTCTAAGTATTTGTCTATCTTGGTGGCCAGCCGGGACGGCAAAATCCACGAAATGACGAGATCTCTTCCTCTTTTTAATCAATACTGGGTCTGGTCGTCTGGCCAAAATTATGTGATCCGTCTGTATCTAAAAATCCCAGAGAATGTTATAGATCTCATTCTCCAGGTCAGATTCAGGGTTGTGCATTATTATCATTATTTCACTCCATTTGAGTTTTTCACAGCTGCCGTAGCCGGTAGTTCACTGGAAGCTGAGCGACAGCAAGTCTTCTCAAGTCTCCAGGACTCTTCTGAGTATTCCAGCCGATCTCAATAATACTGTAGTTTGGATATTCTCTATCCTTCCTCTGATTTCCCATTCATCCAGACTCTTTTCCGAACCCCCGGTGATCGTTCCAAGGGCCCCAATTACAATCGGTACGACCTTCACCCTAATGTGCCGGGACAGCAAAATCCACAAGATGACAAGTCTTTCTCTTCTTGTCAATAAAATTTAGATCTGGTCTCATGGCCGGGATTAGGTGATTAGTGTGTACCTCATAGTCCCAGAGAATTTTGTGCGACTCATTTTCCAGTACAGATTCAGGCTTGTGCATATACCATTTAATTGAATGGGGAAATTTGAATTTCTTGAACAGTTCCCAGTGAATTATTATTTACTCCTTTTGAGTTTTCACATCAGTGTTAGCTGATGGTCTTTCACTGGAGTCTGAGTGACAGCAAGTCTCCTCAGGTCTCCAGGACTCTTCTAGGTATTCTGGCAGATTGCAGCAGTGCAGAGTTCTGAATGTTTTCAATCCTTCCTCTGATATCCAAACTTTCCAAGCCCTTTTCTAATCCTTTTGGGACTGTTCCAAGTGCACCAACTACAATTGGTATCACTTTCACTTTCATATTCCACAACTTTTTCAGTTCTCTGGCAAGGTCCAGATATTTTTCCATTTTTTCATTTTCCTTTAACTTCACCCTGTGATCTGCTGGCACTGCAAAATCCACCAGTTGACAAGTTCTTTCTTTTTTGTTTATCAACACTAGGTCTGGCCTTCTTGCTGGGATAAGGTGATCCGTTTTCATCTCAAAGTCCCAGAGAATTTGATGCGTTTCGTTCGCAAGAACAGATTATGGTTTATGCATATACCATTTTGTTGTATGGTCAAAATTAAATTTTTTGCATAATTACCAGTGGATCACCTTCCCAACCCAGTCGTGTCTAGTTTTGTATTCTCGTTGTGCTAGTTTGCTACATTCGCATAGTATAGGTTAACAGTCATCATTGTGGTTGTTGTTGTTGTTGTTGTTGCGTTCACTCCTGTGAGTTTTTAACACCAGCGTTAACAGATGGTCTTTTCGCTGGAGTCTGATAGACAACAAGTCTCCCCAGCTCTCTGAGATTCTTCTGAGTAGTTTGACCGATTGCAACAATGCAGTTGTCTGGATGGTCTCAATTCTTTCTCTGATTTCCAGTCCCTCCAGTCTTTTTTCCAAGCATTTTGGGACCGTTCCAAGTGCACTAACTACAATTGGCATCCCACAGCTTGTTCAATTCTCACGTATTTGTCTATCATTTCGCTTTTCTTCATCTTCCCCCTGTGATCTGCTGAAACTGCAAAGTCTATCAGTTGACAAGTTCTCTTTTTCTTTTTATTTCTTTTTTTTATCAATACTAGGTCTGGTCTCCTAGTTGGTATAATGTGATCCGTCTTTATCTCGAAGTCTCAGAGAATTTTAGGTTTCATTCTCAAGAAAGATTCTGTTTCATACATATACCATTTTGTTGTATTATCAAAAATAAGGTTTTGTATATTTCCCAGTTGGTCTCCTTCTCAACCCGTTGTATTCCAGTTTATTATTATTATTATTATTATTATTATTATTATTATTATTTAGTTTTGCACACCTGCCGTAGGTGGTGGTTCACTGGACTCTGAGTGACAGCAAGTGTCCTCAGGTCTCCAGGACTCTTCTGATTATTCTAGCCGATCCCAACAGTGCTGTAGTTTGGATGGTCTCGATTCTTACTCTGACTTCCAGTTCACCAAAGTTCTTTTCCAGATCTTTGGCGATTGTTGCAAAGGCACCAATTACGATGGGTACGACCTTCACCTCCATGTTCCACAGCTTCCTCAGTTCTCTGACAAGGTCTAAGTATTTGTCTATCTTTTCGTTTTCTTTTATTTTCACTCGGTGGTCGGCTGGGCAGCAAAATCCACGAGGTGACAGGTTCTCTTTTTCTTGTAAATCAATACTAGGTCCGGTCTCCTGGCCGGGATTAGGTGATCTGTCTGTACCTCGAAATCCTAGATTTTTTATTATTATTATTATTTCTTCAATCTGATTCTCCGTAAACCAATCTTTCTTATCTGTCGTATTTGATCGTTTAACATTTGACACATGACCTCAATCATTAAAATGTCAAGCTTTATCTATCTCATTCAATCCATACGTCTCGATTTGTCAGATTGATTTGCGATAATCTCACTCTAATCTTATCACCGTTCTCCCACTTTAGATTAGCAGCTCCCCACCCACCCCACTATCCAGGGTAACACCTGTGGGACAAGAAAATTTCACATGAAGTAACTTTCACGCTGTTATTTGATATATTATCATCTAAAAATGTTACTCAATACGAGGCTATTGTCTCTTAAGATTACACAACTTATTTTTTGCCCTGTCGGTGGGACTAATGTCCCACCGACAGGACCCCATATCAATAGGGCCACCTGTTAGCAGTGGGTAGTGATCCGTGATGCTTAAGGATGGAACCCTGGTGGCTGAGTAGTCCATGACATGCAACACTCCTCTTTGATCCTTATTTAGGCCAGACAGTCGGTCGTAAAGGCCCATTCCAATCAATTGGCAGACTTCGTCAAGCCCTAGTACCTATATGATTGTCCCAACCCTATTGTCTTTATGGCAAACCCCAACCCTTTTTAGAATATATATCTATTTACCAACCCCTCCACTCGAGCAGGATGCGACACAAGGCTGCCTAACCAAGGTTAAGAAGCCCAGTCTGCCTTACTATTTGCCCATAGCTGGAGGGAGAGTAGGATTCATACCTTTCCCAAAAGTATTAGCGCTAAGTGAAATGCAATTACCTCGTCCAGGATTTGAACTCGGGGCGACGAGTCCATTTCCCATGACTTTAACCATTACACCACGCGCTTTCTTTTTAGAACATATGTGAAAAAAGACGGTTTATGAATATTAATACATAAATATTCGTCTTATACAAAAAGTTACTTAGTATATATTTCGTTCCGAGCCGATGCGGATTTTTATGAGAATTGATCGACTTTCAGAAAAGTTATTAGCTAATTAGTTCCACGATTATTAATTTGTGCCACGAACCAATTCAGCAATACTAAAGGTACCAATGTGAGAAGCAGTTTTTGAATAATTAATCTAGATGAATAATTAATTTGAATGAATTAAACTTTGCTCGGCCTTTTGGTATTTGGTGTAAATTAGTTTTTGAATAATTAATTTAAATGAATAATGAATTTGAACGAATTCAACTTTGGTCAGCCTTTTGGTATTTTGGTATTTTGGTTATTGGCATTAGAATAAAACTAATGCATTTATTCATCTGTTGGCGTTTAGTCTCACCAGCCTTACGTAAATCGGCTTACTTTCTTTGCGTGAATAAATCAATTTCAATTGGCGCATAACGGGTTCGTTTTTAAAAGATTAGCATTATCGCTTCCGTGAACTCACCCTTCTCTCTATCCCTTGATCTACATCCGTAAACTCTCAACACGCTGCTTTCACATCTTTTAAGGGACCCAAGACTTGTCTTAATCGACACGTTTTAATTCAAAATATACAAAATAGACTAGCTTCACAAATGCTCTCTTTCTTTCTTTCTTTCTTTCTTTCTTTCTTATCATATTTTTCTGTGTAGCATGTCCTTTTTTCTTTCCTTTCTTTCTTTGTCAGTGGCTGTCCACAGGTCCTGCTATCTTATTATATTACACAATAATAGAAATGCACTTTCTTCCGTTGAACTTTGACTGCAGTCATACACAGAAGATGACTTATCTTGTACCTATTCAGTGTTAATAGGTTTTATCAGAACATCATTATATACATCCTTACAAAGGGAAGCCGCATCAGAATTCTAATTTGGAAATGGATGCAAGGCTTTTTTTATTACTTTCTCTAAACCCAATTATCACCCCCTTCAGGAGACGTACATCCGGGATACGTTCAATGGAATATTAACATTTAATGGATTTTGGATATTGGATCAAATCTCTTTCCTATTATATTGTCTTTCTCTTTTTTTTCTGTTTCTTTTTCTTCCCTTTCTTTGATCCCAGTCAAAACGGAATGGTCCATTATTTATTTGAGGTACTGACATAGTGTAACACTTGAACGTGTGGAGCCGTGTTTACATTCTTTTTTTTTCTTTTCCTTTAAATTTTCAATTCCATTCTATTGAAACAGACAATACGATGGATTAGCATTATTTTCTCGCTCACTCTTCTTCTAACCTCTCTCTGTATATATTTTCTGCCTCTCTCCTTTCTTTCCATTCTTTGTTCACAATCAAAATGGAATGGTCACTTATTTGACATGACGACAGGGCGTGACACACGAAAGTATAAAAAACGCGAATGAAAAGTGATCAATGCTTATATATGCTATTCTAACATAGTAGTTCTGTAAGGCAAAATATCAAGGGTCACGCGGAACTAGCTCCGGTACCCAAATTTTCATACGTTCCTACAATCATCAAACTATATATATATATATATATATATATGTGTGTGTGTGTGTGTGTGTGTGTGTGTGTGTATGTATGTGTATCTGTGTCTGTGTGTGTCTGTGAGTGAGTGTGTTTGTGTGTGTGTGTGAAGACAATAAGATAGCTCTATCAAAAGTGATGAAGGAAATGACAAACCAAGAGAAGGTCCGATATATATATATATATATATATATATATATATATATATATATATATATTAAAAAGAGAGATTGAAATAGAATATATATATTTCCAACCCCTCCGCATGAGCAGGATGTGGCACAAGGTTAATATCTTTAGTTAATAGGTTTGAATTCAGAGATTACCGTCTCCTAGATTGGTTACCTAGCTACAGTTAAAGAATCCAGACCGTCCTACCATTTACCCATAGCTGGAGGAGGATTCGTTAGATATATATTTTCAGAATTTGAACTCGACTCGACTCTAACCATTACACCACGCGCCTTTCATTCAATATATAATATTTACAACACTATCGAATTATTTTTATCCATATATTAGAGAATCGTGGTGTTATATTGACAAGCAGGATCTGTGGATATACCACAGTATGATAATCAAATTATCACAACGTTTGATATTTTTACTTAAGAGCTATTCCGAAATAGTTCAACATGTACAAATATAATAATCTTGATTTAAGTCTCTCTCAGTCTTTTTTTTTCTTTCCTTTGTTTTATATTTTCATTATTTCCAATTGAAACAGATTAGCGTTATCGCTTCCGAATGCTCATCCCTTTCTCTATGTTCCTCCTGCTCATTCTTTTTTTTTTATTCCTGTGTAAAAGTTTAAAAAAAATAAAGTCGTCAGGGAAGCCTAGAGTCGGTATCAGCCAGACAGCGAGTCTATCCCCGTCTCAGTAGCGCTAGACCAAAGAGATTGTTTTTTAGCGAGTGAGGCGGTCGCTACACCTACCGTCAGCACCTCACTTTACCGCACATATCCCTGTGCTACTCATACGCTGAGATGACGAGGGTCGGTATCGAACAAGGAACTTTGAGGTTCCCAGACGAACACTTTATTGGCTGAGCTAAATCGGCCCTGTGTAACAAGTCCTTTTTCTTCCTTTCTTTATTCATAATAAAAACGGAATGGTCCATTATTTAGGTGCGGTGACGAGACTCGTAAGAAATAATAATTCGGTGTATAAAAATCTGCAGATAATCAGATAAACATTTTTTTTAATTTCACCTTGGACGAGTTGAACGGATGGTATTGCAAGATGATAACGGTCATTCAAATAAGGAACACGAGTATTAATATCTGGATTACCATAGAAAATTCACTCGTTGACCAAGGTTCAAATTCTGGACGAGATATTAGCCTTTCAAATATCGCTAATACAACTAAAAAAGTTATGAATCCAATTATTCTCATTCCAGCTGTATGTAAATAGAAGCACAGATTGGGATCTTACCCTTGTTTAGGCAACCAGTCTAGGAGAAAGAAACAACTAAATTCAAAACTATTAAATTCCGCTAATGATATCAACCTCGTACAAGCGGTTGTTTTATATTTTTATATATCTTTTCTTTTTAATATCTGTCTCAGACTTTTAACATCTGTCTCTCTATCTCTCTCTCTCTCTCTCTCTCTCTCTCTCTCTCTCTCTCTCTCTCTCTCTCTCTCTCTCTCTCTCTCTCTCTCTCTCTCTCTCTCTCTCTCTCTCTCTATCTATCTATCTATCTATCTATCTATCTCGCGCGCGTGCTGGCTAAGCCAGGCTTTCTATATAATAGTTTTTCATTTAATTTATCACTTGTGATGGAGCTATCTTATTTTCTAGCTGAGTCAACACACACACAAACAAACACACACACACACACACACACACACACACACACACACACACACACACACACACAGAACACACAAACATATATATGAGGTAAAATACGGAATGAAAGAACAAAACTCAGACAAAAATGTGTAGTATATTTCACTGACCTCAGCTTCTTCTGCTTTTATTCTTTATTTTATGAATATAAGCAGCAGATGCTGTGGTCAATCTTCCAGCGAAATATACTACACATTTTTGTCTGAATTTTGTTCTTCTATTCCTTATTTTACCTCATTCTGTCGGATTCATTCCAACACCCTTTTCCTCATATATATATATATATATATATATATATATATATATTTCGTCTGATGATTGAAGCAACGCGTGAAACTTTGGGTACCGGAGCTAGTTCCACGGAACAATAATTTGATATTTTACTTTTTAAAAATGCCCAATAATAAAATAGTATAGACAAGCACTGATCACTTTTCACACGCATTTCTTATACGCTTGTTCTTCTGTGTATAATGCCCTGTTGTCAACTTAAATAATGAACTATTCCTTATCTATAGTGTTAATCCATCTTAACGTCTGTTTCAATGGAATAGAAAAACGAAAGGAAGGACAAAAGAAAGAAAGAAAAAGAATGTAATAAAAAAGTATAAGACGCAACTGCAAGTGTTCAAGTATTACATTAAGTCGTTATCTCAGAGGAATAATGGACTATTGCATTTTGATTGTGACCTTGGAAAGGGAAGAAAAAGAATATGCCGAACAATAGAAAGAAAAAGAAAGAGAAAGAAAGAAAGAAAGAAAGACTGAGTTGGTGGTAGAATTTAGCTTTCATTATTTTGGAAGGTCCTGTTTTGCTTATATTATTTGGTTCTCTCCCCGTAACTTTTGAGTCTTACTTCGCCAATATATTTTGTTTTATTTCTTTCAGTTGCATTGTCAATTTTATTTATTATTATTATTATTATTATTATTATATTAGAGTTTTTCACAACCATCTTGGCCGGTGGTTTACTCGAAGCTGAGTGACAGCAAGTCTCCTCGGGTCTCCAGGAGTCCTCTATGTACTCTAGCCGATCCCAATAGTGCTGCAGTTTGGATGGTATCGATTCTTCCTCTGATTTCACCCAGACCCCTTTCCACACAGTTGGGAACAGCTATCTGGTCACTAATTATTAGTAGTAGGACCTTTACCTTCATGTTCCAGTTTTCCCAGTTCTCTGGCAAGGTACAAGAAAGAATCTCTCTCTCTCTCTCTCTCTCTCTCTCTCTCTCTCTCTCTCTCTCTCTCTCTCTCTCTCTCTCTCTCTTCATCCGTCTCTATCAGTTATGTTCTTGGTAGACGGCATCAAGTGTTTGCACAGAGCTGGTCGGCCAACACCAATGTGTGTCAATGTATACGTGCCCGTAGAACTTTGCTAAGTATATATTCAGTAAATCAGTAAGTGCTATTGTTGTATTTTCCTCGCCCGGAAGATGGAACTTCCGGCTAAGGGACAAAGAGAGAGATAAAAATATATATTAAAAAGAAAGACAAAGCGGAAGAAATGGTTTCCGGTCAAGGAAGCAGGGGGAAGTTAAAGAAATATATAACAAAGCTCCGTTATCAGATCAAAAAGATAAAAATGTGTAGGCCTGTCGCCAATACAAAAAGCCAGAGGGTCAAGCCGACAGAGTCAGACGCCAGCCGGCAGCAGAAAGGACACTTCACGTCTCCCGTCAGCAACCACCCCTCGTGCACTCATTGTAAGCTCTGTGCCTTCACCACCTACACACCGAAGAAAATAAAGAAGGATCCTCCTTTTGTACATACGTATATCTGTTGTTATTGAAGTCCAGTAGTCGGTCGTAGCTGACTACTAACATACATCGCTTTGGGTACTGTGACCATACCCGCTACGTATACAGATACGCGATTTAGCAACGGAAAGAAGAAGCCGCTATATAACATATAGAATTTGATGCCAGTATACAACACTATGATCAATGAAGACAGTTTTAATATACTCTAAAAATATCACATATGTCTATTTATCCAAACACTCCACGTCGAACAGGATGCGACACAAGGTCAATTTTAAATCGAAGCTTAACAGTTTTCCTTCTCCTAGACGAGGTTGCTACCAAAATCAAAGAGCCGGGTTTGCCATACTATTTAACCATAGCTGGAGAGAGAATAGTTGAATGCATACCTTTCCCAAGTGTATTAGCTCTATATGAAACATAACCAGCCTCGTCCTGGATTTGAACTCGTGTTGGCGAGTCCATTTCCTTCGACGATAGCGATTGTACTACGATCGCCGTATCAAATACTATTTTCTTCCTCCTAGCCGAGTTTGCTACCAAGGTTAAAGAGTCCGATTTGCCCTACTATTTACCCATAGCTGGAGGAAAAATAGTTGGATACATAGTTTTCCAAAGGTTATAATTGCTACGTGAAATGCAAACAGCATCGTCAAGAATTTGTACTCGTGTTACCGCTACCATTTCATACGACCATAACCATTACACACCAAACGCAAAATGAAATACTGAAGCCTATAAATAAAAGAATTCTCATAAATTTATTTTGAGAGGTGCTACTCTTGTCCACGAGCGACGGATATTAGTCAATCGTACATGACATGTTACGCTGATAATTTTTTTTTTCAGCTGTAATATCTTTTGCGCATGTCACAAAAGGGTGCTTTGGCTGCAAACTGATGCTATAGTCATACTCCTTCCTTTTGAAGATCCCGCCAAGAATTTCAGATCGAAAGAAAATGGAGGCCCAGCTATTAATCAATCATTTCTGAAACATCTTTTTCTTTTTCGACAGATAGTCAACTGTTGCATTTGCATTGAGCGAAGAGGAGGCGTTGTCTTGCATGAAGATAAGATTTCCGACATTCGGAAATGACTGAATATTGTTCGACAAAAATTCAATGAATGGGTGGATTGTCAGTGGTGGTCTATCGAATAAATGCCAACGTCCGACCAACTCGTCTCCTACGATTCCAACTTAAAACATAATTCCTCTACCGCCTTGTCCGCCCTGATTACTGGGGTTGTAGAATATACCGGCTGCACCCGGCAAAAGGAAAGACCCACCCCCAATGGAGCTATCTGTTACCCTGGAGAGTGGCCCATGATGCTCAAGGAAATAATCCTGATTCCCAGCTATGGATAAATAGTAATGCAGATTGAGTCATTTTGCTTTAGTTAGGCAACCGCTTTAGGAGAAGGAAAACTCTGAATTCAAACCAGTTTTACCCCGCTTAAAAATTAACATAAATTATTGAATACCACTACTTCTTGTGTCTTCTGTTTTCTTATAACTTTTATTTGACTGTTCTTCTTCTTCTTTTGTGACTTGGGTTGTCTTGGGTGTTTCTTCGGATTATCTTTCTTTGTGTCCACTTCTTGCTCTTATTTTAATATACACAATTAAGACTTGAATTTATGACGTCTTTATTCTTCCAAAAACCCATTTCAACCGTACGAATGGAAATAAAGCCGTTCTTCCAGTCCCTTTGTTACAATGTCTGAGACCATGCTCAATCTCAAATTAACCTATTCTCACAGCTAGGGAACTGCTCTAAAGGTCAATCAAAGATTACTACCTGTTTGTCAAATCACTGTTTATTTTCCATTACTCTTCTATACTGTTACTTTTAAATTCTATTCTTACCTTACAAAATAATAAGGCTAACTATTCCTTATGTAACATTGTGTCACATTCTATTCATGGAGAGGGTTGGGTAAATACATAAACGGGATTTGACGTTCCCTGTTAAGTAATTCCTCTATGTTAAGGGAGGTGCAACTTTTTCCTTGTATCACATCCATCTCATTCGGAGGGGTTGGTAAATATGTATATAGACATATATATATATATATATATATACACGCGCACGCGCACACACACACACACACACACACATATATATATATATAGAGAGAGAGAGAGAGAGACAGAGACAGAGACAGAGACAGAATGAGAGACAGAGAGACAGAGACAGAGGAATAATGTGTAAAGAGTTCTACAAAGTCAATAAATTTCACTCAGAACAAATAAAGACGAAAGTGAAAATCAATAAAGGTCTCTACTTTGGTCTAACTTTGTCATCGCTCATCTATATATTAATACTCGTGTTCCTTAATTGTACGACCATTAAGAACTTCCGGTTAAAAATAAAACCATCCAAATCCTGCAAAATCAAATGCCAAAATGTAAATCCTGATTATCTGCTATTGCTTATCCGACGAATTCTTATTTCCCATGAGTGGAGTCATCTCAACCAAATAATGGTACATGTTTATTATACAGAAAGAGAGGGATATACAGAAAAAATATTATAAGAAAGAAAGAAAAAAAGAAAGAGAGTAGGGAAGTAGCAGAGTATTAGAGAGTGAGGAGTGTGTGGAAGCGATGGCGCTAATCTATTTCAATCAAACATAATAAAAAGATGGAAGAAGGAAATAAAGAAAAAAAGTGGGAGAGAATTAAATAAAGATTATTATACTTTTTACATATTGAACTAAATGTTCAGTTGAAATAGATTAGCGTTATCGCCTCGCATGCTCTCTCTCTCTCTCTCTCTCTCTATCTATCTATCTTTCCCCTTCACTATTTCTGTTTTCTTTCTTACTTCTTGTATTTTTTCTGTGAAGCATGGACTTTTCTTCTCTTTCTTTCTTTTTAACCAAAGGGTTTGCAATATTGGCCGTACTTTTAAGGAAAACGAATTTTAATATATAGAACATAAGATTGTATACTGGAAGGCTGCTTTATTATTGTATTTATTAACAATCCTCGCTGTTTGCAGGAAGGCTGTAACAGATTTTTAAATAATTTCCCTCTTTGTGATCATAACATGTTAAATCTTTTTAAACAACCAAAGATAGAAGAAGCAGTAAATATATTTTTCAATAAAGTTAATGTCAAAAGTTTTTTAAAAATGTGTTTTATTTTGATTTAATAAAATGAAGGAACATATTATATTACCTAATAGGCGAGGAAATTGAGAAAGTAAAGGCTTCCATATTTATATTAAAATGACTTTTTTTTCAAGTGTTAACCATATACTTCTTAAAATAACTAAAGCACGGATGGACTGCTGTGGAAGAGAAAGTTTTCAATATGACAAGGAAGACGTCAGTTGACGTTTATTAGAATATTATGAAAATATTTCAGTAAACTTTATGCAATAAGCAGATCTGATATTAACGAACAAAAATAGACGTGCATCATTTTATTTGTTGTTTTGTGGGTAGATGTACTATGTACGGAGAATATATTTTCCACTTTATACATAAATTCGCATTACACCGTTTATTTGATATTTTGTTTAATAACACTAGCAAATATATGCACCCTCCGGGTGCAAGTATTTAAGTTTTGATATAATAAAATATCATATTAAATTAGAAAGGCTAATGAAACTGACTAAGAATGCAGATAAAAAGATCTGCAACAAAGGGGGTATAATCGAAAAATAGAACAACTTTGAAACTAACTATTCCATCATTTTCCATTACTCCCCTCTTTCATTGGTAAATTTTCCTAATTTAACTATTTAGTTAAAATAGGAAGTAAAGGATAATATTACAGTTATTTCTTCTTGTAAATAAATTTCTTTTAAGATTTATCCACGAGATTTTGTTTATATTTCTTAAGATAAAACCAAACAATTAGAAATCAATAATACCAAGCACATATTTATTAAAATAAAATTTTAAATATCAATATGCAAATTAGCCTTCTCATTCAAACTGTAAAAAGCTATTTTGTTGTATATATGAATACAATTGCATGTTATTAGTACGTAGATATGGTCAACAGTATTAATAATGTAAAATGATTTTTATTAATAACTGAAGGTTTAAAAGAATGAAATCATGGAGAATTTGACGTAAATAATTAAGGGAAATGTGACTTGAGTAGTAATATAGTTTCGGTTACAGACAGAAAAACACACAATCTCCATTATAATAAGATATCATCCCTAGAAGGCTATATAATGCCAAATATTGTTTTTTATAGATGACTAGCACGAAAATCCACTCTCCTGGTGTGAGTATTTGTTTCAGTTTAATCAATTGCATTTAATTTTAAAGATAACGAAATTTAATGAAAACACATATGAAAAGATCACAATTATTTTAATTATATTTAATTGTTTCTGTATAAACTCATTTATAGGATCGATTTTAATACGTTGGAGAATAAAGCAAAAATATAGAGATCAATAAAACAAGTAATTATCTATTAAACCTGGTTTTGTTAAAACCCATTATGCAAATTAACCACACCGATATTATGTAATCCTTTATTTCTTAGTGATATATAACACACATTGCAGGATTTGAAATGCATGAATATCATGAGCTATTTTGCGGCAAATCTAACTAAGATTTTCATAAAAACCTCGTTAATAAATAAGATTCATTATTCCATGTATTAACGATTTTGACTTTCAGTTAAATAATCATTGATAAACTTACACACTGTCCGATGGTATTTTGACATAAACAGTAACATCGTTTTTTCTGTGGATGAGATACTACTGCCTTGGTATGTGAATTGCTCCACTGATTTTAAAAGTATACCGTCAATTGTAGAGATGCCTCCTTCATCCTTAAACACAATTGTGTGCGTGTGAGTCTGGATGTGAGTGTGTGTGTGTGTGTGTGTGCGTGCGTGTGTGTGTGTGTGTGTGTGTGTGTGTGTGATAAGAGCTAAAGAATAAATGCATAAACGTTGGCAAATGAAGTTTAAAGATTTTGTTAATTAATTCTGACTCGTTTTGGCTTTGGGCCATTATAGATGATTTTTATTTCAAGAGTGCTTATATTTCAAGACTGATAGACTTACCGACGCTAGGACATTGATGTTTACAATTATATAAGTGTATTGAGTAGTTTTCAATGATGTCATGAGTGGGAATATTAGCCTATAAATGTTAATGGATTTTTTAATAAAAAAGTTTTTTTGGTCAAGTTCATATCTTTCTCTTGGAAGCGCTTAGCGAACGAAATTAAATGAGAAACCATATACAAAGATTACATTCATTTTAATTATATTTTTGTGGTTTCTATATAAAATCATTCTAATGATTTAAATTTTATTTTAATACGTTAGAGAATAAAATCATCAATGCATAGAATAAAACTTATTTGTTAACGATGTCCCTATTAAAATCTAACTAAGATGTGCCCCCAAATATCCCACGTTATTTGTCCGTTGAAAATCCTGCAATGTGTCTTATATATCCATAAGAAATAAAGCTTTACAGAATATATGGTGTGGTTAATTTCTTGGTGTTATTGCTAGTGAAAAGGGGATAGACTCCCTCGCTGACTGGCTGATACCGACTTTAGGCCGCCCCGAGGACTTATTGATCTCTAATAATGATATTAGAGATCAATAACACCAAGAAATTAACCACAACATTTATTCTGTAAAGCTTTATTTCTTAGTGATATATAAGACATGTTGCAAGATTTTCAACGGACGAATAACATGGGATATTTTTGGACACATCTTAGTTAGATTTTAATAGGGACATCGTTAACAAATAAGATTTATTCTATGTATTAATGATTTTGATAGAAATGAAATACTTTTGATAAACTTATGCAATTCCTGGTTGCAATATGACATAAACACTGACTTAGTTTTAGTTACAGGCACCACCATATATATATATATATATATATATATATATATATATATATATATATATATGTTTAAACTATAGCAACGGCACCGAGAAAGTAATTTTGTCGGTAAAGTCTGACTATATACTATGTTCTTGTAGAAAGGTGTTCTAGACCAGCGTGTTTCGAAAGTCGACGTTCACTGGACTGTACTTGAGCTGGGATTCATTTGCCCAAAAGCGTTCAGGTAACAAAATCAATAAATAATGGGTATCCCGAGGATGTCATCATAATTAGACATCAAATGCCCAGTATATTCGTCTACCTTGGTTGGACCGGCTAGTCAGACTTTAGCCGACAAATTACTTTCTCGGTGGGCCGTTGCTATCCGCAGCCAAAGTTAGAACAATATTTTCTACCAGGGCCGCTTTTCGCTCTGCTAGTAAGGACGTATTGCCAATACTCAATCAAAGCTTACTTGTTTATAAATATACGTGTGCGTGTGAAGCCACTTATATTGGCCGTACGATTCAAAGATTGGCTGTCAGAATTAACCAGCACATACCCGAGTAATACGCGAACACAAACCATAACATCCGGGTTATCGCAGAGCAGCGAGTCTTCGATTTGCGAACATCTAATCAACATGAGCGCTTGCCGGTCTAGTGATCACCAATTCTCTATTTTGCACAGGCTAGGACTTTACTGTCCTTGAGGCCGTAATTATTAATTTTTTTCGTCCTACCTTGTGCAGACAGATCAGACCTAGGCACTCGCTTATTTTATTGGACGAGTGTCTGACTTAATGGGGACTTAAAAGCGACTTTTAGTCGTCTCCGGCTGTATAAACCTTGATGAGCAACCGGACGAAAGGGCCTTGTTTTTATCAAATTTTTTTTTCACTCTTTTCCTTCGTATCTATATAGGTGATCATAATGATTACCCTTAAAGGCTCTCCTATATAAGGATGTAGCACTAAATGGCGGCCTTTACATACATAGAGGTATGTGTATTAAAAAAATTAAAATCCCCTTCGTGGGTGACTTATAGCCTAGCGGTTAAGCTGTCTGACTGACACAGAACCGATCAGATTTCAATCCTGGCTGTAGGTAGCTTACAAATGTGTAGCCATACTGAAGAGACTTGATAAGTCAAAATAGGTGTCTGTCGATGGCTATATATATATATATATATATATATATATATATATATATATATATATATATTAATATACAAGCGTGTTGGTAAATCCTTGCGGTAAGAAAAAAAAGCAAATAGTTTGATTGTAAAAATATACTACCAAACATCAACCGGGAGAAAAAAATTTTTGAAAAAAAGAAAAGCCAAGATAGTCGTACCAACAAAAAATAATCTATTGGTACAGTATTTGGCAAAAAAAAACAATTTATATGTATATATATATGTATATAAGATATATATATATTCATATAACCACTGGAGAATAGCTAATAAGTAAAAAGTGCTCAATACCTAAGTAGAGCAAATAATAAAGATAAATCTAATGAGTCAGACGAACCTACTATTAGTTTAGCTTAATGCTCTTCAGGGCTAAGATCTGACTCTAAGGCTAAGAGTCAGATCTTAGCCCTGAAGAGCATTAAGCGAAACTAATAGTAGGTTCGTCTGACTCATTAGATTTATCTTTATATATATATATATATAATATATATATATATATATATATATATTGAATTTCATATTTATCATTTTTCTAGGAAGATTGTTTCGTTTGTTCAGATCTGGGAGAATGTATGAATGATTTTAAGCGTCGGTGCGTCTTTAATCGTGTTTTTTGGCGGGAAGAAGAACAAAACCTTAAAAGATTGATTCCCAACCCAACTTGTTGAACATAAATCACTATAAAAGGGGGAGCTAGTCGCCGATAGAATCAAAATACGCAATCATTTCCAGACTATCATAAATCATGGAGAAATGAAATATTTAAAAACCTAATAGCATGAAATTAATCTGATTGAATTGAAATGAACAATAGTGCTTTATATCATTTGAAATATGTGTCTCGCCAATTCGAGGCAGTGTTGACCGTACAGCATGTGATTCACAGTCTGGTATCAAAATCAGTTCCACTTATTTCGTTTATCTGTGTATTTAACGTTCTTTCCTGTCAATTAGATATTTATATTGAACGGTGTATTTTGCCAAAAGAAAAGGATAACACTGTACAAAGGAAAGAGATTGATTGATTGTCTAGCAATAAAAACAATGATATAAATATTATGCCCTGTCGTCACTTCATCTTATTATAATGAAGATTCGGTGTCTGTTTGTCTGTAACTGGAACCTTGGATAATTAAGGTTCGAAAAAAAGGATCAGTTTTAATAAAAAAATTAAATATGAGTAAAGAAGGAAAGAAATATTTTGAAAAATATTTTGAAAGTGACGAAAGAAAGGGAATAAAAAGAATATGTTAAATATAAGAAAAAAAGAAAAAAGAGAAGAGAGAGAACGAAAGGTAGAGATAGATAGAGAAGGGGAGAGAGAAGAGAGAGTGAACATTGGCGCAATCGGATGCGTATCGCGTATCGTCAATTGAACGGAATGAAAAGAAGGAAAAAAGAAAGGAAAAAGAAAAGTTGTGTATGTTTTAGTGAAGAGAGAGAGAGAGAGAGAGAGAGAGAGAGAGAGTCAGAGATAGAGAGAGGGTGAGAGAGTTTAATAAAATTTGATTTAAAATTTTCTCTAATTTAAATGAATACAACTTGAGAAACGTACAAATCAGGACACTTTTAATTTTTATCCAGTAAATTGGGACCCTAACAGGTACTCCTTCTCCGGATCTGAGTGAATTAATTGAAGGGGTAATGAACACTAACTAAATCTTCAAAACGTGAATCCCACCATTAGATGAAGTTTTGTCATGCATAGAATATCACTTTATAGTGTGGGGGGTCTTACTCTCAGCAGCAGATACAGTCATCATATCCTAAGCAAAGTATTTAGTTTGAGTAAGCAGACTTTACATTGCTATATCACTTAATAATAGACAATTTTACTTTTCAAATATTGTAATTCATTTATGATGGTAATATATATACGATGAGTATATTTCTATGCGCATATTATATATATATATATATATATATATATATATATATATATATATATATATATATATATGGGTCAATAGACTCATTAGATAGACCAATAAAACCATAAGTGGACTCCACAACAACGTCATATATATTTATATAGATATATAAATTTATGTTTATATCTATATTTGTATATATATATATATAAATGTACATATATATATACGCCTATATATATGTGTATATGTATATAAATTGAAATTTATATTTATATTTATATATATACATATATATAAATTTATAAAATATATATATATATATATATAATATATATATATATATTGAAATGTATATTTATATTTGTATATATATATATATATAAATTTATATTTGTATATATATATATATATATATATACACATATATATATATTAATTTGTATAAATATATATTGAAATTTATATTTATGTTTGTATATCTACAAATATATGTTAATCTCTCTCTCTCTCTCTTCTCTCTCTCTATATATATATATATATATATATATATATATATATATTATAAATTATATATATATATATATATATATATATATATATATTATAATATATATATATATATATATATATATATATATATATATATATGATCGAACGAAAAATGTATGAATATTAATGATTTTAACATTAATTTCAATATTTTTGATTTTATGAATATAAACCTGAAAATATGAAAGATAATGAAGACAAAATTCAGAACGTACTTTGTTGAGACGATGGCGTCAAATTTCATTGCATTGTCCACGGCCGTTAATCGAGAAGATATTGGCAAGAGGCAGACAAAACCTCAAATTTAATTTAAAACATTTCTTCTTCTGTTCATTTCGGTAAATAAAAACGACAATTTCGATAGGATAAATCATCACTTTTAACAATGGGGAAGAAACAAATATAAAACCCTTTTGATCTTCAATCAAGGATACTTGATAAGTCGAAACACGTGTCTGTGGATGACCCTATATATTCTCCCCATCATTCCCTAGGGTTGAGCACTCTGGGGGGGGATCTTGCTGACGGCCGCCAACTCAAGCGTAAACGCAACGCTCTTCTATATAAGGACTGGAGCACTCTGTGACGGCCTTTACACAAAGCGATGTATGTATTAAAACAGTTAAAATAACCTTCCCATTCTGTAAGTGAAGACAGCCTAATGGTTAAGTGCCGGACCGATCGGATTTAAATTCCGGCTGTAGGTAGCTTACAAAATGTCTAGTCACACTGAAGAGACTTTATAAGTCGAAACACGTGCATGTAGATGACCCTATATATATATATATATATATATATATATATATATTATATATATATATCTATGTATCTATCTATCTATATATATATATATATATATATATATAATATATGTGTGTGTGTGTGTGTGTGTGTGTGTGTGCATATACATTTTAATAGTATTATACATAATTAACTTTGATCAACTATTAAACATAAAAAGAGGGAGTTAAAAAAAGACGAACAAAATACGAAAGTAAAAAGGAGACTTTGTAACTCTTTCGACATGAATTCACAACAGGTAAACTGTTTAAAATTCAATGTATATAAATTGGTTTGAAGCTTAATGTTATTATTGGAGTGAAAAGAAGTGAAAAAATATATACATCCTTTTTATGTCACTCTAAAATCATCCCCAGCGAATAATGCTAGGGGATGTTTAACTCTTTTCTGCCAACAAGAAGAGTTAAACATATTTGTATGTATAAAAGTAATTGTTAAGTATGTTATAATATATTAATGATTTGAATGCAATTACAATGCGTATAAAAAATAAAAACAAAAAGATGTTATTTTTGTCTTATCAGTTTCAAAGTATAAAACTTTATCTTCAGAGATTAATATCAGAAATGTACGTGCTTAAGTTTTTTTTGGTGTGGTTATATTTTTTTTTCCTTTTTTTTTTCTTTCTCCCTTTTCTTTTTTCTTTATGTTATGAATGAAATGGGCGAATAACTGTAATTTCTTTTTTTTTATATCTGTTGAGAACGAATGTTTGAACCCCTGCTTGTATATGTATCCAATATTGTCTGTTTATCTTCCGGTGAAACATTGCAACAAAGTAGCCATGTTGAATTCAAAATAAAAACGGTCACATACATATTTGTATGATTTTTATTTGTTTATTCGTTTTTATTTTAAGTACGTGACGAGAAAGTGTGTGAGTGTCTGTGTATAAATTTATTAGTTAAAGTTTTAATTATTAATTTGCATGTTTACACTAAATATTTAATAAATAAATAATAGATATACAAACTATTACAATATATAAACAAATTAATAATTAAACTTTAACTAATAAATTTTAACTAATAAATACTATAGGCCGACAAACAAAAACCTACATCAATCACCTCTTGCTGACCTCTGAAAAAGGCAGTGACAATAAAAAAAATAAAACCTGTCTTGATACATTTTGAAAAAAAATGAGTAGATCTGTTTCAATCGAACATAATGAAAAGAGGAAAATAAAAAAAACCTTTTTTTTAAAAGAGTGAGATAGTTAAATCAAGATTATTATACTTTTTACATATTAAACTATTTGGCAATAGCTCTTTAGTAAACGTATCAAACGTTATAATGATTAAATTATTATACTGTGGTATATCAAAAGATTCTGCCTGTAAATAGATAAATATAGCACTGTGCAATTGCAAGAAATCGAATCAAATAAAAATCTATGACAGAAATTCAAAGTATTAATGTATGAACTGCCATTTTGTCTTTGTTTTTTTTTTTTTTTTGGTGGGGGGAGAATTTCGACCATCACTCAGCTTGTCGTAAATAATGCATCTAACGTCAACAGACGTGTGTCAAAAGTTTCCTTGTTCTTTCTCAAAGTGACACGGTCTGTTATAGGTTTTCTATCAGACATTTGATAAATTGCTTTTATGATTTATTCGGCTTCTCAATGGTTTTTTTAAGTGAACAAAATAGCCATAAATTATATCAAATGGTTTAAAATTGTGGGTCTGAGAACTTTTCAGCCTTTCTTTTTATAAGGATTTTTTAGTTTTTATTGGTCAAAAGAACTAATAGTGGTGTAACATGAATATCAGAGTTAAGAGAAAATAATAGGAACAAACAGAACGAGTATTAAGGATAGGTAAAAAGGTTTACTAAGCAAAGATACAAAATGAATAGAGTAAGTAACAAATTGCTAAGTTGAATTATCATGCCCTATGAGACCTTTTTTGATTCTCGTTTCTGAGGTTTCGTCAGACAGTGTTTATAGGAAAACAGGCGTCAGGCAGAGTATTTCTCTGCTGAGGTTGAAACTCCGGAGCGGTGAAAATATGTAGAGCAGAAATAAATCTTTGATCAGAGCAAAACAAGGTCTTGTAGATTATTAATGCATGACTTAAAAAAGAAGCCCTTAGTTAGAGACAGCAACATGGTAAGAAAATAGAAGAGACGAAAGGATGACAACCGGCCAAAAGAAAGATGAACAAGAAGCAAGTAGGTCACAGTCAACTCTATATGTCGTCTGTCTCTCACTCTCACCCAAACTCTCTCTCTCTCTCTCTCTCCTCTCTCTCTCTCTCTCTCTCTCTCTCTCTCTCTCTCTCTCTCAATTATATACCCAGCAATGGGGATATATAAAACCTAAAGAATAAACTAGATGGAAGAATGGTGCGTGCGATCTTAAGTAAATCGTGGAAATAACACACAACAAGAGAAAGCATTTGCACGGACACTTGCCTCCTATTATAGACAAACCGTGTGAGACGAACAAGACATGCTTGGCACTACTGAAGAAGCAAAGACGAACACATGAGTGACGTTCACCTGTCAAAAACCAGCACCTGGGTACGCCAGTATATGCCACCCAGAAAAGACCTACTTGACCATCTCTGTGTAGATACTGGACAGTTGGCGAGAGATTGTCATAGATATCCGTGCTATTAGCATGACCCAATGTTAATGGAGATTACGGGCTTAGGGATTTACAATATAAAAACTGTTAAACTGCGCAGGTCACCTCTACGAGTACGACTGATAAATTGTAATTTATACAGGAATGTGACCTGAGCAAAACGGTCCAAGGGTCGTGTAGTTCAAGAATGAGGTGTGTCGCGAAGTACAGGAACGAATTAAATACGGACTGCTGGATTTGAAAACAAAAAGCGAAATGAATACAGCAACTAATAAGTGTTCTTTCCATCTGAAACAAAAAATGGGAAAATGTCACAAAAAGAGAATTTGCGTGCAGAGAAGTCGTGCTTG
This sequence comes from Doryteuthis pealeii, assembly GCA_023376005.1. Classification (NCBI taxonomy): domain Eukaryota; kingdom Metazoa; phylum Mollusca; class Cephalopoda; order Myopsida; family Loliginidae; genus Doryteuthis; species Doryteuthis pealeii. The sequence goes on along the minus strand of CM042149.1, from coordinate 51,690,588 downwards.
GAATAAGTCAGACTTGCCTTCAAGAGTCGCTACGATGCACATTATTGTAAATAGGTTTGTAATATCAAGGAACGGTTCCACCTTTGTCAGATCTTTGTCAGATCTTTGCTTTTATCCCTTGCTGAATACAAAATTACGAATAAACTAACTATTAATATTATCTCTCTCTCTCTCTCTCTCTCTCTCTCTCTCTCTCTCTCTCTCTCTCTCTCTCTCTCTCTGTGTGTGTGTGTGTAGATATATATACACTTGTCTGAGTTTAGTTTTCCTTTGTCCACATTTCTCCCTATAATCTTTACTACATTCTGTCGGATTTACTATAAAACCTCCCACCCTCATGTATATATATATATATATATATATATATATATATGTGTGTGTGTGTGTGTGTGTGTGTGTGTGTGTGTGTGTGTAAATGAATAAATTATAACCTTCAATTTTTCAGATATATATTTATTTCTGTCTCTTAGCTTTTTCAAATTGATTCCCAAATTTTGAAATCAGATTTGAAAAAGCTAACAGACGAATATAAATTTATATCTGAAAAAATTAAGGCTTTCATTTATGAATTGTCTCAATAAAGAATAAATACTTGAAGGTTTTATTATTTGCAAATGATTAGTATTATTGATTACTTGGTGCCACATAACTGCTTGCATAAAATACTGAATTCTGCATTAAATAACCCATTGTAGCATGATTATTAAGGTGTACAGGAGTTTGAAAGTGGTAATAAAGCTGTGGTTAAAAAAGGAGTGGATATACAACGGGTTACCGGTAATTTGACCGATGAATAATCCCGGAAGAGGAATTGAAAGTTGACCGGAAGCGTAAGTGACGTGGTGATGAGAAACGAGAAAGAAGAAAATCGCCCTTCTTTTCCTTTCGGCTGCGTAGTGTTTGGACGGGACTGCTGGTCCCTTGTGGAGGACAGCGATATAGTTGGTACTGTTAAAAGGTACAGTAATTTAACAGTGTCCTCCCTCTCTTTCTCTCAGTCTTTCCTTCTCTCCGATACAGAGCTCACGACACGAGCCTAAAAATAAATGCTAAGCCCTTCTGACCATAATTCTTACGTGTCTGTTGTCCCTTCTTTATCGACAATGACGACCGCTACTTAAACTTGAGTTGGCTACCTATATCGTTCCGGGGTTTGCCACCAAGACGCTTTGGTACGTTGTTATACAACCACTACATTTTTAATGCCGTTAATTTTGAGGCACGGTGACAGGCACCGCTACGTTACACCATTAAGGGTTAACATGCCGTAAAACCTACCAGCTAATGAATTTCTTTATCTTATCTCTATCAACCTTGACTTATCTACTCAAATATGAAACTTCAATTCAGCGATTATGGTTTCTGCGCAATAAATGTGTCAATGAAAATTTAAACATCGGAGACGTTTTTAAATATTTAACAGATAAGTAATGCTGTATCGATCGAAACAGATGATAATTCGATGGCGCCAAATCCGATTAATATGTCATGTGTATCACAGTCCAAGGCTTATCAATAACCCGCTCTTAGGGGCGGCCACAAGGGCTAGTGTGTTAATGTTGTATACCCTTGTTGGGTATATACATCGAGAGAGTTCTCATGTGATAGAGAGACAGAGAGACAGACCGATAGAGTTAAAACTGTGATTACTTGCTTCTTTGTCCAGTGGTTGTTTCATCCTCTTTCTTTTGGCCGGTTGCCATCTTGTCTTCTATGTTCTTGTCTGGCGATTTCTAACAAAGGGTTTCTTTTAAGTCATGTATTATTTAACTACAAGACTTTGTTTTTTTGATCAAAGATTTTATTATTGCCCGTCCTGATTCACTGCGTGGTTTGAGTTACAACCTCTATGCCTGACGTCTGGCTGAAAACTGATTAAACTAAGTCTATCACGTGACTTGCAAGATTCCCGCCTTAGTATTAGTATTACAAAATGTAATGACATCTTGATCTCTAGTTCTTCACTTATCCCAAAAACGCTTCAACAAGCGCAATAGTTGGTATAATGGGGATACATCTAGCTATATATATATATATATATATTAAAAGGGCCGGGTTTGCTCAGTCGGTAGAGCGATCGTCTAGTAATCAAAAGGTACCTAGTTCGATGCCCGCCCTCGCCAACTCAGCGTATGAGTAGCGCAGGAATCTGTGCGGTTAAAGTAAGGAGCTGATGCTAAGGTGTAGTGCTCCACCTCAGACTCAAAAAAATCTCCTTGGTCTAGCTCTAGTAAAAAGGGGATAGACTCCCTCGCTGATTGGCTGATACCGACCTTAGGCCACCCCGATGACTTTATATATATAGACAGAGAGTCATCCACAGACACGTGTTTCGACTTACCAAGTCTCTTCAGTGGGGCTAGACATTTGTAAGCTACCTGCAGCCGGAATTGAAATCCGATTGGTTGGGTGTCTGTTCGACACCGTAACCATTAGGCTGTCATCACTTACAGAATACGTAGGGGATTTTAAGTGTTTTAGTACACATCCATCTCTTTGTATGTAAATATATATATATATATATATATATATATATATATATATATGTGTGTGTGTGTGTGTGTGTATGTGTGTGTGGGTGTGTGTGCTATTAAGTTTTTTGTGCTATTAGAAATATTACAACAATACTAAATAAGGTTAATGATTGATGAGCTATTTAGTTTTAGGAAGTTTGATGTTATATCAAGGGCACTAGTTGGGAGAGTCTTACCCCTCTGCAAAGATGCAGTCTGTGTATTCTATAGGCTCCAGCCGACTGAATTAATATAGTTTAAGTTTAGAGATTGAATGTAAAAATCATTGTTAAACACATAATATTGGTCTTAGAAGAAAAAGGTGAGTACGATTGTTGGCATCCTTCCAATGAATAGTAATGTGCGTTTCTTAGAATATACGGAAGAACAAAACTGACATATTTGTTTTTATACAAAGAGACGAGACGCTTCTCAGTGTATTAACTATTGTTTGTTATCTTTAAGTGTAAAAAAATATTTTTCAACTTTTTCTACCTATTAGAATAAAAAGTAAGTATATATTGATTATTTTATCAGTTTTTCTCTTAGAAAAAATTTCAAAATTTTCATTTAATTTCATTGACATTTTCGATTTTAGATTGCGAATGTTTTTAGATTGCTGAGTCAGCCAGATTTAAAAAATGGTATGATACGTTGAGCTACGGCTTCTAGGATTAAAGTTGACAAAATGACTCTCTCTCTCTCTCTCTCTCTCTCTCTCTCTCTCTCTCTCTCTCTCTCTCTCTCTCTCTCTCTCTCTCTCTCTCGTTTGCCTTTCATTGTATCACTGTTCTAATTTATTCGTCTCTTTAAATACTTAAGTTTCCTACACCCTTCCTCCCACCCTTCTCTATCATTCAAACTCTCTCTCTCTCTCTCTCTCTCTCTCTCTCTATATATATATATATATATATATATATATATATATATATATATATATATATATATATATATATATATATATGTACATATATGATATGACTAAAGCAAATAAAAAGTGGGTATGAAAGTAATTAATTTTAACCTTTTATAGGTTTCGTGAATATGTCGGGTATATAATTTTCTGATTCAATTTATTCCAAATGCACCGATCCTCATCCAATTTCCACTCGAATAAACTGGTACATTCAACCAATGTTTTGGCTATTGGGGTAACACTGTATTTTTTTCCAAAACAATCGTAGTAAATACCTACACGATTACAAGTGAACTCTGGTCTTGTTAGAATCTTTCATACTGCGATAAGATAAATGTCTTCCTGGCCAGCCGGTGATATTGCTATTATCCCAGCTGCGCATATATGGGCAGGGCAACAGACTTTGAAATCTACATCGACCCACCGAAAAGTTCGGATGGTAAAAGTAGGTATTGTGTCTGGAAAACAATGAGGACAATACAAAATAATGGAAACATTTTCCATTCTTTTGTATTGTCCTGGCGAAGGTTTAATATAAACCGAAACGTTTAAACGGTGATTTACCATCGCTTTTTTTTGGAATATGTTGTTTTTCTATTCTCTACACACAAATAAAATGTAAAATGAACGCAACTCCCTAAACTCTAGACTTAAAATAAACTGAGAAAGGATACACACACACACACACACATATATAATATATATATATATATATATATATATATATATATATATATATACTAGAAAAAATGTGACCCGTTGGGACACCCATTGAGCCCGGTTAGATTGTTGGAAAAATCATATGATGAAATAATTTCATTAAAAGTTTTCCAAAACTGTCCAAATAAGTTATTTAAAGTGCAGTAAACATTTTCATTTGACCAAAGGAAAAAGAGAAGGGTCACTTATATATATATATATATATATATATATATATATATATATATATATTATATATATATTAGTGTTTGCACCTTACAGACAATAGCTCAATAGTCCAACATCTAAAATCACACTCTGGTCCCAATAATAAAGTCCGGAAAATACTTAACGATAACACTACCATTATAGAAACACAATCATGTAAACAACGACTAAAAATCTTAGAAGCACTGCATATTAGACACAAAAATCCAAAACTAAACAAAATAAACTTTGATAATAGCACCAACATTCTAAAATGCCTATATTTACTATAGAATTATAATAATAGCAAAAGTAGTAATAATAATGACAATAATAATAATAACTAATAATAATAATAAAACAAAATAATAAACACAACCTATATATATATATATATATAATATATATATATATATATATATATATGATAAACCGGCTAATATAATGCCAAAATATAGAGAGTGTTTGTAGACTCTCATAACAAAGGACAAAAACAGCCAAAATAAAAAAAAGTCATTTGCACTTCAGCAGCCGTCATTCCCAAATTAAGAAGAAATAGAAATTGCCTCTCGTGTTAACTCATCAATTTAAACCTCATTAAATTCAAACATTATCAACGATTAATTAAGTCTCATAATTGACGTAGAAGAAAACTTTTTTATATACTTGGTATAAACATTTATATATATGGAAAGTTATGGAAAATATGAATAACGAACATAGACAATTATATCTAATTAATATTTCGCCTCTGTTGGCCCTAGAGGTTTAGATTCTGATGAAGCCTCTAAGACACATCGGCGAAATATCAATTGAATATAATTCTGTGATCGCTATTCACTTTTTTCAATAATGTGTCCTAAAGTTTTGTGGGATTTTTCCTAATCTGCAATTTTATGGTCTACCGTGGTTTCAATCGAAATGATTTCATCATGACCCTACTCTATACGTAACTAAGTCGATATAAGTATTGAGTTGGTTTCTGATGAAATTTTGGAAGACCCTTAACTGTTTTTTTCGATTATTGTCATTTTCACTCCTTTTGAGTTTTTCCCATCAGCGTTAGCTGATGGTATTTCACTGATTCTAAGTGACAACAAGTCTCCTCTGGTCTCCAGGACTTTTCTGAGTATTCTAGCCGATTGCAGCAGTGCAGTAGTCTGGATGGTCTCAATTCTTCCCCTGATTTCTTGATACTCCAGTCTTTTTTCCAAGTTTATTGGTACCGTCCCAAGTGCAACAACTACAATTGGTATCACTTTCACTCTCATATTCCACAGCTTTTTCAATTCTCTAGCAAGGTCCAGGTATTTATCCATCTTTTCATTTTCCTTCAGCTTCACCCTGTGATCTGCTGGGACCGCAAAGTCGACCAGTTGACATGTTCTCTTAGTTTTTTATTTGTTTTTTATTTGTTTTTTTTTTTTTTGTTGTTAATCAACACTAGGTCTGGACACCTCGCTGGGATAGGGTGATCCGTCTTTATCTCAAAGTCCCAGAGAATTTTGTGGGTTTCATTCTCAAGAACAGATTCGGGTTTATGCATATACCATTTTGTTGTATGGTCAAAGTTTAATTTTTTGAATAATTCCCAGTGCATCACCTTCCCAACCAAGTCGTACCTCGCTTTATATTCCCCGTTGTGCTAGTTTGCTACATTCACTTAATACATGGTTTACAGTCTCATCTCTTCACAGCACAGTCTACATTTATTTTTGTTGCGTCTTATGAATTTTTGCTTTGATATAATTTCTTCTTTTTCTTCTTCTTCTTCTTCTTCTTCTTCTTCTTCTTCTTCTTCTTATTATTATTATTATTATTATTATTATTATTATTGATCTATGTTTTTAATATATTTAGCGCTTATGGATAATTTACTAATTCCACTGTAATTGAAAAGTTAAAACATCAATTGGATACTATACATATATATATAATATATATATATATATATATATATATATAAATTACGTATATATATGTGTGAGAGACAGAGAGTGCGCGTGTGTGTGTGTATATATATATGTCGGCGTCTGTGTGTGTGTGTGTGTGTGTGTATGTGTCGGGGTGTGTGTGTGTGTGTGTGTGTGTGTCGGTATCGGTGTACGCGTGCATGGGTGGAGGATCGTAATAATAAATATTAGTATTCACGAAAGAAATTACTTCGCCCGCAAATGCGTTTTTACTTCTTTTTGTTGAGTTGATCAGCCAAACTAAATTAGAAAGTTTTTTTGACAGTTTGACAACAGCTAAGGATGACTGATGTCTGTCACCAAAATAAAATGTTATATTCTGTCATAGACTATGTTTTAAGCAGAAGGCAATTAGAAGAAACAAGCTTAGAAACTTTGAAATGTATACATTTTACTGGACAGAAACTGACTTTAAAATTAACATTAAATGCCAAAATATGACTAAATACTTTTTTTTTTGTCTGCAATATCATTTGTTTCTTCCTACGTAATGATTCTTTTTTTTTTTTTTTTCTAGTGTATTTTCTTCTCTATCATGCAATGGCTGTCTGACGAGACTGGACTTATTGAGTTACCAACTGAAATGAATTTATAATAGCCAAATGAAGGTTTAAGTTTTTCTTTCTTGTATATATATATATATATATATATATATATATATATATATGTATATATATATTTGGGAGAATATGTGCTTAATTGAAGTCAGACCTAATTTTTTGAAAGTTAATTCATTAATGATTAATTAGGCGGGATTTAACTACTTAAATGTAAGGCTAAACAAATCGAGAAAAAACCCGTATGTCGAAACGACACGCAAGCCTCTTACCATTACACCAAACGGAACTCGCAATCGTTTCGACATACGGGTTTCGAGTCACACACGAGGCGATCTTCGTATCTATAGCTCTGCTGATGAGACCTAATAGGTCGAAATGTAAATTCAGAGATTGATTTTTCTCGATTTGTTTAGCCTTACATTTAAGTAGTTAAATCCCGCCTAATTAATCATTACTGAATTAACTTTCAAAAAATTAGGTCTGACTTCAATTAAGCACATATTCTCCCAAATAATGTCGGCTGAAAATAGATTTGTTTACATTTGCATATATATATATATATATATATATATATATATATATATATGCGTGTGTGTGTGTGTGTGTGTGTGTGTGTGTCACGCTACTGCAGGAAGCCAATGCGCCAGGGGATACAATACACACAACCCAATAAGGAAATTATTCGGTCAATTTTCTCTTTATATTGTTAACGTTTCCGTCGATCTATTCTCCAAATCTAGTCAGCCTTATGATATACAACAAACAAAGGATTTTTTCTATTGGTGTCTGTCACCAAAATAAAATGTTATATTCTGTCACAGACTGTGTTTTAAGCAGAAGGCAATTAGAAGAAATCAGCTTAGAAACTTTGAAATGTATAAATTCTACTGGACAAGAACTGACTTTAAAATTAACATTAAATGCCAAAATATGACTAAATGTTTTTTTTTTTTTTTTTTTTTTGTTTTTTTTTGCTTCAATATCATTTGTTTCTTTCTACGTAATGATTCTTTCTTGTTGCTCTCAAATGGACTAGAAGCATACTAATATATATATATATATATATATATATATATATATATATATATATATATATATATATATAGTTGCATGGACATAGAGTCATGAATATATATATATATATAAATAATAATAAGAAACGCCTACAGATCCTAGAGGCCATATGCATAAGAAATAAAATACCTAACATCAACAAAATAGCATTTAAAGTCGGAGACAACGTATTAAATATCTTTAATAATTAACACTTAATTTACACCCCCTTCTTAAAAAATAATAAACACTCCAAATTTGATAAAAACATAGATAAAAGAACTAAGAGATGAACTAAAAATCAAATTATGTACCCCATGATGACGACTGGCGAAACAGTCGAAAGTGCTCGGGTTATAAGTATGGGAAATATTATATACCAATTGGATCCAGACTCAAGAAAGATCGCAAGAAGACTGAAAAAAATACAAATACAGAAAATGAAGAAAGAATACTCCGTGTTGTTCAGTAACACATGCCTAGAATATATATATATATATATATATATATATATATATATATATATATATATTGACTTGCGAGTGCCCCAACTTATGAGTTTTCCGATGAGATGTCACTCAAACAATTTTGCTTTGTTGAGAGTTAAACTTTGAGGCACGAGTGAGCTTCAGATACGCTTATGTTTGTGAGTTCGTTAAAAACGTTTTAGGCTTTGACTTCATGTCCACGTTAACCTCACTTAGATACACATGCTCTAACCATGATATTGAGCACTATTTACCGATTAATATAGCACACTATCTCTCTCTCTCTATCTCTCTCTCTCTCTCTCTCTCTCTATCTATATATATATATATATATATATATATATATATATATATATGTATGTACTTATATATACAGTAGTACAGTGTGTATTGAAATAATACTAAATCCGCTCTACTAACGTATTGAGCACTTTATATTTGTTATAACACTGACTTATCCGCTTAAAACTTGATTCAACCAAATATTGGGATTAATACAATATTTTTTTACCGGTAAGTCATTCCCTTTATCGCATATATATATATATATATATATATATATATATATATATATATATGTATGTATTGTTGGATTTGGAAAGAGCTTATGTCGTAGTGTTGCCTTTCAGTTTTATAATGTCATTTGTCATATGTCTTATCTCCAGTCGATTTTTGCTGGATAAAAATCCCGACCATTTTCCGTATTTCATTCTTACCAAAATGATTCCAGTTCCACGAGGTCACGTCGGGAATTGAAGGTCTTATTCTATATAAAAAGGAAACAAACAGAAAATTGTCCAACTGAAAAGTGAATTGGAAGAAGATTAAGTTGACAGAATGTTTTCTCCCAAGTTATACTCTGATTTCAAAACACGCCTGCGCATACCGAAACTGTGTGGGCTGGGGTGGGGTGGGGCGATCACTACAAGAATGTATATTTTTTTCATATCCATATATATTTTTGTGTTTACTTTTTTAAAAAGGAAAAAAAAAATAAAGAAAGTACCGAATAGGCAAATGCTTCTGGTGGGCAATGTTCGCTTAAAGAATAATGACGTGCATCAAGGACGTTCACTGTTTTTATTCTTCGAATTGTGGTGAGGGAGAACAATAACTACATCCTTATTCAGCGTGAACATATTACATTCACACATTCCATACACTTATACGATTACATTTTTCTCCCCTTACAAAAATTAACCAATGTCCTGATTATGGTAATACCGAATACTTAAGTATGACACATAAATTGATTCCTCTGACAAACATCCTGTGTTTGTTTAATTTTTGAAAATATTTTCTCATAGATATTATGTATATGTGTAAGTGTTTGAGTAAAAAAGGAAAGTAATGAAAGTGGTATTTATGAGTCTTTTAATATGAAAGATGCTGTTGTTGGTAGGAGGTGAGAGAATTCGAGGGTGTTGGTGTGAAAGGAAGATGAAAAGCCAGTAGTATCGATAATAAGACTACCTCATCCTGAAGTCTTGACTCCTCTCTTCAGATCGAAAAGTATATCTTTTATAGTCACTGCCGAATCAAAGTGCATCAGAAAGAATGACGTGTGATTTTGTTAAGACGTTTGGTTTGTTTTTTATTGTTTACGGCAATTCAACCTCATGGGTCATTTAATGCCGATAATGTTTTTGAAATAAATCAATTCTTAATGGATAATACAATTTTTTATAAATAATTTCTATTTAACCCATAGATGGACCCTCTACAGGTACTACCACTACGGTTCAGAGTGGACCCGGGGAGAAGGGGATGAAGGGGTGCTCACATCCCAAACCTCCAAATCTGGAACCTCACCATCAGATAGAGTTAATTTTAATGTCATTCCAGGACATGTAGACCGCAGCCACCGCCTTCTATCACCATATTGATAAAAAGGGATTGGGGCTTGCAAGGTGCAATAAGGTGGGAAATCATATAGGTACTAGGGCTTGACGTGACCAGCCGATTTGATGGAGGGGCCTCTCCGACGCCCGTCTAGCCTAAGATAGGCCAAAGTGGAGTATTGCATGTCATGAACTACTCATCCCACCTGGGACTATCCTTAAGCACACGGGTCGCCACCCCACGGCCAACAGTGGCCCCATTGGGGGAGTCTACCCCTCTGCAGAGGTGCAGTCGTACATTTAACACTCCAGTCGACAGGGCGGTGTCAAGACGTGTAAATTGTAGTTTAGTTGTCTTTGGTACGTCAGACATGCCAGAACAGACATCGAACCTTCAAACATTGTCAATTCTTTTTGGTCGGTATTTTTGGTGAAACAAAAGTCTGTGAAAGTGCAACACGTTTCAAATTCTCCAGACTAACATTTCCTTCTTTAGAGAATACATAACATTCCCTTCCACAGTAAGTTCGAGGGACAGGAAAGGTATAAAAAATAAAATCGGTGCAGATCAATACTAACAGTGCTTCGACAGTAGAAACTCGCAAGGACAAGGTGTTTAATAATAAAGCGACTGCGTTAAAATAATTACTATTCACTATAGTTTACTTCTGATTTGGTAAATAAATCTTGACCCGAAGGCTTTAAAAATTACAACGTTGCTATTTCCCATATCAAAAAGTTGTTTCAGAAGTGTTGGAAATCTGATAGTTAAATATCTCGCCCTGTCGCTAGGGGGCGAATCGCCAACACGAAGTTGCGAGGAGATCAAAGCCCATCACTTATCTGAAGATTCTCACCGAGGCGAATCGCTAAAATAAGCACTCCCATCACTAGCCACTAAAAAGGGTAGTTAACCAGGCGTGTAGCTTCTAATAAGCCTCCCCTACTTTTACTTATCGTACAAGAACTGACCAAAAACGACGCGTCTCAACCGCATTCTACAACCAACAGCGACCAGAATTCTCTTCTAAGAGCCGCTCTCCAATGAATTGTAATTTTCACCTCTCAAATAAGTCTGGTAGCAAATGCCAACATATTCTTGTTACTATTTGTCAATACATGTGTAAATTCCATTGTGTGGTGTTTTCTTCGACCGAATAATTTGCCCCACTGGGAGGAGTAAGAGCTCCTACGAACCCGTAAATCCTCTTAGAAGTGCTTCGGCCAATAGAAAATCTCACAGGATAATGTACTGAATAACAGAAATAAAGAAACTTATTTTGTATCCAGAAACGAATGGGATAAAAAAGAGAGGAGTTTGATTAGTTTGATTGTTTTGCACAAACTCACAGATTCATTACCTTATTGAGCATTGTAGATGTATTTATATACAAAAGGTGCTCATCGTTTTCATTTTGATCGGCGTTGCAAATGGACACGGTGACCGAGTTTCAAATCCGGATGAGGCTAATGCATTTCAAATAGCGTTTATACATCTAAGAAATGTATTCATTTAAATATCACCATCCAGCTAAATAGTTGGGCAGGATGGGCTCTCATTACATAACACTGTTAGGTCTAATACCATACCTGGTGTTAGGATGAAGGAACAAATACGCTTCTGAAAACTCTTCAAATTACTTGCTGAAATTCCGCCGGTTTCCAAGAAATACTTCACCTTCGTTTCAACATCACGCCTCGTGTTATTGCAATGTGGAGGCGCCCAGGGCCTAAGATACTAGTTATTACAGCTATCTATGCCACTTTACACAAGCTCTATACACATGCGGAACTAACATAGAGCTTACTTTGCCCATGATTGGTAAAGTCACGATTGCCAGTACCCTACAATGAATACTAGCTTCGCTTATTGCATACACATAATAGCACAGTAATCACTTGATCTCGATACACAAGTATATCACATAGTGTTATTACTATACTATCTCTAAGTAATATATATACTGCTAATATGTTACAAGATCCTAATAGCTCATACATTAATAAATCAAGCTGTTTATTTTGAGCAACCCCCTTTTTTCTTAAGCACATGCTTGTACATTTCTAGAAACTCCTACAGACTACAATTTCCTGTCGTGACGCAGTTTTTGTTCACTCGATGCCTTCTGAATATCTGTGAGCGCACTCTTTTTATCGGTCTAGTTTCAGAGGTGGAGACATATGCTCGCCTTTGTCTTGGCAGTCCGACCAACATGCTCATTACAGCGCTTTCTAAGGTCGAAATGACTGTACTTTTTGTACGTCTAGAATTAAATTTTCAGTAGGAAACTATGATGGGCTCAGACAGCTCTATCTATGCTTGTGCTCGATTAATTCTTGAAGTCGACGAACGGAGAGTAGCATCAGGATTAAAAGTGGGATCATACGATATATGGTCGAGTTAGTAGACCAAATATCGTTGTGCGTGTTTGTGTGCTGGGGCTTCTTGATGAGTAAAAAATGTCGTGAGGAATAACTAACAATACAAATAACCTTCATATCAATTCAAATAATTTACGCTCCGGATATGTCCAAACTGAAGCCCTCCGAGTCAGAAGATCTGACCACCCCCGCTACGTTTTCAATAACTAATGCACTGTAGGTGCTCTCTTGCCCTTCAAATTAACTTTCATGAAATCCATTATGACGACTTATCTCATTTAATCATCACCGACTGCGAAATATTTAATTTGAATGATTTGGGTTTAGTGATTTTATCCGTTATCCATCACTTTCTAATCATCATTTTTTGAGCGTTTTAGCCTGGCGAGCCTCCTACTCTATCAATTCCTAGTAGCTAACAGTAATATTATTCTACTTACATGCAACAGGTTATCCATTACGAGTTCTTCATACTATATAATATATATATAAAGGGAAAAGGGACTTACCGTGGTGAATATGGTCAACGATGTTAATAAGTGCAGAATTCAGGGGGGGGAGGAATCAGCGATAATAACAAATTACAACAGTGCTCAATTACTAAGTTATAGCAAAAATCTATTATTAAAAGGGCGCAAAAGAGAACCTACTCGAGTTTCAACGCGTAAAAACTCAGGTAAATCCACTGAATAATAAGATATTGATTAATAGCAGTCAATTTCCGATGGTCTGCTTCTTTACCTTTAAAGCAATGAACGCACAACGTTGAAATCGACTGCTATTAATCGTTGTCTCGATTAACTCAGTGGAATTCTACATCCTCGAAGATAACTTGTATGGTCCGATAAGATTAAACCTTCGCAGTGAGGTCCCAGTTTACTCTCTCTCTGTCATGTTCACGACCTCAGCTTTCTGTCTGTAATACTTCAAGTCACATCACCTCAACACACAGTATATACATATCTATATACTGGAAATAGCTGACCATATATTAATTTGCAAGGAAGTGTTAACAATACCTCAGCACCCCCGCTTTTCCCACATCAACCGTTAGACCATTCTTTATGTCGACTGAAAATTGGGCCTTATTAAATTAACCAAAGCTTGACTTATTCACAGCAAAGGCTCCCCAAATTCAATCTATCTAGATGAAAGAAATCATCTCACCAACTCAATTTTTGAACGTTATTGATAATTTATTCCAGTCTGTATGGACTTGCAGATTCTGTGGACGCTATGATTTTTAAACACTGCCAACTACTCTAGAATTTATAATGAATGCGCACCCAATTATATTTGGGTCGAAATACAAATTATTTGGAATAACGAAATGTTTGAGTATGTTTCCTTCTCCCTTTGCATAAAGACTCGAAATAGTATTTGCTCTGTATATACATCTAAAAGACTATCTCTACACTATGAGCTCTCTTGAGTACGATTAAACTATTCGCGGTTATTTATTACATTACTTGGGATCATCATACGTATAATATTACAGTGTGTCCTTAGAATAAGTATGGCATATATAGACATCAAGTCCCCTTCTATACCAAAGTTTTACGATAACCATTCCATCACACACAACATCATATCTAACCAACACCACAACCACAACAGACTAAACAAACATAAAATATCTATATATATAAACTAGTATAGTACCAAGTGATAGCCATGCTAAAATATAAATTAATCATATAATTTACTACTATATATATAGAGCGATCATGGAGTACAGTTATGAAATTACCCTGTAAGTCAAGTCACGTGAGCGAAAATAAGTGACGATCAAGAAGAAAAAGTAAAATGTAGATAGCGATAACTCAAATGAATTTACTAGTTTACGATCAATCCTGCATCTCGTTAACATCTGGGATAATACTCTTACAGTACTGGTTTCGGCTCTGTTTAGTACTTATAATATTTCATGTATACGATGATACTTTGAATATTTATATTTCATAATTAATTTATTTTAAGTACATACAATCAGATGGAGTACTTTGAAGGATGATGAAATCGAATAATTATACAATCAATAAGGAAAAATGCCATCTAATAATGTTCCTATCATCAGATGTTTGCCCACCTTGATCCAGAGTTGCAGTATGTTATTTCATATCTTAACTTTTTATATTTCTATAATTTATTTGTAAAGAGAAAAAAACAAATACTACTCTTCTGGATTAGCGAAGGGTCCGCCAAAAATCTGTTACGGAACATTTTATGCATTTTTCCTATTATTATATCATCATCATTTCAACTCCATCTGATTATTTAATTAATAATAATAACGTAAATCCGTATACATTTTGATAAACAGCCGAACACATGTGTAAGGATATCGATTAAAAGTCATATCGATAAAATTCATTTTATCCATCTAAATTTCTTTCGCATTTTTCCATATATATATATATATATAATAATAATATATATATATATATATATATAATAGAGTAACGGGAGAATTAATATATGCATTTACCAACCCTCGCAATGACAAGATCTAATGCAATGTAATTTTAAGAAACTATTTACTGATAGCTACAGAGAGAAATAACTATATTCATACCTTTCCCAATGGTATTAGCTCTTTTAATTTCCTTACGACGGTAACCATGACGCTGTCAGCGCCTCCAATATATGTTATTATTATATTTTATCAGTGAAGAATTAAGGGATATCTTCACTCTGATGATTTCCAACATTAATATGATTATTACGTTCCCTAACTTTGTGAAAGACAACGCGCCCCTGGTGAGTATGATTAGCAATCATCCAAATGTACTTATCTCTGCTACAAATGATTTTCCTCTTGACATGACCTTTCTCTTTCACGATTTCCTATTTCTGGAGCTGGGGTCTTCCATGTCAAAAAAAACAAAAACAAACTTCCTTGTTTTATGTTTATCATAAGGCTGACTAGATTTGGAGAATAGATCAACGGAAACGTTAATAATATAAAAAAGAAAATTGACCAAATAATTTCCTTATTGGGTTATTGGTATTGTATTATCTGGCGCATTGCTTGCTGTACAGCGTGACACACACACACCACACACACACACATATATATATATATATATATATATATATATATATATATATAAGTGAAGAAATAACAAAAGAATTAGAAATTTAGATTATAGTCTATTTCAGGGAGCTTAGACAAAGTGTCTAACTCTCTCCGACTCATCAGATTCGAATGATGAATTCTTATTACTTTAAAGGCATTTGAAAACAGATTTTTATTTTTTTATTTTAAAAAATTTTTCAAATTTTATAGTCCTGTGATATGAATTCCAAACGAAATCCTTGATGTTGCAAAAAAAAAAAAATTTTATGTTTGAGTTTTTTATTTTAGCCAATTTTTTTTTTTTGCAACATGAAGGATTTCGTTTGGAATTCATATCACAGGACTATAAAATTTTAAAATTTTAAAAATAAAAAATAAAAATCTTGTTTCAAATGCCTTTAAAGTAATAAAGAATTCACCATTCGCATCTGATGAGTCGGAGAGTTAGACACTTTGTCTAAGCTCCAAGAAATAGACTATATACGCTAAATCTCTAAGTCTTTTGTATTTATTTACTTATATATTTGCTCTTTGACTCTCACATTAAGAGCACACATTGAGCTCTCAAACTGCGACATGTTTTTTTAAATAAACTCTCTTGTGTCGCAAGGAAGATTTCTTCTCTGGACATTTGGATAATAATATATATATATATATATAATATATATATATATATATATATATATATATATCATTCATTGGCAATTCAGTCTCGAAAGACTATGATAAAAAGTTTTTGTGTGCCCCTGAGGTTGCAGCGCCCTTTCATATATATATATATATATATTATATATATATTATATATATATATATATGAGAAGGAAAAAAAACTTAAACCGTCATTTGGCTATTATAAATTCATTCAGTTGGTACTTAATAAGTCCAGTCTCTCAGACAGCCATTGCATGATAAAAAAGAAAATACCATAATAGAAAACAGAAAAAATCCTTTCTTTTCTTTTTATAGAATCAGTAGATTCCCCTTCTCCAAACACACCTCCATAAATAACCTACCATCAGCTCCTTACTTACCGCACAGACCCCTGTGCTACACATACGCCGAGTTGGCGAGGGCCGGTATCGAACTAGAACCTTGTTGTGGTTCAAGCCGAACGCTATACCGACTGAGCTAACCTGACCCACATTTTTTCGGGCATCTGATTCCTTTGATATTTCGAATTGAGTCTTGCAAGTCTGAGATCGAAAAATGTAAATAAATTACTTTTTTGGTTTAAATTGTAAAAACATTTTCGAAAGGAACCGGTATCAAATGTTGTGTGCGTGCGTGCTGCGTGCGTCGTGTGTTGTGTGTTGTGTGTGTGTGTGTGTGTGTGTATGCGTGTGTATGTGTGTGTGTGTGTGTGTGTTTCATGGAGGACAATAAAGTATTTGTCACTGATAAACAAAAAATCAGAGTCAATAACCGAATTACGTTGAAAAGAAAATCCCCAGTTCAG
>CM042149.1:51605926-51673411 GCA_023376005.1 Doryteuthis pealeii | reverse complement strand
CCACAGAGAGAGTACCACTTTCTAACAATCTTTGTGAATTAGTTTTTCAACTGTAAGTGTAATGGTGACCTTAGACATGTTACAGTGAGATTCATAATTAATGCGTTGATTTAGTAATAGCATTAAAACTTCATTTTCAGCTCTCTGGCTATAGTTATTAATGGTCAGTCATACGGAAAGCACGGTTTCTCTACAAATACAGGAATTAAGCAGCATGATCCTGTTCAATATTTGATTGGGTGACACCTTAAGCAACGGCTGTGTCCCTATAAGCAACCCGAATTCATGTATTTATCAGACTTGATTCTGTATAAATGATCAGAAATCGGGTTTATTACAGTCGGGTCGGCTGAAGGTACACTATCTCACTTAACATCGAAGTTAAGAAGTGTGACCGTTTCATCTTGATTGGTGACACACTTAAGCAACGGCCTGGTACTGTAAGCAACGCCAAGTTCATTTATATCTATCAATTGACTGATTTGTAATAAATGTATCATGAAAAGGGTTGTTACGATACGTCATGCTGACTGGCACCGGTTCTTCATTAGATCAACGAAGTTAAGCAGTGATAGACATGTTCAATTACTTAATTGGCGACCAATTAAGCAAAAGCAGGTACTGGTAAGCAACTACGAGTTCGTCGTTTAGTCAAATGACTTAAATTAGCATTAAATGACAAGCAAGAGGGTTGATAGCCGTTAAACAAAATTTTTACGAACAGCTGTTTCAATACTTAATGGGTGACATTTTAAGAACAAGCAGGTACTGTAGCAACTCAGAGTTCCATTGTTATTCAAAATAACTTGAATTCGGTACTGAAATGAACTGAAAAGTTTATATGCTGTGAATAAACATCATTCAAGCGAATCATTATAAATTAGCTCAATGCACTGAATATATTGTTTTAGTGTTGGCCAATAAATAAAGAGTTAAATATTTTAATTGTTGGAAAATGTGTTAATTATGCAACCGTAGCTGATCATGTACCAACAATTAGTTCGCGGGTTCAAATGAGTGCGGCCATACAATTAAATTGCTATAAAATTACGGCTATTGAAGAAATTATCGTTTTAAACTTGTCAGTGAGATCGGACTTCCATATGATTGAATAATCTTTTGATAGCAATATCCATACATTGTGCGTGGATTAACGAATGGGTCCTTTCATGTTCCCAAGAAAACTGTCGGCATGACTCTTTACTGACCTCTTGCTTCCGAACATTTTTTTTAGCCAGAAAGTAAGTGTGTTTAACACTCATAGGTTCTTCGATTCAAGCTCGGTAGTGGCAAACACTAGTTTGCGTCCGATGTTAACTTTTTTTTTACTAAAGACAGTTTCGTTAGATATTTTCTTCTGTAAATTTCAACATTGTTTGCACTTTTTTTGCCATCAAACAACAGAGACTTTTCAAGGCCCGGATACCGTTTTAATTTCCGTAATTTTAAAAATATTTTAGAGGAATATATATTTTGGGTATAGAAACTCAAATTCGCAAACAGATGCAGAATTTACCTTTATCTAATATATTAATACAAGAAAAAAGTAAAGTCGTCGGGGGCCTAAAGTCGGTATAACCAATCAGGCGAGTGAGTCTATCTCCTCTTTCACTAGTGCTAGACAAGGAGTGCTGTTTTTGAGTCTGAGCGTGGAGCGCTACACCTTACAATCAGCTCTTTTACTTTAACGAGACATGATCCCTGTGGCAACTCATTACGCTGTCTTGTGAGGCGCGGTAAATCGAAACTATGAATCATTGTGGTTTCTAGCCGAACTGCTCTACCGACTGAGTTTAACCGCGGCCCTTTTGGAACGCACTCTGTATAAGATTAAATTCGTTCAAATCGTCCAAGATTAAATTTGCAAAAAATGTAAATCCTAAATTATGCTGGTGTTGCGAATCCGCCGAATTCTTATGAGTGTATCACTCAACTAAATGATTGGACCATCTGTTTTATGAAAAGAAGACAGGGAAGAAATAGAACATGCTACACGAGAAAGAAATATAACGAGAAAGAAAGAGGGGCGAGACGTGCTAAAGTGATAGAGCTATCTGTTTCATATCGAGACATGGATGAAGAAAAGATAATAATAAAGAAATAAGAAGATAAATGCTTAACAACACACACACATACACACACACACATACACACACACACATACACAACACACAACTATATATATTACAATATAGGGTAAAAGTGAATAACTACTCGGTGTTTCAGCAATAAGGATTTCAGGTTAATATTCCCTGGTATAACTTTGTTATATGCCATGATTACTCTGAATTTTGAATATCGATGAACCTTACTTCTGAATTTTACATATCTAACCATGTGACATATTCCACCGGTAAGTCACTTTTCCATTCAAATATATAGTATATATATATATATAATATATATATTTATATTAATATATATATATACTAATTTGTGACTTTTTGTGATCCATTTTTTCACTTTCGTTTGGCGGGGTAAATGAACGCCATTAATTGATAATATTGCACTTGATTTTAGAGTATGTTTTACGAATGTTCACTCATTATAAGGAAATTAAGTTCATGTATATTTCTGATGTATTTGCTTAGTAAGTAAAAAACAACCCTGATCGAACATGCACTGGTGGCGATTGCATAACTTTTACCAGATTTGTAGACAGCAAAACAGTTCTGAAATGCAACTTTCAAATATGAAATGGAAAATTAGTGATTCCCTTCCTAATAGCAAGATAGGCTCCTCTTCACTCTGAATAATAAGCCGATATGTGAGGTGGCTGTAGAGTTTAAGAAAGTGTATATATATAACATTATGACTTCTCGTCGATGTTCGACGCATGAGGTTACATACAGAAACTACCCACACAGTGATTTGTTTAAGTGGTGAGGCTTGTGTTGGAACATGCCGCCTTTTTGACACAGTCGATAGGAAAAGGAATTGGTCGACGATTGCACACAACTCAAGTCAACGATGACCTCAGAATTTGAATTCAGATGTTTCTCTCCTAGACTGTTTACCTACCAAGGTTAAAAAGCCCAGTCTGTCTACTATTTAACCCATAGTAGGAGGGAGAATATATAGATTTCATACTTTCCAAGGGTATTAGCGCTATGTGATAATGCAGAGAGCATTTGTTCTGGAATTTGAATCAGTTCGACAGTCCATTTCCCACGGATATATATATATATATAAGATCTGGGGGGTTCCCGATACGAGCGCTTTCGGCAATACAGAATGTCATTGCGGAGCGCTCGTAACGGAACTTTGATGGACTGTTACCAGTTCCACCCCGACACCAAAAAGATGGCCCGAAAATTAGAAAGGATCACCAAAACTCGATCCGACAAGAATTGGTCCTGTACAGTGGTACACAGTTACAAAGCTTGTATTAAAGAAAAAATGCTGCAAAATACACTTATATATATATATAAGTATATATAATATATATATATATACATATATATACTATATAGAGAGAGGAGAGAAGAGAGAGAGAGAGTGATTGAAAAATTGACCCTTTTTTTAACTATAATTTTAAAACTTATAATTTTTCATGCAGAGAACTTTTTTCTCTATTTTAAATGTATGTTTTTTTATATATGGCAATTAAATCTGTTGTTCGATAGCGCATATCCAAGGATATTTGCGCTATGTTAAATGCAAACAGCTCGTTCCAGGAATTTGAACTCGTTCGCAACTCCATTTCGAACGGAAGCAATTACACGCACAATGGCCCCCCTTCCCCCCCCCCCCCCGTATTGGGTTATTATTAATACAGGCGCGTCCACAAAGTAATGTGCACTATAAGTTATAATTTTTTACAAAGTGCACACGGACTTTATAGCACCTCTATATGAGGTAATTATTGATGGTGTAAAACAGAAGGAAATAACAAAGATTGGTGACTTTTCCCAACACAGAAAAAGTGTCGATACATAAATCTGAAGTTTTCGCAAAATACATAGCAGTGGAACAAATAATTTCATGTTATCTACAAAGCAAGTTAATAAAAAAAGTTTTCTAAATTTTCCTTATTCTTTTTTTACTTCGTCCTTTTTATCTTATTTATTCATTTAAGAGCTAATTTATCATATTCTGCTGCGAAGTCGCTTGTGAATGATTGCGCTCGAACGTCACTAACCGTGAAGAACAGCGTCGGCGTGAAAACTATAGTTAAAATAATGTGTTTTCAATGTAATGATTATATATATATATATATATATATATATAAAAATTGGTACAAGTGATAACCAACTCTGAGTTTCACATATAGGATCTTCAAGGTTAATCCTTGCATTAATTGGATTACCGGATTATTACAGTCGACACAGTGTGTTTATCGGCGTGCGATAAATTATTGTTTCATTCAAATATGTTTCCGAACTTTTCGAACAAAGTTCGTCACACGGTTGAAATTGGGACCGTCGCTGTCTTTTTCCTCCTTCCGCCTCTATTTTTCCACAGGTTACGTTGCCGTTTTAATATTGGTATATATATATGTCATCAATCATCAAAGACAGCAGCAGCCAATACGAGTTAACTTCTACAAAACTATTTTCCAAGTCTTTTGTAAAATGACAAGGCACTGCTTATTTAGCCTGCTTTACCGGTCAATTCTCGCTATCTAACTCACAATCTTCTAATTTGATCTCTCTTTCGTCTTTGCTATTTTCAAAGAACGTCCAATTGAAATAATCTTTTAACATGCTGTTTTTGTTTTCCTGCTACGGATAAGCCTCGGTTTCTTTTCCTTTTTCTTTTTATTTTTATTAATCCATTTCATAATAGTATTATCTGCGTTTATTACGGACTATTGTCTCCATGTTCATTGTTTATTTGTACAACGATTCGGCCGATATACCGTCGCTTTCAGGTATTCTTGTCGGATCTCGGGAACTTCTCGGACCGGGAACTTTTCCTTGTCGTTATTCGGGAGCATTAATAGTCGGAATAACGCAGATAATACTAATCTTCAAGCCTCATCTCACATTCAAAGAAATTTTATAATAATTCTGTCGATGGGGCTTTAGAATACACCTACTGCAACGTCTGCAGAGGGGTAAGCCTAATGGGGGCCTTGTTGGCCATAAGTGGCAACCCGTGATGCTTAAGGATGGAACCTTGCTGGTTGAGCAGTCCATGACATGCAGGACTCCACTTTGCTTAATTTATCTAGACGGGTGGTCAAGAGTCCCTCTTCGATCAATCGGCTGGTCAATCAAGCCTAGCAATAATATGATTTTCCCAATAATTTCCTAGGAAACACCCAACCCTTTTAGCATATATTTGCTTAGAAGGCCGGTGGTTGAGGTCTCATGCTCCTTGTATACGTTAAACTATTTAATGGTGAAGTCAGTTCGGAGATCTGGGAAATGTGGGTACCGTCTTCATGCACAATTTCTCCCAGGTCCTCTGACTCAGGAGTTGTGGTACATGTAGGCCCCATGTGTTGCAATAGTTGCAATAGAACATTCTCTTCCGGCCAAAAGACAAAGGAAAGATAAAAAAATATATATTTAAAAAAAGGGAGAACGGAAGAGAGGTTCCGGTCAAGAGCAGGGAAAATATGAAGAAAATAGATATGAAAAAAAGAAAAACGGAAAAGAGTCTTCGCGATGAGGAGGCGGAGAGAAAGAAAAGAATATATATAATGATCCGTTATCAGATCAAAAGATAAAAATGGTTAGGCATATTTATTGTATATAAATGCCTAGCGGATGATAGTGTGAGGTCATGTCCAGCGACGAGAAGATAATTCGTCTCTCCGGTTCAACCTCGACATTTCCGATGTTAAACTAATCGTCGCGCCTTCGCCATCACCCGGCATTTAATGTGAACCTCGTCGCCCTCAACCAACAAACCGAAGAAATTAAGCGGGTCCTATTTTTATATATATCGTGTGGGTTTTTAATTGAAGTCTGTCAAGCGGTTGTACACAATTCTATGATTAAATAGATATAAAAAGAGTTGAAAATTTGTTTTAAAAAATCGTTAATTTTTTTCATCTCTTTTCTACTGCGTTTTATAATCTCCTAAAGTCACTTGAAATCATTAATAGCTAGCAGATAAAACAAGAATAATCTTTCTATGAAGATTTGACCTCGGTTTTTTATCTTTAGAAAACGTCCTTCTAACCCGTGTTTTATGATTAGGTTCGGAGTAAATAGTACGAGTCATTACGCTTTAGCTTATAGCTATATTCTTACTTCTCCAACGTTAAACTTAACGTTGTTGTTTATTTACAGTTCGTATAACTATAAACGTTAATTATTCGAATCTCTTTTAGACGAAGCATGCCAATTATTAATTTTTTTTACAAGCAAAGCTAAATGAATAAATCGAAAAAAATATAAAAAAAACTCTTAAAAATGGCTAATCTCCATGCTCATATTAGGAGACATGTGATATGCGCTAAGTGTTAACATTAATTGTAGTACCCTAAAACTTATTACAGTAGTGAAGAAACAAAAATGGGCTGTTAATTTGCGCGGCGGCCTTGAAGGATTAATTGACTCGGCTTGAAACCTCATAGTCTGATCCTCCGTTCTTGGGGATACCGGTGAGAATAGTGAAGAAGCCTCTTCTGGTTAGATAGAAAGAGAGTTTTTAGTCAGTATCGACAAACACGAAGGGGTAAGTCGTGTTAAGCCGCACGGCCGACTCAATCTGCGCAGCTAGTCGCTGGTGGGGATTTCGGATAAAATATGATCTAAATGCAAATCGAAGTTCTTGGGTTTATTATCTAAAAACTAACCAATGACACAGGGCTTCTGATTAAAAGAGAAATCCCCAATGAAGACCAGACCGAAGTCCCAGAGAAGTAGACGCTAGAAGAAGAACGTAAGATACAAATGATAGCAGAATAATAATAAGAGGTAAAGAGAGTATACAAAACAATGAGTAAAGTGCTTCCTGACACTAAAGAAGAATCATCGACTTTTTGGACAGAGGACGTTGCCGGGTACGCACGCTGTTCACTTGCTATGGAAGACATTTACACTACAACAAATAACTTTATACCTGGAAATTGTTTTTGCTGGGGTGAAGCGCCACACCTACTGCCAATTAGAGTGATTCTAATTTGAATGTCAATGTTATTTCGATTGTATAAACTAGAAAATGTAAAGTTGGTTCGTTGGATTTTATGGAATGTCAAACTTGTGGGATTATTTTATGCCGAAGACATTGTTTCATTCATTCATTTTTTATGGGAATTGACAATTATTTTTAACTCAATCTTTTAAACACTTTAAAACTCATTTGAACTATAGATTGACCCTACAGGTACAACCACACCGGATTCCAGAGTGGATCTGAGGAGTGCTCCACGCTGCCTAGAACTCCAGAAGGAACATACCATTAGATGTTAGTTCAGTAGCCTACCCAGAACACTAAGCCCTCAGTACCGCTTCTAGCACATGTATTGATAAAAAAAGGTTGGCGGGTTTGCCATAAGGGCAATTTAAAGACAATGAGTGCCGGCTATGGTTGCAGCTCAAAATTTGAGCGTAATTTATTTTATGTATGATGATTTTGAGCATTGTTGACTAGGCAGTGAGTAGTTTCGGTTTACAGATAATAGAGCATCTAATCTCCATTATTATAATAGATAATGTTTAGATGATTTTAAAATGATGTTCAGCGCCGATGAAAAGCCACAATTTTATATAGATGAAATGGTCTGGAAATAGTTTTAACTTAAAATATTTTAAATGAATGATTTATAAAAAGTCTCCTTATAATGTACATGTTAGCTTACATTGAATTACGAGTTTAATTCGTTCCGTTCGTAACTTCAATTTCCTCGTATATCAAATCAATGCTTTCTCCATTGAAATTGAAATGAAACACCCATTAATTCCGTTCCAGGACCACCAAAACACCATGTTTTGTTTAGGTGGTACTTTGACTACGAGTTGAATTCTTCTGCTCGTAACTCGATTTACTCGTATAGCAAATCAATTTCCTCCATAGAGATGAACTGAAATACTTTCAATCAGTTACCGGCCTTCTCTGTATAGCGAAACTAAAATGACAGTTCTGTGCCCTTATATAAGTAAAACGTGCGGACGTAGGATATACAATACTGTCCACTAAATTTATTTTCAACAGCTCCAAATTTCGGCTCTTTACTTCGTATTGTTTTTCTATCTATACATATATATAAAGGGTGGTAGTATATATGTATATACATGTTCACCGCTTCTTTTTCTCTTTTCTCTTTCTCTATTCTCTTTTTATACACTCTGTACTGAAAGAACAAAAATGCAATGCACCGTTTCTGGCAAAAATGGGTCGCTGTTTATAGCCAAACAAATTGTTGCAATGCACTATGGGTAGTCACCCATAATGCCTTTTCAACCTCTATAAAAAGTCCACTCTGCTCCCTCCCAACTTCTTGACACTTCTTACTTCCTAGAGTGGGTACCAGTGCGGACCGCCCCAAACACATCCTTTCCGCCATGTCTCATTATTGGCAGCCAGACACCGAGATGCTTTGAGTCAGAAGTTCGACTCGTCACTACTGATGGTCTGCATGAAACTACAAAAAATAAAAAGATCAACACAAAATAAATATATATATACACATTAAATATCAAGCTGTTCTTCTTTTTGTGCAAAAATTATGAAGATTTTTGATTTATATTCGAGATAATTTTAAAAAATCAAATATGCGGAAAAATAGCATACATTCTTAAAAAATGTCAGCATTTGTAAATTCACAAAAATAAACAGATCCAACACACCAGGGTTTTGTACCCTCACAACCCAGGTGACGACTGGGTAGCGCTTGTAATTAGATATTTTAAATCAAAAACAAACATGATGATTGCATTGCATTAGTCTGTATTATTGTCTACAAAAGTACAAATTTCTATCCGTTAATATGAAATGCTTTGTTTGTTTGTTTGTTTGTTGCTGTTTTTACGGCATTATTAAACCTCAGTGGGTTCATTTATGCGATATAAAGTTTTGAAATAAATTCAATTCTTAATGGATTAATACAATTTTTTTATAAATTACCATTTTTCTATTTAACCCATAGATGGGACCCTAACAGGTACTACCCACTCCGATCCTTCTGGGTAGAGTTTGGACCAGGGGCAGCAATGTGATGAAATGGGGTGCTCCACATTCCCCAAACTCCAAAACTGGACCTCACCATCAGATAGAGTTTACGTCATTACCAGGAATATGTAGACCCGCAGCCACCGCCTTCTAGCCACCCATATGATAAAAAAGGGGGTTGGGTCGTGCCATAAAGGCAATAGAGTTAGAATATCATATAGGTCAGCGGCTTGACGGACCAGCGATTGATCCAGAAAATTCTCCGACCGCCCTCTAGCCCCAAGATAGGCCAAAGTTCGGATAGATTGCACGTCATGACTGCTCATCCACAGGATCTATCCTTAAGCATCACGGGTTTGCCAACCACGGCCAACAGGTGGCCCCATTGGGCGAGTCTTACCCCTCTGTTTTTACAGAGGTGCAGTCGGTGTATTCTAACGCCCCAGCCGACAGGGCGGAATATAAAATGCAAAATATCGTTTAAGTAGTTTCTGAATACAGCTTTCTCACAATTTCTCACCCTTTTTGCCAATAATTTTTCGCGTTACGAGTCTTATTTACCGTTGAGACACCGAAATTCATAGAATATTATTCTTTACAGTTCACGCACCGAGATGAAGAGCAATTGACATACGAGCGTTCTATCATTGTTAGGACATACGCAGTGGGCAATCAGTTAACGTCAAATAAAAACGTTCAAATAACACCAGAAATATCCGCGTCGAAAAATGGCGCATGGTTATTTAGAGAAAATATTTTACTACGCTTATTGGGAATTAATATCATGTTAGGGGTAAAATGGTTTGGCTTTAAGCGCACGTCAACCCTCGTTGGGTTATATACGAAGACGTTTTGTTGTATCATTGCTTGATGGTATCAAATTATTAATTTAATTCTTTTGTATAATTTTTATCTGTTTAAACCCATGAATGGGAAACCTACCAGGGCCCGGGTCAGAGAGGATTAAGCATTATGGTGTTGAAGGTACTCCACCTTTTCCCCAGAGCTCCAGAATATGCGAACTTCACTAACAGACAGATTTAAGTTAACCAGGAGCGTGAAAGACCCTCCAGACACAGCCTACTAGCACATATATGATAAAAAGGTTGAGTTTTTTCATAAGAGCGATAGATCTGGGACAATATATAGGTTGGCTAGGGATCGACATTCACCAGCCGATTGATCTAATGGAGTGAGCTATCTAACCGTCTTTTAGCCTAGGTAAGGTCCAAAGTGGAGTGTCGCATTCATGTACTGTTCAGCCACCAGTTGTTCCATCCTTAAGCAATCACGGGCTCGTGTATATATTGCTAGTATTCTATTAGAAATGCTGTTAAACTATTTTAAATAGAAAATACGGTGGTCTAGTACAAAGGCAGAGTAA
The DNA here is from genome assembly GCA_023376005.1 of Doryteuthis pealeii. Taxonomy (NCBI): domain Eukaryota; kingdom Metazoa; phylum Mollusca; class Cephalopoda; order Myopsida; family Loliginidae; genus Doryteuthis; species Doryteuthis pealeii. The sequence continues at coordinate 51,662,958 of CM042149.1, read as the reverse complement.
TATACAATATTTCAACTTTTTAAAATGAAATTTAAGAAGAAAACCTTACGACACAAATTCTTAGATGATGTTTACATCAAAACCGTCTATGTCCGTTGAATCTGTCGAAAAAAAATCGCTCTGGTGACCAAATAGAGCGGCGATGTGTCGGGTTGCTAAAATATAATACTTCTTTTAGCGACCCCACTCAACCCTTGGCGTCAGATAACTTGTCGTGTAACTTTAAGGAAACAGGTAACTGTTCGTTTCTGAGAAGTTGCGTAGATGAGAAACTGAAAGGGCAAGGTGCAGCCTTTCATAGTGTGTTAAAGTACATCACTCTCCTCCAACTTCAGCAGTAAGATTATGATTTTGTCCCTTCCAGTCTCGCATTCTTGGTACTCAGCCATACCGATCAGAACACTCCTCGGACTATCCAACACACTCCCCGGTAATGTCACCAGTCCACCCAACTTTTTTTTCAGATGTTGTCGTGATATTCATCATTTCAATATAGCTGGAGAGAGAGAGAGAGAGAGCAGAGAGAGAGAGAGAGATGAGAGAGAGAGGAGAGAGAGGAGAGAGAGAGAGAGATACGTGGATACAAAAAAAAGTTATGAGTGTGAAAATTTGACATCTTCTTTCGAAAAAAAAGTATCGACTCTGGTGGACAAAGTAGAGCTGGCCGACGTGTCGGGGTGGTAAAATAATATACTTCTTTAGCTATCCACTCCTGCTTGGCTCAGATAACTAGTATGTAACTTTACAAAACAGGTTAACAGCGTTTCTTGAAGAAGAGTTGAAGCTGAAAGGGAAGCGAAGCCTATTTTACAAGGTGTTATTTAACTAACCTCACCCCCCCTTCAATTTCCGTCAGGCAGGTTATAGATTTTTCCTTTCCCTGATCCGCGTTCTTAATTGCTCACCATGTCCTCAGAGACTTCCTCGGCGAACCAGCCACTCCCCGGTAAGTCAAACAGTTCCACTCACCTTTTTTTTTTCACTGATTTACTAAGGTGACCTACATCGAAGTCGTTGAATTCAAAACTGAATAAACATAAGTTCTTAATGCAATATTTAGTCACGTTGATTATTAAATGGCTGACTTACGAAGTCTGGCGCCAAATTACAAGGTAAACATTATTCGTATTTTATTATTCATCTCATTTCTATTTTCGTATCATATTATTTATTACATTTGTTTTCGTTTTTTTTTTTTTTTTTTTGCGTTTTGTTTTTTCGTATTTTTTCTTCGTATTTTAATTGTTTAATTTCATTTCTGTATTCATTATTTGTTCTATTTTCCGTATCTTTTTTTTTGCGTATTTTCTTATTGTTATATTTTTCTTATTTTTGTTTTATTTCTATTTTTCGTATTCTTATTGTTTGAAATTCAAAACTGTATAATCATACCAAGCACGAGGGCTAATCTGGCGCCAAAATACAAAGGAAATATTTATGCAAATTAGGAGTTACATTTAATTAGAAATGCATGAAAAAAGAGGGACGCTGTAAAGTTGTATGCACATCAAAAATTTACAAGGATACAATATAAGACAAATGCGAACAATGACTTAATTTACATTAAGGAGGGAATATACATTTGTAACGTGGCGTGTTTCTCGTAAAAAAAGTTTGCTCACTTGCCAGAGGTTGTCGCTTGTTCCTCGTAATGGAAGAAATGGACACGCATCTATAGTTGGTTTCAACGTTATTAATGCATCTTCATTCAGGTCGCCATATCAGTGAGTTTTCTAAACTTTTTCTATATGGAGGACGAAAGTACATGCTATCTTTTAAGATTTATATCTGTTGGTGGAAAGAAAAAATACTAAGTTAAGAGGCAGATACATCACATCAATTACCTGAAACTTTAGGATTAAGATAAAAATTTGGCTTTACCGGATTTGACTGCGCATAATAGACGCACTGTTTTTCAAAAATTTTGGCTCAAAAATTTGCCCTGGTCTCATACATCGTAGGTGAAGATTTGAGACCTCCCGGTAGACCTTAGGCGCTAAATCTCTCTATTGATGCTCACTAACCCAGCCTCGAGTAATTTTACCAACCCTAAAAACTCCATGCCATTTATTCTATTGCTGGTATGGTCTATAATTCAAGGTTAACAGAGCGATATGGTGGAGAAGAAAAACAACCACAGTTTTGAAAATTTCAACAAATTGTAAAAAACTTTTTTTCTTGAATCTGACTGGCTGAAATGGGGTTCGTCTTAATGCCCGTGCGTTTATATGCGTCATAATACGTCCCTATTTTGTGGGAGATTTGATTCGAATTTTCCAACAATGGCCTTGTGCAATTTGAGAAGCAAGTTTAATGTGAAGTAAATCTCGGTTGGTCTTGTAGCAGTAGTGGAAGAAGAAAGAAAGAATTTTAAACCAATATCCCGGTCAGCCATGTTCAATTACAAACCCAAAGGGCGCAGAGATTGGTTAAACTAGCAGGCCATGTGACATTTATTACCAATTCAACCAATCCAAACGAGAGATAAGGGTTAATAGCAACAACAACAATAAATTAAAAACATCATTTAAGGCTCTATTCGATTTTTTCCACCCTCCGAAGATTGCAGGTAAGTAAATAGTTTCAGAACATTTTGCTAAACATGCCAAAGCTTCTAAAATTCCCCCCCCCGAAACGTTAAATTGCCAAAAAGTCTCGCCTGGCTCGTTGAATAAGTTTCCAATTTTGAGAGGTCTAAGCCAAGGATATGTTCCGTTGTCTGACAAGAAACTTGAAAAGAAGAATGTAATAGGCATAGCCGATTCCCCCCGACGTAAGCCGCAAGGAATCGCCTGTGCCGTAACCAGGAGCAGACCCGGATGGACGAGATGTAATTTGCATGCGAACTGGCGAGCCGTAATAAAAAATTAAAAAAAATAAAAAAACAGGCGGTCGCTGAGACTGTAGAATGAAACCAAGCGAGACGGCGAAAGTGTTAGGAATACGGTACGAAGGACGACTAACTGTGATTGTTACGAAGAGGAAGGACGGTCAGAGAAGGGATTTACCGTTGGGGCAGACACTTGTTCTTCGTGATGAAAGAAATAGACACGCATTTTAGTTTGATTTGACGTTTATCAGTATGCATCTTAATGTAGGCCGGGATAATATAAAGTGAGTTTCTAAAACCTCTTTTTTCATAGGAGCTGATAACATCTATGCGTCTTAGAGTTATATCTGTTGGTTGGAAAGAAAACTAAATCAAGAGGCAGATAAATCGCATCAATATACCCTAAAACCCTTTGTTAACAAAGAAAGATTCGACTCATTATTTGTTAAAAGATGATCGGAAAATTTACAATTCCTTTTGCGAACTTGAATTGCAAGTTTAATGTGAAGTAAAACGCTCGTTGGTCTTGAATAGTAATGAAAAGAAAATAAAAACCTTATTCCTTCGCTGCCAGCCGTCGCTGATTCAATACCGAAAATACTCAAAAAAAGGGACCGTAATGTGATATCTATTACCTATTCAACCAATCAAACGAGAGATAAGGTTAAATAGCAACAACATAAATTACAGCACATAATTTAGACACTCTTCGCGCAATCCCCCCATTCGAAGATTAGTTAGATAAGTATTTCAAAAATTTTCCTAACATAGCAAAAGCCCCCTAAAACGAGCCTCTAAAACATAATACCCCCCACCCAAAGAAAATACGTCTGTGCTGGTGTAGGGCTTTCTCGTTTTTGATAGATCTGCAAATAAAAAAGATGTATCCACGGTCGGACAGAAACTGAAAAGAGAACCCGAATCTTGGTTTTGGCGGTGTTGACAGTTTAAACTTTGAAACGGAAGTCGAATCATGGAATATCTTTATTTTATTTCGCGTATTTATCAGTTATTTTTATTTTTTCGTATATTATTGTAATTTCATTTCATTTTTCGTATTTTATTCATTTTATTTTTTATTTTTCGTATTTTATTGTACATTTTATTTTTTATTTTTTTCGTATTTTCCGCTTTTTACATACTGACAGTATAAATGCTACACAGAACCTGGGATTATACCACAGGGGTAATGATTAATTAAATTATCACAACGGTCTGATATGTTTTATATTGGCCAAAATTAGTTTAATATGTAAAAGTATAATATTTTTTTCGGCATTTTTTTTATTTGTGTTACTTTTTAATTCGTATTTTGTCTGTTTTTTTTTACTTTTCAGTATACTATTATTTGTTTTAGTTTTAGTTTCCGTATTTATTGTTCTAGTTTTATTATTTGTATTTATTTTTAACCTATTTTAATCTATTAATCTCCAAAATAGTTACTACAGCAAATTCAAAATTGCTAAAAACAGCTAAACGAAAAGTTGTTTCAATATAAGTCACCTCTAAGACCGACCTGTATCCAAACGCCTCCAGATTTCCGTTATGGATTGCGGGAATGTTCGTTGTAGGATGATATTACATTAACCGTATGGAAACCAAAGAATGAATTTAGTAAGAATTATTACTGACAATTCATAAAGGCTGGCGAAATATGGAATTACTACAAAATTTTACAAATGGCAACATTTCTGCGTATGAAAAGAAACTAAACCTTATGGTGAGATTAAAGTCAGAAGTTAGAATATGTTGAATGGTTCTAATTTTGGTAATAATTAATGTATATTATATTTACGTTCCTTAATTGTACGACCATTATTATCTTGCAACACCCTCTGGTAAAAATGAGACCACCTGCTTCTTCATGGGTGGGTAAGTGGTGGCGAAAAGATACATCCCGCTTAGTTCAAGAGATAGTGACAAACAGCGGGTTATTCAGTGACCAAGCGTCAGTGAGAGAAGAAGCAAGCAAGAGAAAAAAATACGGGGAAGAGAAAAGCGAATGAAAAGCATATCTCCGCATTACACGTGTTCCTTAATGTACTACCCGTTATCATATTGCACACTCTCTGGTTAAAAAAAATGAGGACCGTCCAAACCGTCCAAGAGCGAAATTCAAAAAAGTTAAATCCTGATATTCTGTTGTTGCGTATCGCCGATTTTATTTCTTGTGGATGTCGTCGCCTACACAGAATAAAAAAATATAATAGCAAAGAAAGAGTAGGAGAAAGATAGAGGAGTTGAGAAATGAAAGAAAAAGTGAGACAGTTAAATGAAGATCATACTTTTTTACATATTGAATATTTGCAATAGCTCTTAAGTAAACGTAAAAAGTCGTCGCGGGCGGCCTAATGTCGGGATCAGTCAAATCAAGCGAGGAGTCTATCCCCTTTTCACTAGCGCTAGACCAAGGAGATTGTTTTTTGGCATTCTGAGGTGGAGCGCCACACCTACAATCAGCTCCTTACTACCGCACAAGATTCTGTGCTACTCAAACGCCTGAGTTGGCGAGGAACCGGTATCGGAACCAGGAACCTAGGGGTTTCTAGCGAACGCTCTACCGGACTGAGCTACCCGTCCCATATAATGTGGTATTTCTTCACGCGCTCTCCCTTTCTCTATCTTTTCCCTTACTCTCTTTTCTTTTTTCTGTTTTTATATTTTTATGTATAGCATTATCCTTCTCCCATTCTTTCTCTATGATAAACGGTATGCTATTTATTTAGCTGAGATGACGACACTCATATTTGCATATAATTCAGCGGATAAGAATACGTTTTTTGGAATTACGTTTTTTGTATTTCATCTTGTACTGTCTCACTTTTTAACCAGAGTGTATTGCAAGATGATAATTGTTGTGCGATTAAAGAACAATGTATTCTTATATAGAGGAAGAAGAGTTGGAGAAAAGGTGAGACCGAAATTCACATTCTTGTTTACATTGATTTAGTTTCTTTACACTAAATATGATAGCAAATGGCGCGCGACGAAGTTCCAATAACAAATCAAATGCTTCTATCGTCGGTATATGGCGCCATATATCTGTCAGTTCGCATATATTACACACTGGAAATGTGTTTTTAATTAATCTTTCGGTTAAATTCTAATTTAAGGGAACCTAAATTCCACTTTTGTATGTCATCCTGCCGAAAAAAAAAGAAATACCAAAAATTCAGCGGAATAACCGAATTTAATAACATTTTTCAGTGTTGATTATATTAACGAATAAAAGATATAATGCCACCAGTTATTTTATCTAAAAAACTTTTACTTTTTAAGGTCAGTTAAGTTTCAACCCAAGCATCTTTGAGGCGTAACCAAAGATTCTCAAAAGATACGTGGATGAAAGTTAGCCTGTCGATCTTAAACAATGCTGTAGTTCATATAGTCTAGTTTTTTTCCAAGGGCACCATTACAATTGACATGAACCTTTACCTCTATGTTCCACGGTTTCTTAGTTCTTCTGGCCAAAGTCCAAGTGTTGTCTCTTTCGTCTTTCTTTTCACTTTCAATCTTTTGATTAGCCCGTTCGGCAAAATCCACTATATGGCAAGGTTTTTATTCTGCTCTAGGTTCTGGTTTCTAGCCGGGATTTTGGTGATCCGTCAGTATCTCAAAATACCAGAGAATCTCATGCGTCCCATCTCAGGAAAGATTCAGGTTGTGCATTACACCATTAGTGAAGCGAAACATTGAATTTCTATGCCACAATTCCCAGTGGGCACTTTCCCACCCAGGCCGTGCTTAGTCTTGTACTCTCTTTGTTGCTCGTTTTGCTGTATTCAAATTATATTATTAACCGTCTTCAAATAAAATAAATGTTATTTAGTGGCAATTGTGTCGACTACAGAGGGAATGATTGAGTGAAAGATATACAAATACCAGGACCTGCTAGATAAAGTTGGAAAAGATTGAATCTACAGGTTAGCGTGACACTAATAATTAGTTTCAACAGTCCTCAAAAAATTTGGAGAAATAGATTGAGGAACTAAGATCAGAGGAAAATTGGAAACCATCTATGACAGCAGCACTGCTAAAAATCATCTTAGGTTACTTAGAATAGACAGGATATTTTAAAATTACTTGTTGTCACTCAGACTTCGGTAACAAAAAAAAAAAAAACAACGTTAAGTTTTTAAATGCCATCCTTGGCCAGTTGAAAAGGGCTTAAAGTTAAGTAGTCCTGAGTTATAATAGAATCCTTTGGTAAGTGAATAAGTCCTATTCCTGCGTATTAAAGTCCTAATCCTGTGTATGTAAAGGTCCAGTGATTTTAATCCTATGTCCGTCGTCACGAAAGTCAAAGTAGTTATGGCCAGTACGTTGTCGATTTAAGTATTGTATCAGCCGCAGAGTACTGCCAGTGATGGCAAGAGAGATCACATGCGTTCTTGCCGAGTCTATAAGTTGAGGCGGCGGCGTCTAGCACCACACCTTATATGCACAAAAAGTCAACAGTAGTCAGAAGCTAGATGTATAAAGCACAAAAGAAGGGAAACAGGAATAAGAATTTATCCTTTAATACCCAGCCTGTCAAACTGGGACTTTAGTTAAACACTGACTGCCACTTCTGCCAGAGGGGTCAAGCCCCGAGGGGCCAACTGTTGCCGTGGGTAGGATCCGTCTGCTAAGAATGAAACCTTTGGTGGGCCGGCTAGTCCACGACATGCAACAATTCACTTTGGCCTTACTTAGCTAAACGGACGGTCAGAGAGGTCGGCATCACGGTCTATGCCCTAGCACCTATATGATTTGTCTCAACCCAAAGTCCCTCATTACAATCTCCAAACCCTTTTAATATGTGTGCTGGAATCCCTTAGCTGTGAGCGTCTTTGGTGTCCTGGGTATGACGTTAAACTCTATCTGAAGTGAAGTTCCAATTTCTGAGCTCTGTGGTTGGAGTACCCTTTTATCCACATTATTCTCAGCGTCCCACTCTGACTCAGAGTGGTAGTACCTGTAGTCCCATCTATGGGTTAACAGAAGAAAAAGGAGTTTCTCGAGAGAATGACAACAGCGGGTTATTCAGTGAACAGGCGTCAGTGAGAGAAGAAGGAAAGCAAAGAGAAAAGAAAATACGAGGGAGAGAAAGTCCACTCTGAACTCGGAAGTGTAGTTACCTGCTAGGTTCCATCTTATGGGTTAACTAGAGAAAAATGAGTGAAAACTGTGTTAAAAAAATTGATTAAAAAAATTTTTTTTTTGTACCTACCCATCACGAATGAATAAATCAAAACGTCTTCGGCCATAATAACACTAGAACCGCAAAGTTCCGTTTTTCATGCCTTCTCATGAGGAAAACCCAGATGAAGCCACCTGTTCATATATTCTGAATTCTAAATTTTCTTTCTTTGTGGGTGTTATTTCAATTTGTTTGAAGCAATACCAATCCCACGTAAAAACCGATGAATTAAATATATCTGTAATTTGATCCATGATATTTTATAGATGATTGCGAAAATCATATGAAATATCATTTCAGTCAATTTTGTTGTTTGGAAATGCAAAAGTTCATTTCAGCAAATACAATTTCCGTTTGTTGCCTCGGGCAAAATTTGAATAGAAGAACGGATCAGACGGATGTGAACATGATTTCAGGTGAGTTCCATCACAGAATAGAAATTTATGTGTTAAAATATTCCATTTCCTGGCTCAGATTCCAACTAACAACTCTTATATATTATATATTATATATATAATATATATATAATATATATATATATACCTTATTGTATATATATGTACATATCATATATAAATATATTATATGTATATATATGTACATATATATATAAGTATTTATATGTCATACATATATAATATATTTTAAATTACACACAACACACACACACCACACACACAACACATATATATATATATATATATATATATAATATTTATATGTCTACATATATATAATATTATTTACCACACATACACACACACACACTACATACACACATATTATAATATATACATATACATATATTTATGCATATAATTATATATATCGTCAACGTATATTTGCATATATCTTACCTATACACATATTTATGCATATATAAAACTATACTTATATATATGCGATTATATATATGTAGAAAGATAGTATGGAATATACATAAATATTGGTAGAGGTAGATATATGCAAATTATACGTGACAGATATAATATTATGTATATGCATAAATATATTGTATAGGTATATTATAATATATGTTGTGTATGTGTGTGTGGTGTGTATGTGTGTAAAATATATTATATATTATGTAGACATATAAATATTATATAATATATATATAATATATATATGTGTGTGTTGTGTGTGTGTGTGTGTGAGTGTATTTAAAATATATTAATATGTAGACATATAAATATTATTATATATGTACATAGTATATACATATAAATTATTATATATGTTATATGTACATATATATACATAGGTATATATATATATAATATATATATATTATATATATATATATATATAAGAGTGTTAGTTGATCTGAGCCAGGAAAGCGATATTTAACACATTAAATATTCTATCTGGATGGAACATCCACCTGAAAATCATTTCACATCCGTCTGACCGTTCTTTATCTATTTCAAATTTGCCCGAGGCAAACAGACGAAATATGTTATTTGCTTGAAATGAAACTTTTGCATTTTCCAAACCAAACAAAATGGACTGAAATGATATTCATAATGTTTTCAATCATTCTATTAAAATATCATGGAATCAATTACAGATATATTTATTCATTCGCGTTTTTCGTGGATTGGTATTGCTTCAAACAATTGAAATAACACCACAAAGAAAAGAAATTTAGAATTCAGAATATATGAAACAGGTGCTTACATCTGGGTTTCCTACATGAGAAAGGCCATGCAAACGGAAACTTTGCGCGTTTAGTGTATTTTATGCCGAAGACGTTGATTATTCATCGTGGATGGGTAGGTAAAAAAAAAAATTTTTTTAATCAATTTTTTAACACAAGTTTTCAAAAACTCATTTTCTCTAGTTAACCCATAGATGGAAACCCTAGCAGTACTACCACTCCGAGTCAGAGTGACTTTCTCTTCCCTCGTATTTCTTTCTCTTTGCTTCCTTCTTCTCTCACTGAGCCTGTTCACTGAATAACCCCTGTTGTTCATTCTCTTCGAGAAACTCCTTTTCTCTAGTTAACCCATAGATGGGGACTAGCAGGTACTACCACTCTGAGTCAGAGTGGACCTGAGAATAATGGTGAAAAGGGGTACTCCACATTCCACAGAGCTCCCAGAATTGGGAAACTTCACTATCAGATAGAGTTTAACGTCATACCCAGGACACCAAGACGCACAGCTAAGGATTCCAGCACACATATAGTAAAAAGGGTTTGGAGATTGTAATGAGCGGACTTTTGGGTTGAGACAATCATATAGTGTGCAGGGCATGACGTGATCCGACCTCTTCTGACCGTCCGTTAGCCTAAGTAAGGTCCAAAGTGAATTGTTGAATGTCTGTGACTAGCGGCCACCAAGGTTTCATTCTTAAGCATGACGGATCTCTACCACGGCCAACAGGTGGCCCACTCGGGGGCTGACCCCTCTGCAGAAGTGCAGTCAGTGTTTACTAAATTTCCCAGTTGACAGGCTGGGTATTAAAGGATTAAATTCTTATTTCCTGTTTCTTCCTTTTGTGCTTTTACATCAGCTCTGACTACTGTTGACTTTTTTGTGAATTATAAGGTGTGTGCTAGACGCCCGCCTTCACTTATAGACTCGGCAAGAACCATGTGATCTCTCTTGGCCAATCACTGGCAGTACTCTGCTGCTGATACAATACTTAAACGACAGTACTGGCCAAACTACTTTTACTTTCGTGGACGACGGACTAGGATAATCACTGGACCTTTAACAATACACAGGATAGGACTTATACGACAGGCATGGACTTATTCACTTACAAAGGATTTATAACTCAGGACTTACTTCTTTAAGCCCTTTCAACTGGCCAAGGATGCATTTAAAAACTTAACTTGTTTTTTTTTTTTTGTACCGAAGTCTGAAGTGACAACAAGTATTTTAAAATATCCATGTCTATTCTAAGTAACCTAGATGATTTTAGCATGCTGCTGTCTAGATGGTTTTCAAATTTTCCTCTGATCTTCAGTTCCTCAATCTATTTTCCAATTTTGGAGGACTTGAAACTAATTATTAGTTCACTGCTACTGTACGATTCACATCTTTTCAACTATCTAGCAAGGTCCTGGTATTTGTATATCTTTTCACTCATACATTCACTCTTAGTCGACACAATTCACTAAATAACCAATTTATTTTATTTGAAACGGTTAATTAATATAATTGAATACAGCAAACGAGCACAAAGAGAGTACAAGACTAAGCACGCTTGGGGAAAGGTGACCCACTGGGAATTGTGCAAGAAATTCAATGTTCGCCTTACAACTAAATGGTGTATGCACAAAACCTGAATCTTTCCTGGAGAATGGGACGCATGAGATTCTCTGGTATTTTGAGATACTGACGGATCACCAAATCCCGGCTAGGAAACCAGACCTAGAGACAAGAAAAAAACTTGCCATATAGTGGATTTTGCCGAACGGGCTAATCAAAGATTGAAAGTGAAAAAGCGAAAAGAGACAAACACTTGGACTTTGCCAGAGAACTAAGAAAACCGTGGAAAACATAGAGGTAAAGGTCATGTCAATTGTAATGGGTGCCCTTGGAAAAAAAACTAGACTATGAACTACAGCATTGTTAAGATCGACAGGCTAACTTTCATCCACGTATCTTTGAGAATCTTTGTTACGCCTCAAAGATGCTTGGTTGAAACTTAACTGACCTTAAAAAATGTAAAAGTTTTAGAATAAAATAACTGGTGCATTATATCTTTATTCGTTAATATATCAACACGAAAATGTTATTAAATTCGGTTAATTCCCTGATTTTTGGTATTTCTTTTTTTTCGGCAGGATGACATACAAAAGTGAATTTAGGTTCCTTTAAATTAGATTTAACGAAAAAGATTATTAAAAAAAAACACATTCAGTGTGTAAATTATGCGAACTGACAGATATGCGCCAATATACCGACGATAGAAGCATTTGATTGGTTATTGGAACTTCGTCGCCGCCATTTGCTATCATAATTTAGTGGTAAAGAAACTAATCAATGTAAACAGAGAATGTGAATTCGAGTCTCACCTTTTCTCAAACTCTTCTTCCTCTATATAATGATACACTTGTTCTTTAATCGCACAACAATTATCATCTTGCAATACACTCTGGTTAAAAGTGAGACAGTACAAGATGAAATACAAAAACGTAATTCCAAAAAACGTAATTCTTATCCGCTGAATTATATCATATGAGTGTCGTCATCTCAGCTAAATAAATAGACCATACCGTTTTTATCATAGAGAAAGAAATGGGAGAAAAAGGATATGCTATACATAAAAATATAAAACAAAGAAAAAAGAAAGAGAGTAAGGGAAAGATAGAGAAAGGGAGAGCGCGTGGATATACCACATTATATGGGACGGGTTAGCTCAGTCGGTAGAGCGTTCGGCTAGAAACCCCTAGGTTCCTGGTTCGATACCGGTCCTCGCCAACTCAGCGTTATGAGTAGCACAGAAATCTGTGCGGTAAAGTAAGGAGCTGATGGTAGGTGTGGCGCTCCACCTCAGATGCAAAAACAATCTCCTTGGTCTAGCGCTAGTGAAAAGGGGATAGACTCCCTCGCTGATTGACTGATACCGACATTAGGCCGCCCCGACGACTTTTTACGTTTACTTAAGAGCTATTGCAAATAGTTCAATATGTAAAAAAGTATGATCTTCATTTAACTGTCTCACTTTTTTCTTTCATTTCTCACCTCCTCTATCTTTCTCCTACTCTTTCTTTGCTATTATATTTTTTTCTGTGTAGGCGACGACATCCACAAGAAATAAGAATTCGGCGGATACGCAACAACAGATAATCAGGATTTACCTTTTTGAATTTCGTCTTGGACGGTTTGGACGGTCTCATTTTTTTTAACCAGAGAGTGTTGCAATATGATAACGGTAGTACAATTAAGGAACACGTGTATGCGGAGATATGCTTTCATTCGCTTTCTCTTCCCTCGTATTTTTTCTCTTTGCTTGCTTCTTCTCTCACTGACGCTTGTTCACTGAATAACCCCTGTTGTCACTCTCTTCGACTAAGCGGATGTATCTTATTCCCAACCACTTACCCACCATGAAGAACCAGGATGGTCTCATTTTTAACCAGAGGGTGTTGCAAGATAATAATGGTCGTACAATTAAGGAACGTAAAATATTAATATACATTAATTATTACCAAAATTAGAACCATTCAAACATATTCTAACTTCTGAACTTTAATCTCACCATAAGGTTTAGTTTCTTTTCATACCCAGAATAGTTGCCATTTGTATAAATTTCTTGTGTAGTAAATTCCATATTTTCCAGCTTATGAATATGTCAGTAAATTATTCTTACTAAATCATTCTTTGGTATTCATACGTTATGTAATATCATCCTACAACGAACATCCCAACCATAACGGAAATCTGGAGGCGTTTGATAGACAGGTCGGTCTTAGAGGTGACTTATATTGAAACACGTTTTCGTTTAGCTGTTTTAGCAATTGAATTGCTGTAGTACTATTTTGGAGATTAATAGATTAAAATAGGTTAAAAAATAAACAAATATAAAAACTAGAACAATAAAATACGGAAAACTAAAACTAAAACAAATATAATATACTGAAACGTAAAAAAAAAACAGACAAAATACGAATAAAAAGTAACACAAATAAAAAAAAATGCGAAAAAAAAATATTATACTTTTTACATATTAAACTATTTTTGCAATATAAACATATCAGACGTTGTGATAATTTAATTATCATACTGTGGTATATCCACAGGTTCTGCTAGTAGCATTTATACTGTCAGTATGTAAAAGATGCGAAAATACGAAAAAATAAAAATAAAATGTACAATAAATACGAAAAAATAAAAATAAAATGAATAAAATACGAAAAAATGAAATGAAATTAACAATAATATACGAAAAAATAAAAAATAAACTGATAAAATACGGAAAATAAAATAAAGATATTCCATGATTCGACTTCCGTCAAAGTTTAACTGTCAACACCCCCAAAACAAGATTCGTTCTCTTTTCAGTTTCTGTCCGACCGTGGGATACATCTTTATTTGCAGATCTATAAAAACGAGAAGCCCTACACCAGCACAGACGTATTTTTCTTTGGTGGGGGGTATTAATGTTTTAGAGGCTCGTTTTAGGGGCTTTGCTATGTTAGGAAAATATTTTGAAAATACTTATCTACAATCTTCGAAGGGGGGATTCGCGAAGAGTGTCTAAATTATGTCTGTAAATTTAATGTTGTTGCTATTAACCTTATCTCTCGTTTGATTGGTTGAATAGGTAATAGATATCACATTACCTCCCTTTTGTTTGAGTATTCGGTATTGATCAGGACGGCTGGCAGCGAAGGAATATAGTTTATTTTTCTTTTCATTACTTATTCAAGACCAACGTTTACTTCACATTAAACTTGCAATTCAAGGTCGCAACAAGGAATTGTAACATTTCGATCATCTTTACAAATAATGCAAGTCGAATCTTTCTTTGTTAACAAAGGTTTTAGGTATATTGATGCGATTTATCTGACCTCTTGATTTAGTTTTCTTTTCCACCACAGATATAACTCTAAGACGCATAGAGTTATCAGCTCCATATCAAAAAGAGTTTAGAAACTCACTTATATATCCGGCCTACATTAAGATCATACTGATAATAAACGTACAAATCAAACTAAAAAATGCGTGTCTATTCCTTTCATCACGAAGAACAAGTGTCTGCCACCACGGTAATCCCTTTCCTCTGACCGTCTTCTCTCGTAACAATCACAGTAGTCGTCCTTCGTACCGTATTCTAACACTTTCGCCGTCCTCGCTTGGTTCATTCTACCAGTCTCAGCGACCGCCTGTTTTTTTATTTTTTTATTTTTATTACGGCTCGCCCAGTTCCATGCAAATTACATCTCGTCCCACGGGTCTCTCCTGTACGGCACAGGCGATTCCTTGCCGCTTACGTCGGGGGGATCGGCTATGCCTATTACATTCTTCTTTCAGTTTCTGTCAGACAACGGAACATATCTTTGCTTAAAGACCTCTCCAAATGAGAAACTTATTCAGAGCCCAGGCGAGACTTTTTGGAATTTTAACGTTTTCGGGTGGGGAATTTTTTAGAAGCTTTGGCATGTTAGGCAAAATGTTCTGAAATTATTTTAACCTGCAATCTTCGGAGGGTGGAAAAAATCGAATAGAGCCTTAATGATGTTTTTATATTTATTGTTTTGTTGCTATTAACCCTTATCTCTCGTTTGATTGGTTGAATTGGTAATAAATGTCACATGGCCTGCTAGTTTACCATCCCTCTCCCTTTGGGTATTGGTAATTGAACATGGCTGACCGGGATATTGGTTTATTCTTTCTTTCTTCTTCCACTACTGCTACAAGACCAACGAGATTTACTTCACATTAAACTTGCTTCTCAAATTGCAACAAGGCATTGTTGAAAATTCGATCATCTCCCACAAAATAGGGACCGTATTTGACGGCATATAAGACGCACGGGCATATTAAGACGAACCCCCATTTCAGCAGTCAGATTCAAGAAAAAAAGTTTTACAATTTGTTGAAAATTCAAAAACCTGTGGTTGTTTTTTTTCTCCACCATACGCTCCTGTTAACCTTGATTATAACAATACCAGCAATAGAATAAAAATGCATGGAGTTTAGGGTTTGGTAAAATTACTGAGCTGGGTTAGTGAGCATCATAGAGAAGATTAGCCTAGGTCTACGGGAGGTCTCAAACTTCACCTACGATGTATGAGACGCAGGCAATTTTTGAGCCAAATTTTTGAAAAACAGTGCGTCCTATATGCCGTCAAATACGGTAAGCCAAATTTTCTATCTTATCCTAAGGTTTTAGGTAATTGAATGTGATGTATCTTGCCTCTTAACTTTAGTATTTTTTCTTTCCAGCCACAGATATAAATCTTAAAAGATGCATGTACTTTCGTCCTCCATATAGAAGAAAAGTTTAGAAACTCACTGATATGGCCGACCTGAATGAAGAATGCATTAATAAACGTTGAAACCAAACTATAGATGCGTGTCCATTTCTTCCATTACGAGGAACAAGCGACAACCTCTGCAAGTGAGCAAACTTTTTTTACGAGAAACACGCCACGTTACAAATGTATATTCTCCTTAATGTAATTAAGTCATTGTTCGCATTTGTCTTATATTTTGTATCTTGTAAATTTTGATGTGCATACACTTTACAGCGGTCTCTTTTTTTCAATCATTTCTAATTAAATGTAACTCTATTGCATAAATATTTACTTTGTAATTTTTGGCGCCAGATTTTAGCTCGTGACTTGTATGATTATACAGTTGAATTTCAAAACAAATAAGAAAATACGGAAAAATAGAAATAAAACAAAAAATAAGAAAAAATATAACAAATAGAAAATACGCAAAAAAATAAGATACGGAAAAAATAGAACAAGATAATAGAATACAGAAAAATGAAAATTAACAAATTAAAAAAATACGGAAGAAAAATACGAAAAAACAAAACAAAAAAAAAAAAAAAAAAACGAAAACAAATGTAATAAATAATATGATACGAAAAATAGAAATGAGATGAATAATAAAATACGAATAATGTTTACCTTGTAATTTGGCGCCAGACTTCGTAAGTCAGCCATTTAATAATCACGTGACTTAAATATTGCATTAAGAACTTATGTTTATTCAGTTGAATTCAACGGACTTCGATGTAAGGTCACCTTAGTAATCAGTGAAAAAAAAAAGGTGAGTGGACTGTTGACTTACCGGGGAGTGGCTGGTTCGCCCGAGGAAGTCTCTGAGGACATGTGAGCATTAAGAACGCGGATCAGGGAAGGGACAAAATCTATAACCTCCTGACGGAAATTGAAGGGGGGGTGAGGTAGTTAAATAACACCTGTAAATAGGCTTCCTTCCCCTTTCAGCTTCACTCTTCTTCAGAAACGACTGTTACCTGTTTCTGTAAAGTTACATAACATAGTTATCTGAGCCAAGGCAGGAGTGGATAGCTAAAGAAGTATATTTTTTACCAACCCCGACACGTCGGCCAGCTCTACCTTGGTCACCAAGAGTCGATACTTTTTTTCGAAAAGAAGATGTCAAATTTTCACACTTCATAAACTTTTTTGTATCCACGTACTCTCTCTCTCTCTTCTCTCTCTCTCTCTCTCCTCTCTCTCTCTCTCTCTCTCTCTCTCTCTCTCTCTCTCTCTCCAGCTAAATATTGAAATTGATGAATATCACGACAACATCTGAAAAAAAAGTTGGTGGGACTGTGTGACTTACCGGGGAGTGGCTTTGGATAGGTCGAGGAAGTGTCTGACGGTATGTGAGTACCAAGAATGCGAGACTGGAAGGGACAAAATTCATAATCTACTGGCTGAAGTTGGAGGAGAGTGTACTTTAACAACACCTATGAATAGGCTGCCCTTCCCTTTCAGTTTCATTCTACCAACTCTTCAGAAACGACAGTTACCTGTTTCTTTAAAGTTACACCAAAGTTATCTGACCCAAGGTTGGAGTGGGCGCTAAAGAAGTATATATTTTTAGCAACCCCGACACATCGGCCAGCTCTACTTTGGTCACCAGAGTCGATTTTTTTCGACAGATTCAACGGACATAAGACGTTTTGATGTAACATCATCTTAAGAATTTGTGTCGTAAGGTTTTACTTCTTTAAATTTCATTTTAAAGTTGAAATATTGTAATATTACTCTGCCCTTTTGTACTCAGACCACCGTATTTTACTAGTTTAAAAATAGTTTAACAGCAATTTCTAATTAGTAATACTAGGCAAATATATACACGACCGTGATGCTTAAGGATGGAACCCTGGTGGCTGAACAGTTACATGACATGCGACACTCACTTTGGACCTTACCAGGCTAAAAAGACGGTTAGATAGCTCACTCCATTAGATCAATCGGCTGGTGATGTCGATCCCTAGCACCTATATGATTGTCCCAGATCTATCGCTCTTATGAAAAACTTCAAACCTTTTTATCATATATGTGCTAGTAGGCTGTGTCTGAGGGTCTTCACGTCCTGGGGTATAACGTTAAACTCTGTCTGTTAGTGAAGTTCCAATTCTGGAGCTCTGGGGAAAAGTGGTGAGTACCCTTCAACACCATTAATCTTAAATCCTCTCTGACCCGGGCTGTAGGTTCCCATTCATGGGTTAAACAGATAAAAATTACAAAAGAAATTAAATTAATATTTTGATACCATCAAGCATGAATACAACAAAACGCTTCGGTATATAACCCAACGAGGGTTGACGTGCCGTTAAAGCAAAAACCATTTTACCCCTAACATGATATCTAATTCCCAATAAGCGTAGTAAAATATTTTTCTCTAAATAACCAGCGCCATTTTCGACCGGATATTTCTGGTGGTTATTTGAACGTCTGTTATTTGACGTTAACTGATTGCCCAACTGCGTATGTCTAACAATGATAGACGCTCGTATGTCAAATTGCTCTTATCATTCGTGCGGTGAACTGTAAAGATAATATTCTATGAATTTCGGTGTCTCAAACGGTAAATAATGACGTCAGTAGTAACGCGGAAAAAAATTATTGCAAAAAGGTGAGAAATTGGTGAGAAAGCTAGGTATTCAGAAACTACTTAAACGATATTTATGCATTTTATATTCGCCCCTGTCGGCTGGGGCGTTAGAATACACGACTGCACCTCTGCAGAGGGGTAAGACTCGCCCAATGGGGCCACCTGTTGGCCGGGTTGGCAACCCGTGATGCTTAAGGATAGATCCCCAGGTGGATGAGCAGTTCATGACGTGCAATACTCCACTTTGGCCCTATCTTGGGCTAGAAGGGCGGTCGGAGAAATTTCTGATCAATCGGCTGGTCACGTCAAGCCCTAGCACCTATATGATATTCCTAACTCTATTGCCTTTATGGCAAGACCCAACCCCTTTTTATCATATGGGTGCTAGAAGGCGCGTGGCTGCGGGTCTACATATCCTTAATGACGTTAAACTCTATCTGATGGTGAGGTTCCAGTTTTGGAGGTTTGGGGAATGTGGAGCACCCCATTCATCCACCATTGCTCCCTGGTCCACTCTGACCCGGAGTGGTAGTACTGTTAGGGTCCATCTATGGGTTAAATAGAAAAATGTATTTATAAAAAAATTGTATTATCATTAAGAATTGATTTATTTCAAAACTTTATCGGCATTAAATGACCCACTGAGGTTAATATGCCGTAAAACACCAAACAAACAAACAAACAAACAAAGCTTTCATATTACGGATAGAAATTTGTACTTTTTGTAGACATAATACAGACTAAGCCAATGCAATCATCATGTTTTGTTTTTGATTTAAATTATCTAATTACAAGCGCCACCCAGCGTCACCTGGGTTGTGAGGGGTACAAAAACCCTGGTGTGTTGATCTGTTTATTTTGTGATTTACAAATGCTGGACATTTTAAAGAATGTCAATGCTATTTTTCCGCATATTTTGATTTTTAAATATCTTCGAATATAAATCAAATCTTCATAATTTTTGCACAAAAAAGCAAGAACAGCTTGATATTTAATGTGTATATATAATTTATTTTGTCGTTGATCTTTTTATTTTTTGTAGTTTCATGCAGACATACAGTAGCTGACGAGTCGAAAATAATCTGACTCAAAGCATCCTCCGGTGTCTGGCCTGCAAATGAGACATGGCGGAAAAGGAATGTGTTTGGGCGGGTCCGCCACTGTACCACTCTGAGTAAGAAGTGTCAAAGAAGTTGGAGGGAGCAGAGTGGACTTTTTATAGAGGTTGAAAGGCATTATGGGTGACTACCCATAGTGCATTGCCACATTTGTTTGGCCTATAAAAGCGACCCATTTTTGCCAGAACGGTGCATTGCATTTTTGTCTTCAGTAACAGAGTGTATAAAAAGAGAAAGAGAAAGAGAAAGAGAAAAAGAAGCTGTGTGAACAATGATAACATATATAAAACCTACCACCCTTATATATATATGATAGATAGATAAACCAATACGAAGTAAAGGAGCCGAAATTTGGAGCTGTTTGAAAATAATTTTAGTGGACAGTATTTGTATATACCTTACGTCCGCACGTTTACTTATATAAGGGCACAGAACTGCAATTTTTAGTTTCGTATATCAGAGAAGGCCCGGAACTGATTGACAGTATTTCAGTTCATCTCTAGGAGGAAATTGATTGCTATACGAGTAAATCGAGTTACGAGCAGAACGAATTCAACTCGTAAGTCAAAGTACCACTCTAACAAAAACATGGTGTTTTGGTGGTCTGGAACGGATTAATGCGTGTTTCATTTTCATTTCAATGGAGAACATTGATTTGATATACGAGGAAATTGAGTTACGACGGAACGAATTAAACTCGTAAGTCAATGTTACTACTGTACATTATAAGGAGACTTTTTATTAAATCAATTCATTTAAATATTTTAAGTAAAACTATTTCCAGACCAATTTTCATCTGAATAATAAAATTGTGGCGTTTCATCGGCGCTGAACATCATTTTAAAATCATCTAAACATTATCTATTATAATAATGGAGATTAGATCTCTATTTATCTGTAACCGAAACTACTTCACTGCCTATGTCACAATGCTCAAAATCATCATAACATTAAATAAATACGCTCAAATTTTGAGCATGCAACCATAGCCGGCACTCATTGTCTTTTAAATTGCCCTTATGGCAAACCCCCAACCTTTTTTATCATACATGTGCTAGAAGGCGGTAGCTGAGGGACTTAGTGTTCTGGGTAGGCTACTGAACTACATCTAATGGTAATGTTCCAGTTCTGGAGTTCTAGGCCAGCGTGGAGCACTCCCTCCAGATCCACTCTGAACCGGTGTGGTTGTACCTGTTAGGGTCCAATCTATAGTCAAATGAGTTTTTAAAGTGTTAAAAGATGATTGTTAAAAATAATTGTCAATTCCCATAAAAAATGAATGAATGAAAACAATGTCTCGGCATAAAAATAATCCCACCAAGTTTGACATCCATAAAACCAAACGAACCAACTTTACATTTCTAGTTTATACAATCGAAATAAAACATTGACATTCAACATTAGAATCACTCTCTGAATTGGCAGTAGGTGTGGCGCTTCACCCAGCAAAAACAATTTCCAGGTATAAAGTTATTTGTTGTAGTGTAAATGTCTTCCATAGCAACGTGAACAGCGTGCGTACGGCAACGTCCTCTGTCCAAAAAAGTCGATGATTCTTTTGGTGTCAGGAAGCCCTTTACTCCTTGTTTTGTATACTCTCTTTACCTCTATTATTATTCTGCTTCATCTTTGGTATCTTACGTTCTTCTTCTAGCGTCTGGACTTCGTCTTGGGACTTCGGTGTCTGGTCTTCCATTGGGGATTTCTCTTTATCAGAAGCCCTGTGTCATTTGGTAGTTTTAGATAATAACCCAAGACTTCGATTTTGCTTTAGATCATATTTATTTATTCGAAATCCCCCACCAGACTAGCTGCGCAGATTGAGTCGGGCCGTGCGCTTTAACACGAACTACCCCCCCTTCGTGGTTTGGTCGATACTGACTAAAACTTCTCTTTACTAATCTTAACCAGAAGAGGGTCTTCTTCACTGATTCTCACGGTATCCCCAAGAAGGAGGATCAGACTGAGGTCAGCCTAGTCAATTAATCCTTCCAAGCCGAACGGCTGCAAATTAAACAGCCATTTTGGTTTCTTCACTACTGTAAATAAGGTGTTAGGTTACTAACAATTTAAATGTAACACTTTGCGCATATCCACATGGGTCTTCCTATATGAGACCATCTGGGAGATTGCCATTTTTAGAGGTTTTTTTTAATATTTTTTTCGTATTTTATTTCATTTAGCTTTGCTTGTAAAAAATTAATAATTGGGCATGCTTCGTCTAAGAGATTCGAATAATGTAACGTTTAGTTATACGAATGTATAATATAGACAAACAAGTTAACAGTTTTAACGTTGGGAGAAGTAAAGAATATAGCTATATAGCTAAATCGTAATGACTCGTACTGATTTACTTCCGAAACCTAATCATAAAACACGGTTAGAAAGACGTTTTCTAAAGATAAAGAAACCGAGGTCAAATCTCATAGAAAGATTATTCTTTTTTTATCTGGCTAGCATAGTAATGATCTTCAAGTGACTTTTAGGAGGGATTATAAAACGCAGTAGAAAAGAGATGGAAAAAATAACGATTTTTAAAACAAATTTTCTAACTCGTTTTTTATCTATTTAACTCATAGATGGTGTTGTACAACCGCTTGACAGGACTTCAATAAAACCACAGACACGTATATATAAAAATAGGACCCGTCTTTATTTTCTTCGGTGTGTTGGTGGTGAGGGCGACGAGTGTTCACATTAAAAATGCCGGGTGGATGGCGAAGGCGGCGACGAGTGTTAACAGTGGAAATGCTCGAGGTTGACGGGAGACGAAGTTATCTTCTCGGCTGCTGCTGGGGACTGACCTCACACTTCATCCGCTAGGCATTTATATACAATAAATATGCCTACGCATTTTTATCTTTTGATCTGATAACGGATATATATATTTCTTTATCTTTCTCTCCGCCTCCTCATCGGAAGACTCTTCTTCCGTTTTTCTTTTTTCTTATATCTATTTTTTCATATTTTCCCTGCTTCTTGACCGGAAGACCTCTCTTCCGTTCTCCCTTTTTTTAAATATATATTTATTTCATCTTTCTCTTTGTCTTTTGAGCCGGAAGAGGAACTGTCTATGCAAGCTTATGCAACCAAGGGCCCTTAACAGACCACAACTCCTGCGTCAGAGGGGACCTGGAGAAATTGTGATGAAGAGGCTACCCAAAAACATTTCCCAGATCTCCAGAACTGCGAACTTCACCATTAAATAGTTTAACGTCCATACACAGGACATGAAGACCCTCAACCACCGCCTCTAGCAAATATATGCTAAAAAGCGGGGTTGGGTGTTTGCCATAAGCGGGAAATATAGTTGGGAAAATCATATTATTCTAGGGCTTGATGTGACCAGCGATTGATCGAGAGGGACCTCTGACCACCCGTCTAGATAAATTAAGGGCCAAAGTGGAGTCCTGCATGTCATGGACTGCTCAACCAGCAAGGTTCCATTCCTTAAGCATCACGGGTGCCCACTTTATGGCCAACAAGTGGCCCAATTGGGGCTTACCCCTCTGCAGACGTGCAGTAGGTGTTATCAAAGCCCAGTCGACAGAATTATTATGAAAATTTCTCTGAATGTGAAGATGAGGCTTGAAATTAGTATTAATCTGCGTTATTCGAGCGAATTATTAATTGAATGAAGTATTTGTATTTTTATCCGTTATTCCTCAATTTTTAATCATACACACACACACGCACACAAATATATATTGTTACTACCTCCCACTTTTAATTCTGTGCTACTGCTCGTTCTCCTTAAAACGAGACACAGAATACCATCAGTTTCCACCTATTGATGGCAAATCGATTGCCGAAAGCGCTCGTAATGAAACCTTTGGTGGACTGCAACACCAGTTCACTCTGACACCAAAAAGATGGCCAGAAAATTAGAAAGGATCGAACAAAACTCGCCGACAAGAATTGTCTGTACAGTTTAATACAAATGCTAAAAGAAAAAAGGCTGCCAAAATACACTTATTTTATATATATATATATATATATTATATATAATATATTTATAATATATATATATATATATATATATATATACTGCAACTTTACAATAGGACCACGTAGTAAGTTTTCCTTAAGCTTTGTAATATATATTTACCCAGCCCTCCACACAAACAGGATGTGACACAAGGTCAATTTTTAACGGAATTCACAGGTTTTATTTCAGAGTTTTCCTTCTCCTAAACGTTGGTATACTAACGTTAAAGAGCCCATCCTGCCAACTATTATAAGCTGGATGGAGAATATTGAATGAATACATTTCTTAGATGTATAAATATTTTGAAATGCAAATTAGCCTCATCCGGATTTGAACTCGGTCACCGTGTCCATTTGCAACGCCGATCAAAATGAAACGATGAGCACCTCTTTGTATATAAATACATCTACAACTCAATAAGGTAATGAATCTGTGAGTTTGTGCAAAACAATCAAACTAATCAAACTCTCTCTTTTTTCCCATTCGTTTCTGGATACAAAAGGTTTCTTTATTTCTGTTATTCAGTACATTATTCCTGTGAGATTTCTATTGGCCGAAGCACTTCTAAGAGGATTTACGGGTTCGTAGGAGCTCTTATCCTCCCAGTGGGGCAAAACAAACATACAATGGAATTTAACACATGTATTGACAAATAGTACAGAATATGTTCCAATATGTTGGCATTTGCGACAGACTTATTTGAGAGGTGAAAATTACAATTCATTGGAGAAGCGGCTTTAGAAAGAGAATTCTGGTCGCTGTTGTTGTAGAATGCGGTTGAGACGCGTCTTTTTGGTCAGTTCTGTACGATAAGTAAAAAGTGGGGAGTGCTTATTAGAAGCTACAGCCTGGGTAAGTACCCTTTTTATGGCTAGGTGATGGGAGTGCTTATTTTAGCGATCGCCTCGGTGAAATCTTCAGATAAGTGATGGGCTTTGCTCCCGCCAACTTCGTGTTGGCGATTCGCCCCCTAGCGACAGGGCGAGATATTTACAATCAGATTTCCAACACTTCTGAAACACTCTTTTTGATATGGGAAAAAGCAACGTTGAATTTTTAAAGCCCTTCGGGTCAAGATTTATTTACCAAATCAGAAGTAAACTATAGATGAAATAGTAATTACCTTTAACGCAGTCGCTTTATTATTAAACACACTTGTCCTTGCGAGTTTCTACTGGTCGAAGCACCACATGTGAAACTGCACCGATTTATTTTTTCATACCTTTTCTGTCCTCCGAACTTACTGTGGAAGGGAATGTTAATTTCTAAAGAAGGAAGGTACAACCTGTTAAGTCTGGAGAATTTGAAACGTTTGCACTTTCACAGACTTTGTTTCACAAAACATACCG
Source organism: Doryteuthis pealeii (assembly GCA_023376005.1). Lineage (NCBI taxonomy): Eukaryota > Metazoa > Mollusca > Cephalopoda > Myopsida > Loliginidae > Doryteuthis > Doryteuthis pealeii. Next base: position 51,637,926 of record CM042149.1, on the reverse strand, counting down.
ACCAAAAAGAATTGACAATGTTATAACAGGTTCGATAGTCTGTTTTGGCATGTCTGACGTACCAAAGACAACTAAACACAATTTACACGTCTTGACAACCGCCCTGTCGACTGGGGTGTTAGAATGTACCGACCGCACCTCTGCAGAGGGGTAGACTCCCCAATGGGGCCACCTGTTGGCCGTGGTGGTGGACCCGTGTAGCTTAAGGATAGCCAGGGGGATGAGCAGTTCATGACATGCAATACTCCACTTTGGCCTCATATGGGCTAGACGGGCGGTCGGAGAGGCCCCTCCGATCAATCGGCTGTTACGTCATGCCTAGCACCTATATGATTTTCCCACCCATTGCCCTTAAGGCAAGCCCCAATCCCTTTTTATCATATGGGTGTAGAAGGCGGTGGCTGCGGGTCTACATCTCCTGGGAATGACTTAAACTCTATCTGATGGTGAGGTTCCAGATTTGGAGGTTTGGGGAATGTGGAGCACCCCTTCACCACCATTGCTCCCTGGGTCCACTCTGACCCGGAGTGTAGTACCTTAAGGGTCCATCTATGGGTTAAATAAAAATGTATTTATAAAAAAATTGTATTATCCATTAAGAATTGATTTATTTCAAAACATTATCGGCATTAAATGATCCTGAGGTTGAATATGCCGTAAAATAAACAAACCAAACCAAACGTCTTGACAAAATACAAACGTCATTTCTTCTTGATGCACTTTGATTCGGCAGTGACTATAAAAGAGAGAGGAGGTCAAACTTCAGGATGAGGTAGTCTATTAATCGACACTACTGACTTTTCACCTTCCTTTCACACCACACCCTACCGAACTTCTCACCTCCTACCACACCACAGCATTTTCATATTAAAAGACTCATAAATACTACTTTATATTACTTTCCTTTTTACCTCAAACACTTACACATATACATATAATCTATGAGAAAATAATTTTCAAAAATTATAACAAACACAGGATGTTATGATCAGAGGAAACAATTGTATGTGTTATACTTAAGTATTTCGGTATAACCATAATCAGGACATTGTTACAGAATCTTTGTAAGGGAGAAAAACGTAAAATGTTAAGTGTATAGTGAATGTTAGAATGTATCTTATTAACCGTTAATTTTATATGTGCGTTTTGTTTACAGAAAAGCTGATGACGCGATTCATTGCATGTGAAAAAATAGAAAATGAAGATCATAGGATGAGCATGCATGACCTGATAGGCCGAACGATGAACATGATACAAAGATATGACTATTCATATGAATTAAGTTTAGAAACTAAGATAATAGATAAAACGTTTGAATATAATATATATAGACAAAACATACATAAACACATATATTCATATATAAGCATATCCATACATAACATAATGAACACACACATATATATATATATATATATATATATATATATATATATATATGCAAATATATAGAGGTATTACGTTATATTGTTGACCGGTGTTTGCAATCTTATAACCACCGATTACTGATTCCCTATGTTAAAGAATTGTTTCCTCTGATTATAACATCCTGTGTTTGTTGTATTTTTGAAAAATTTTCTTCACATATAGGTCGCATTAATATCCTCATAAGTTTTCCATAGTTATCTATGGAATTCTTCTGTTTTCTGCTATCATAGAACACAGACATCTTACTTATTTAATGGAGATTGTGTGTTTTTCGTCTGTAACCGGAACTATATGCCATCAAGTTACAATTCTCTTAGTTATTGACATCACATTCTCCTTGATTTATTTTTTATCTAACAATTATTAATAAAATTGTCTTGACATTATTAATAGTGTCTAACTATGTCTACATACTGACAACATTGCAATTATATTTATATATACACAAAATAGCGGTTTACAGTGTGAACGGAAAAGGGCTAATTTGCATATTAATATAAAAAATCGAATTTAATAAATATTGCTTAGTATTATTGATTCCTAACTGTTTTGGTTTTATTTTATGAATATAGCAAAATCTCTTCAATGATCTTAAATGAATCATTAAACAAGATGAAATAACCCTGTCATTTATATTCTTTACTTCCTACTTATAACTAAATACTTAAATCGTAGAAACATAACAATGAAAGTCGAGAGTGATGGAAGAGTAGTTTCAGTTTTTCCATGTTTTTATTATACGCCCTTCTGTCTTCAAATATATTATTATACTCCTCTGTTCAAATCTTTTTATCTGTATTATTTAGTTTATAGTCTTTCAATAATACATATTCTATTACATTAAACTTAATACTTGCACCCGGAGGGTGCATATTTGCTAGTATACAAAAGGTCTCTCTGCATTACAGAGACTTACCTAAAACTTGCTTATCCTTCTCTTTAGAAGACATTATAGCTTTATAAATTTTATTGTTTAATAGCTGCCTTCTTTTATTTCCTTCTAAATTACTGTGACTATATTGGGTGATTAATTTCTACAGGCCTTAACCAAGCCATTACCACACTATAGAAAAATATAGTTTGCAGAATAAATCTAGATTAGTTTGGTTTGGTGTGTCTTGATTGTGTTGGTTGTGTGTAGGACCACGGTTGTTGGTTGGCATTCTACAACTAAACCTTCTTTCCTGTCTGTTTGTTTGATTGCTAAAACTGTTGATCAATTAGACATCATTAGAAACCGTTTGGAAACCAGTTTTCTGCCAGACAATTTTTGGTTTTTCATCTTGCTCTTTCCAAATCGAGGCAAAGGTTTTAATTCTAGCAGAGTGTTAAACCAGAGTATTGCTCAGATAAAAAAGTTAAGACAAGTATTATTGGGTAATATCTCTTCAGACACGTGTTGAAAAGAGCTCATTGCAAATATTTGCATTGTAAAAAGTTATTAATCTTGTGATTCCTCTTTCTCTTCTTCTCTCATCTCTCTCTCTCTCTTCTCTCTCTCTCTTCATATCTCTCATCTACTCTCACTCTACTCACCACACACACACACACACACACAGTTCATGATTTCTGTTCTTTACTTCTTTTCTTTTCATTAGTGTTGATTGAAACAGATTGTATTATCGCTTCCGCACATCACCCTTTTAGTATCTTTCCTCTACTTTCTTTCTTATATATTTTTTTGTGCTGCGCATGATTTCTTTTCTACTTTGTTTAAGTTAAAAATGATGGTCCATTAGTTTAGCAGAGCTCACGACACTCATAAGACATAGAGATACGCGGGAAGAACACAGATAAGTCAGTTTTTTGTTGTGAAGATTCATACTTGGAGATTTTGCGGTCACATTATTTTACCAGAGGATGTGCAAGATGATACGGTAGTAAATTAAGGACAACGTTGTATTAGTAGAATATGCACTTATGTGGAGATATGCTTCCTTCGGCTTTCTCTTTCCTGTTTCCTTTCTCTTCATTTCTTTTCTCTTTGTTCCTTTCTCTCACTGACGCCTTTTCACGGCTGAATGACTCATATTGTCACTCTCTTCAAGTAAGCGGATGTCTTTTGATCCATCACTTACCCACCATGCATTGCCCTCCAATTAGAAAGAGCTTCTCCGTCCTTTTTGTTTCTCATTTAGTAAAAGCGCACAGAAGACTCGTCCCCACACACCCAGTTCCACTGTCAGTAATGCATTTTAAACATTATCTTAGTGAAATTTTTGAGTAAATCGGATTAATTGTAGACCAATTTTATCAATGAAAAGTTAACAAATTCTCTATGCAAATCTTGCAAAAGTTTGTTAAGAAAACGCATTCCATCATTTTCATAGAAAATAAATATAAAGTGAGAAATGCAGATGTTCCAATAATATTTTGTTAATTCCAATTCAGGGCAAATTCAGCTTTTAATAGGAGAGGATTTTTTTAATCGAATCTTTCCCAAGAAGATCTGTGCAATTTGAATTGCTAAGCGATGACAATAGATCAAAATAAAAGATCATTAATATGAAATGCCTTTTTATGCGGATTTGAGAGTTGATCTATTGTATGAAATAACCAAACTGCTTATAAATGTGATTTGCAATGGATAAAAGAAATATATAAAGTCTTACGTTTTGTTGCATTGAAATGTGTTTCTGTTTTTTTTAGTAGTTTAACAATTCATTCCTGTACATGTAATCATTTCATAATAAGAATAAATATTGTGGAAGAACATTGACACAATAGATCGGAATATAATACATTACTGAAAGTGTGAGGTTTCGGTCTAATGATATCTGATTGCTTTGTTAATGAAAGTCAATGACTTTAATATGGGAGGATTAATACATTAATAAGTATTTTATAACATATAAGAGAAATTATTGAAGTGAATAACGAACAACAAAACAATTCAATTAACATTTCTCTCGGTGGTTTAAGTTTCAATTGGATTGATTGTTTTGTTCCATTATTTACATTCCACATTGTATTTCCTACATTTGCTGAATTTTTCGTTAATCTTTTTTGTGAATATATATATAGTTATATATATATTTATATATATATTATTAAGCAAGGTATTATTGAAGAACAAGGAAGCATTTCTTCTTTGATCTTTATCGAATTCTTCAAGTTCTTCTTATGGTTTTCCTAGAATCGGATCTAGAGTGATGTTCACCCCAAGCGATTTCGGACATTTTCGCTGGTCATCATCGTCTTCATTCTCATGTTCTTAATATATATATATTATATTAGACTAAATTGCATCTGATAAGTGAGACTGACAGTTCTGAGGATAGTGTGGGAGTACGTCTCCTTTATTTTATTCCATGGTTCACTGCTGGTCCAGAGAGATAGAACCTGTTAGGTCTCGTTCTCTTGTTCACAATACATCTGTTTGAAAATTTATCATATTAAATTGAACAGTGAATTCTTATAACTAATTAGAAACTACAAAAAATGTAAATTGAATGTACAATACACGCAATTTCACTAACCTCTAGCTATAAACTAAACCCTAGACGGATTGTCATGCCGTTAAACGGATGCATTAATCAAATTCATATTTTTCACGTCGAATTCTCACGTATGCAGGATTGTTATATTACGATCCCAGTTAGAGGTCTTAAAGCCAGATTTTTTTATTTTTGACTGAGTGAAAAAGTATGATCTTCATGCACGTGTAGGGTTCCATTTCCGTCTATTTTGCTAGGAATGTTATCATAATTATAGATTTAATTGACATTTTAATTCTTAAGGCAGATCATTAAGATTAGAAACTGTGCAAATCCCAGGAATAGCAATGAATATCTCCCAACTTGAAGTGGAAAGTTTCTTGCCGCTTGAATTGTCTGCAAATAAATCATAGACTTAGCGTTGATTTCCTGTTAATAGCAGTTGAAAAACCTTCATTTTAGTCTCCTGCTTAGTTATTATGGTCAAGTCATACCGAAGCAACGGTTCTCACAAGAATCACAGGAAAATGAAGCCAGCATATCCTGTTCAATATTTGTTGAGTGCCACTAAGAACAGCAGTCCTGTAAGCAAACCCAATTTCATTATTTATCAGACTTGTTCTGTATTAAAGATCAGAACGGGTATTACGTCGGTCATGCGAAGGATACCACTTCACTAGTCAACGAAGTAAGCAGTGATGAACTCGATCAATAGTGTTTGGGACACTTAACCAACAGCTTGCGTTACTGTAAGCACCCGAGTCTAGTATTTTATTCAAAATGAACTTGATTCGTACTAAATGATCAGGAAAGGTGTTATTACGTCACGCCATGCTGAACGCATCACATCGGTTCCATATAGATAATCGAAGTAAGTAGGATGAACGTTCAACACTTAATTTGGGTGACCTTCTTAAAGCAACCAGGTAGATATTATAGCTCGAGTTCGCTGTCTATGAAAATGACTTAATAGCATTAAAATGACCGAATATATATAATTTGTGATATATATATATATTATATAGATATTTCTATATTGCTTTTCTATATTTTTCAATATAATATTATATAATATATATTATTATAATATGATATATATATATCAAATAAACAGATTACGAACAACCAGCAAAATGTGAGGAAAAACATTGAATGTATAAATAACGAACACAAACAATCAATCCAATTGAAATAAATGAGAGGAAAGTGTAATTGATTGTTGTGTTCTTTATTCACCTTTCCAATTATAGTTCTCTTATTTGATATAATACTTTATTAATGTATTAATCTTCACACGTTAAAGTTATTTGACCTTTCATTAACAAAGCAATCAGATATCCGTTAGACGAACACCTACACTTTCAGTAATGTATGTATAATGTTATAATATATATATTATATATATATATATTATTTCATATATATGCTTTTCTATATTTTCATATGTAATATATTTCATCACCCAGTAGTGCAACAACTTTATTGGTTCGGAGCGAACCCAATCAAGTTACAGTTCAGATACCGTGCTCCCCCAACTATACGCATGGTACCACAGAATGGTATAATGTTGATTTGTCGGTAAGGTGGGGAGAGACATGTGTTAGACTCCACATCTTTTCTGCCTAGGGCTGAGCAAAAATAGGAATAGGAGATAGATAAAGTTAGTTGAGTTAGTTAGAAGTAGAGGAGACGAGAGAGGAGGGAGGGGAATTGATATGAAAGCAGTGCTGACGTTTGTTACTAAATCTTGGGTCCTTGGTTTCCAATTATCCCTATCTGTTAGATTCTCATTTAGCAGATAGACAGTAGATCTTAACGGACCTTTAAACTTAGCTAGAAATATACATCAATTGATCATTGGAAGTAGCCGACCTATGACACTTGAAAAAAAATCCATTGTTGGCTGGACAACTAAGTGATTCTAACTTATATCCAGACCAATTATTTAAGAACTTTACAAAACAACTTCATTAAAATCCTTTCTGCGATCTTTCAATTCAACACGTGACAATATTATACATATCTATTATAATGAGATTGTTGTTTTTTTTCTGTCTGTAACCGAAACTATATTCCTACTCAAGATTACCAATTCTCCTTAGATTATTGACATCAATTCTCCATGATTTATTTTTTATCTAAACCTTCATTATTAATAAAATTGTTACATATTAATACTTAACTATGTCTACATACTGACACATGAAATTATATTTATAATATACAACAAAATAGCGGTTTTACAATGTGAACGGAAGGCTATTTGCTTAATAATATTAAAAAATCGATTTAATAAATATGTGCTTGTATTATTGATTTCTAAACTGTTTGGTTTTTATTTAATGAATATAAGCAAAATCTCTCAATAGAATCTTAAATGAAATCCTATATAACAAGATTGAAATAACTGTCATTTTCATTCTTTTACTTCCTCTTATAACTAAATACTTAATTAGAAAAAATTAACAATGAAAGACGAGAGTGATGAAGAGTAAGTTTCAGTGTCATTTTTTATAATATACTCCCTCTGTTTCAAATCTATTATTATACTCCCTCTTGTTTCAAATCTTTCTATTGTATTCTTATTGTTTATTAGTCTTTCTAATCTAATACAATATTTTATATACATTAAAACTTAAATACTGCCCAGAGAGTCGCATATATTGCTAGTATATATTATATATATATATATATATATATATAATATATAATATATATATAGATAATATATTTTTCTGTGTTAGATTTTCACATGTGTGGTTTAAACCAACTAATGCAGGTAGACCATTAATGAGCGCTCAAGTGCCTAATACCAGTGAATGGAAGGACAAAGCCAGTATTCAGTAATGAAGAAAAAATCTCTAAACTTGCGTGCTTACAATAATTTATTTCACACGTATTACTACGTATTTCCAGGTAATCACAATAACTTGATTCTTACTGAAGAATTCCAAAGAGCATTCAATAAACGAATTCCTGCCCATTTCAAACTAAGCACCAACCCTACCCTCCCAACATTAAATTGAAAATCGATATTACTTTGGGAATTCCTCATTATAGTATTTCTTGTGTTACCTAGAGATCCCCGTTCGTAGTAATACGGTTGAATGAATTATTGTAATGACAACTTTAATTTTTCCTCTATTACTGAATTATATATTATATATATATATATATATATATATATATATATAATACATGAAGAGGGAGAGAGCATCAGTCTCAGAAGAAGAAGAGACGTATTGCGAGTTCAAAGAAACTAGTTTATCTGTTTGCCAACCCTTTGCAGCGCTTGATTAATACAATATATATATATATATATATATTATATATATATATATATAATATATATATAATATTATATATATATTATATATGTATATATATATAATATGTATATATATATAACATGTATATATAATTATACAATATGTATATATATATTATATATAGATCTTTATCGAGACTAAGTTATGGTATAATATATATATAGTTATATGTATAAGTATAGTATAATATATACACACACCTACGTGTAGTTAATATTATGATATGAATAAAAGGTATATGTATATATAGTGTATATCATATATATTTATGTATATTCATCTATCTTTCTACATATATATATGTTTCCATATATATAAGATTATGTTAGAGATGCATAAATAGTGTATAGGTAGATATATGCAAATAACGTTGACGAATATATATATGTATATGCATAAAATATATGTTAAGTATATATATATTATAATTATATTATATATATATGTGTGGTGTGTGGTGTGTGTGTGTGTGGTCTGTGTGATGTGTGTGTGTGTTAAATATTCTATATTTATATGTAGACATATAATCATTATATATATATATATGTGTGTGTGCTGTGTGACATGTGGTGGGTGTACTTTAAATATATTATATATGTAGACATATAAATATATATATTATTATATGTCCTATATATACATATAATAATTAATATGTATTATGTTACATATGTATATATTATATATATATAATATATAATATATTATATATATATTTATATATAAGAGTGTTAGTTGAATTCTGAGCCAGGAAATGGGATTTTAACCATAAATATTCTACTTCTGTGATGGAACAACACCTGAAATCATGTTTCACATCCCGTTTCTGATCCTTCTGATCTATTTCAAATTTGCCCGAGCAAACAAGAGGAAATATGTATTTGCGAAATGAACTTTTGCATTTCCAAACAAACAAAATGGACTGAAATGAGTTATTCATATGTTTTCCAATCATCTATAAATATTAGGATCATTACAGATATATTTTTTCATTCGCGTTTTACGTGGATTGGTATTTGCTTCAAACAAATTGAGATAACACCACAAGAAAGAAAATTAGAATTCAGAATATATAGAACAGTGCTTACATCTGGTTTTTCCTCATGAGAGGCATTGAAACGGAAACTTTGCGGTTCTGAGGTTATTGTATGCCGAAATGGTTTTGATTTATTCATTCTGTGATGGTTAGGTAAAAACAATATTTTTAAATCCAATTTTTAAACACAGTTTTTCAAACTGATTTTCTCTAGTTAACCCCATAGATGGAACCTAGCAGTACTACCACTCCGAGTCAGAGTGCGACTTCCTTCCCTCGTATTTTCTTTTCTCTTTGTTCCTCATTCTCTCACTACGCCTATTCACTGAATAAGCCCTGTTGTCATTCTCTTCGAGAAACTCATTTCTCTAGTTAACCCATAATGGACCCTAAACTGGTACTACCCACTCTGAGTCAGGTGGAATGTGAGTAATGTGAGTTGATAAGGGTATCCACATTCCACAGAGCTCCAGAATTGACTTCACTATCAGATAGAAGTTAACGTCATACTCAGGACACCCAAGCGCACAGCTAACGGATTCTAGCCACATATAGAAAAGGGGTTGAGATTGTAATTAGGGACGTTGGGTGAGACAATCATATAGGGTGCATAGGCATTAACGGGATCAAGGACGCCTCTCTGCCGTCCGTTTAGCCTAAGTAGTCCAAAGTGGAGTGTTGTATGTCATGACTACACGCCACGCAGGTTTCATTCTTAGCATAAAGGATCGTTTACCCACGCCAACAGGGGCCACGGGGCTGACCCCTCGCAGAGTGCAGTCAGTGTTTACTAAAGTCCCAGTTGACAGGGCTGGATTAAAGGATTAAAATTCTTATGCCGTTTCTTCCTTTGTTAGCTTTTACATCAGCTCTGGACTAATGTGACTTTTTTGTGATATAAGGTGTTGCTAGACGCCCTGCTATCACTTATAGACTCGCAGAAACAATGTGATCGCTCTTGGCCAATCACTGGCAGTACTCTGCTGCTGCAGACAATACTTAAACCGACATACTGGGCACTTAACTACTTTGATTCGTGCGACGATCGGACATAGGGATTAAATCACTGGACTTTAAACAAACGCAGGATAGGACATTACGTCAGGATAGGAACCTATTCGCTTACCATAGGATTCCATAACTCAGGACTTACTTTAAGCCCGTTTCAATTGGCCAAGATCGCATTGAAACTAACTTGTTTTTTTTTTTACCGAAAGTCTGACAGTGACAACAAGTCTTCTTAAACATATCCATGCTATTCTAAGTAACTAAGATGATTTTAGCACTGCCGCTTCTAGATGGTTTCAATCTTTCCTCTGATCTCTAGTTCCTCCAATCTGATTTTCCAATTCTCTGAGGATTGTTAAACTATGATTAGTGTCACTGCACCTGTACGATTCACATCTTATTCAACTATCTGCAAGTCCAGGTATTTGTTTATCTTTTCACTCTTACTGTTACACTCTGTAGTCGACACAACTCCACAGCAATAACAATCTATTTTATTTGAAACGGTTATCATTAATTGAAGTACAGCCAAACTGGCCAAAGAGAGTACAAGAGTAAGCACGGCTGGGTGGAAAGGTATCTACTGGGAACTGTGCAAGAAAATTCAATTGTTCGCCTTACAACTAAAATGGTATATGCCAAACCGAACTTTTTCTTGGAGAATGGGACGCCATAAATTCTCTGTATTTTTGAGATACTGAACGGATCACCAAATCCGGCTAGAAACCAACTTAGAACAAGAAAAAACTTAGCCATTAGTTGATTTTGCCGACCGGCTTAATCAAAATTGCAAAGTGAAAGAAAGCGAAAGAGACAAACACTGGACCTTGCCAGAGAGCTAAGAAGAAACCTGATGGGGAAATAGAGGTAAAGATCATGTCAAATTGGAATTGGTGCCCTTGGAAAAACTAGCCATCTAACAGGCATTTTAAGAGCGGCAAGCTTAACTTTCAACCACGGTATCTGTGAGAATCTGTGTTACGCCTCAAAAGATGCTGGTTGAACTTAACTGACTTAAAAAAATGTTAAAATTTTAGATAAATAAACTGGTGGCATTATACTCTTTTATTCTTAATATATCCACACTGAAAATTTATATAGATTCGGTTCATTCCCTGATTTTTATGTATTCTTTTTTTTCGCAGAGACATATCAGAAAGTGGATTTAGGTTCCGTAAATTAGATTTAAACCGAAAAAAGTTATTAAAAAAAAAACACAGCAGTGTGTTAAATTATGCGAACTGACAGATATGCGCCAATATACCACGATGAAGCACTTTGATTGGTTATTGGAACTTGTCGCCGCCATTTGCTTCATAATATAGTTGTTTAAAGGAAAACTAATCAAGGTAAAAAAGAGAATGTGAACTTCGAGTTTCACCTTCTTCTCAAAACTACTTCTTCTCTCTATAATGATACTCGTGTTCCTTAATCTGCACAACAATTCATCTTGCAACTACACTCATGTTAAACATGAGACACTACAATCATCCAAGATGAACATAACAAAAACATAATGCCAGATTATCTTGCGTTTCTTATCCGCCAAAATTATTTCTTATGGGTGGTCCTCACCTCAAGCATAATATGGACCATACCCATTTTTAATCATAAGGAAAGAAATGGGAGAAAAGGGATAATGCTATACATTAAATATAAAACCAAGGGAAGAAAAAAGGAGTAAGGGTAAGAAGAGAGAAGGAGAGCCGCGGGATATACTACGATTTGATAATTTAATTGCTTACAAACGTTTGTACGTTTTACTTAAGAGCTATTGCTAAATTAGCTTCATATGTAAAAAATGTATAATAACCCCTATTCTAACTGTTCTCTGCTTTTTTTTCTTTCATTCCTCACCTCCTTTCTTTCTTCTACTCTTTCTTTGCTATCTTAATTTTTTCTGTGGAGCGACGACACCATAAGAATAGAATCGGCGGATTTAACGCAACAACAGATAATCAGGATTTACCTTTTGAATTTCTCTTTGGGCGTTTGGATTGGTCTCATTTTTCTTTTAACCAAGAGTTGTTGCAATATCGATAACGGAGTACAAATTACAGGAACACCGTGTGTCGGAGAATATGCTTCATTCGCTTTCTCTTCCCTCGTATTTTTTCTCTTGCTTGCTTCTTCTCTCATGACGCCTGTTCACTGAAACCCCTTTTCACTCTTCTTCGACTAACGGATGTATCTTATTTCCCAACACTTTACCACCATGAAAGAATCAGGACGATCTCATTTTTAACCAGAGGGATTGTGGCAAGATAATAATTGGTCGTACAATTAAGGAACGAAGTATTAATATAACATTTATTATTACCAAAATTAGAACCATCCAAACATTCTAACTTCGAACTTTATCTACCATTAAGTTTCAGTTTCTTTTTCATACCAGAATAGTTGCCATTTGTATAAATTTTCGGTAGTAATTCCATTTATTTTCAACTTTAGACATAGTCAGGTAACATTAATTCTTACTAAATCATTCATTGGTATTATTCATACGTACTGTAATATCGATCTACAACAACACCTCAACCTAACGGAAATCTGGAGGCGTTTGAAGACAGGGTCGGTTTAGAGGTGTACTTAATATTGAACACGTTTTCGTTTAGGTTTTTAGCAATTGAATTGATGTAGTACCAGTACTATTTTGGGAGTATTAGATAGATTCAATAGTGTTAAAAAATAAATAAAACAAAATATAAAAACTAGAACAATAAAATACGGAAAACTAAAGACTAAAACGAATAAAATATACTGAAACGTAAAAAAAACAGACAAAACGAATAAAGAGTAGACCTAATAAAAAAAAATGCGTAAAAAAAACTATTATACTTTGTTACATATTAAACTATTTTTCAATATAATATATCGACGTTTGTGATATTTAATTATCATACTGTGGTATATGCCCACAGGTTCTGCTGTAGCAATTTTATACTGTCAGTATGTTAAAAAGATGCGAAACTACGAAAAAAATAAAATAAAATAGTACAATAAATACGAAAAAATAAAAATAAAATGAATAAAACGAAAAAATGAAATGAATTAACAATATATACGAAAAAATAAGATTAAAACTGATAAATACGATTAATAAAATAAAATATTCATGATTCGACTTCCGTCGAAAGTTTAAACTGTCAACCCCCAAAACAAGATTCGTTCTCTTTCAGTCTTCTGTCGGACGGTGGATACATCTTTATTTGCATATCTATAAAAACGAAGAAGCCACATACACCAGCACAGACATTTTTTTTTGGGGGGGGCTGGGTTTAATTTTAGAGGCTCGTTTTTAGGGCTGTGCTCAGGTTAGGAAAAAATATTTGAAAACCTTATCTGCAATCTTCAAAGGGGGGATCTCTCGAAGAGTGTCTAAATTAGTCTGTAAAATTTAATGTTGTTTGCTATTAGCCCTTTATCCTCGTTTTTGATTGGTGAATAGGTAATAATATTTCACATTACTCCCTTTTGTTGAGTATTCGTTAATTGATCAGCGACGGCTTGGCCGCGAAGGGAATTATAGGTTTATTTTTTCTTTTCATTACTATTTCCAAGCCAACGAGGTGTCACTTCACATAAACTCTGCAATTCAAGGTCGCAACAAGGAATTGAACAACCTTCGATCATCTTTTTACAAAATAATGCAAGTCGAATCTTTCGTATTGTTAGCAAAGTTTTAGGTTATATTGAGCGATTTATCCTGACCTCTTGATTTAATTTTTCTTTTCCGCCACAGATATAACTCTAAGACGCATGGAGTTATCAGCTCCATATCAAAAGATGTTAGAAACTCACTGATATAGCCGGCCTTACATTAAGATCATACTGATCAACGTACAAAAAAATCAAACTAAACAGATGCGTTCTATTCCTTTCATCGCGAATAACAAGTGTCTGCACCCACGTAATTCCCTTTTTTCTGACCGTTCCTTCTCTACGTAACAATCACAGTAGTCGTCCTTCGTACGAATTCTTACCCTCTCAACCGTCCCTCGCTTGCGTCATTTCTACCGAGTCTAGCGACCGCCTGTTTTTTAATTTTTTAATTTTTTATTAAGTCGCCCAGTTCCCATGCAAATACGTCTCGTCCCATCCGGGTCTACTCCTGTACGGCACAGCGATGCCTTGCCCGCTTCGTCCGGGGGGCGGGGATCGCGCTAGCCTATACATTCTTCTTTCAGTATTCTGCAGACAAGGAACATATCTTTGCTAAAGACCTCTCCAAATGAGGAAACTTATTCAAGAGCCCAGGCGAGGAACTTTTTGGTGGAATTTTAACGTTTTTCGGGGAGGAGGGATTTTTAGAAGGCTTTGGCATGTTAGGCAAAAATGTTCTGAAATAATTTACTTACTTGCAATCATTCGGAGGTGGAAAACTCGAATAGAGCCTAAGATGTTTTATATATTTATTGTTATGTTGCTATGAACCCTTATCTCTCATTTGTTGGTTGAATTTGTAATAATGTCACATGCCTTGGCCTAGTTTCCATCTCCCCCACCCTTTGGCTAAATCGTAATGAACATGGACTGGAAGGACATTGGTATATTTTGCTTTCTTTTTCCACTACTGCTACAGACCGACGGAGATTTAGCTTCACATTAAACTCTTCTCAAAATCAGGCAACAAGGCCATTGTTGAAAACGATCATCTCCCACAAATAGGGACGTTTTGACGCCATTAAGACGTACGGGCAATAACGAACCCCATTTCAAGCAGCGTCAGATTCAGAAAATAAAGTTTTACAATTTGTTGAAAGTAAAAAACATCTATTTGTTTTTTCTTCCTACCATTACGCTCCTGTGAATCTTGATCTTAACAATATCAGCAATAAACATAAGGATGTATGAGTTTAGGTAGGTAAGTATCGACCGTAAAGCTGGGTTAGTTGAGATCATAGAGAAGATTAGCCCTAGGCCTACCGGAAGGTTCGTCAAACTTCACTACATGTATTGAGACGCAGGCAATTTTGAGCCAAAATTTTGGAAAAAGTGCGTCCTAAACCGTCAAATTACGGTAAGTCAAATGTTTCCATCTTATCTAAGGTTTCAGGCTATATTACATGTGATGTATCTTGGGCCTCTTTAACTTAGTATTTTTCTTTCCAGTCACAGATAATAAATCTGAAAAATGCATGCTACTTTCGTCTCCATTATAGAAAAAAATTTAGAAAATCACTGATATGGCCGACCTGAATGAAAGAATGCATAATAAACGTTGAACACCAAAACATACGATGCAGTGTCCATTTCTTTCCATTACGGAGAACAATCGACAACCTCTGCAAGTGAGCAACTTTTTTACGAGAAACACGCCAGGTTACAAATGTATATTATCTTACATGTAATTAAGTCATTTTCGCATTTGTCTTATATTTTGTATCTTGCTAATCTTTGATGTGCATACACTTTACCACGCGTCTCTCTTTTCAATCATTTCTAATTAAATGTAAACTCTATATGCATTAAATATTTTAATTTGTAATTTGCGCCAGATTTGAGCCTCGTGACTTGGTATATTATACAGTGAATTTCAAACAAATAAGAATATACAAAAATAGAAATTCAAAACAAAAAAAAAAAAAAAAAAAAAACAAATAAGAAAATACGCAAAAATTAAATAAGAGGACGAAAAAAAAAACGAAATGAAGAGAATAGAAAAATAAAACAAATATAGAATACAGAAAACATGAAAATTAAACAATAAGAAAAACGAAGAAAAATACGAAAAAACAAAACAAAAAAAAAAAAACAAACAAATAATTAGAATCAAATGTAATAAATAATGATACGAAAAATAGAAATGAATGGAATAATGGGAAATAGGAAAAATTTACCTGTAATTGGCGCCAGGACTTCGTAAGTCACAATTTTAATTACGTGGACTTAAATTATTGCTTGGAGAACATATGTTTTTCAGTTGAATTCAACGGGGACTTCGATGGTAAGGTGCACCTTGTAATCCAGTGAAAAAGAAAGGTGAGTGGACTGTTGACTACCAGGGAGGGCTGGTTCGCCCGAGGAGTCTCTGAGGATAATGTGAGCATTAAGACGCGAATCGGACGGAAAAAAATCTATAACCTCCTGACGGAAATTGAAGGGGGGGGGGTGATGGTATTAAATAACACCTGTAATAGGCTCCTTCCCCTTTCAGCTTCACTCTTCTTTCAGAAACGGACTGTTACCGTTTCTGTAAAGTACATAACATATTTCTGGAGCCAAGGCAGGAGGAGATAGCTAAAAGAAGATAATTTTTTACCAACCCCGACACGTCGGCACTCACCTTGGTCACAGAGTCGATACTTTTTTCGACAGAGATGTCAAATTTTTCACCTTCATAAACTTTTTTTTGTATCCACTACTCTCTCTCTCTCTCTCTCTCTCTCTCTCTCTCTCTCTCTCTCTCTCTCTCTCTCTCTCCTCCTCTCCAGCTAAATCAATTGAAATCTTATGAATATCACAACATCTGAAAAAAAAAGTTGGGTGGATGGTGACTTACCGTGGAGTGGTGGATAGCGTCGAGAGTGTCTGACGTATGTGAGTACCAAGGAATGCGAGACTGGGAAGGGCAAAATTGCATAACCGTACTGCGCTGAGTTGGAGGAGAGTGAGTTACTTTAACAACACCTATGAAATAGGCTGCCTTCCCGTTCAGTTTCATTTCTACCAACTCTTCAGAACGACAGGTTACTGTTTCTTTAAGTTAACCAAAGTTATACTGACCCAAGTTGAGTGAGTCGCTAAAGAAGTATTATATTTTAGAACCCCGACACATCGGCCAGCTCTACTTGTCACCGAGTCGATTTTTTTCACAGATTCAACGACATAGACGTTTGATAGAACATCACCTATAAGAATTTGAGTCGTAAGGTTTTACTTCTTAAATTTCATTTTAAATTGAAATATATGTAATATTAACTCTGCCCTTGTACTCAGGACCCACCGTATTTTACTAGTTTGAAAATGTGTAACAGCAATTTCTAATTAGTAAATACTAGCAATATATTAACACGACCCGTGATGCTTAAGGATGGAAAACCACTGGTGGCGGAAATAGTCCATGACATTGCAACACTTCCACTTTGACCTTACCTAGGCTAAAAGGAACGGTTAGTGAGACTCCCTCCATTAGATCAATGGCTGGTAGATGTCATCCCTAGCACCTATAGATTGTCCCAGCTCTATCGCTCTTATGAAAAACTTCAAACCTTTTCATCAATATTGCTATAGGCTGTTCTGAGGGTCTCAGTCCTGGTGTTAACGCTTCAAACTCTGTCTGTTAGTTGAATTCCAATTCTGGAGCTCTGAGGGAAAGTGGAGTACCCTTCAACACCATTAATCATTAATCTCTCTACCCGGCTGGCTAGGTTCCCATCTCAATGGGTTGAAACAGATAAAAATTATAAACAAAAGAAATAATTAATTTTTGATACACTCAGCCATGAATACAACAAAACGTCTTCGGTAATTATATTACACCCAAACGAGGGTTGGAACGGCCGTTAAAGCCAAACCATTTTACCCCTATCATGAATCTAATCCCAATAAAGCGTAGTAAATATTTCCTAAATAACCAGCGCCATTTTTCGACCGGATATTTCTGGTGTAATTTGAACGTCTGTTATTTGACGTTACTGATTGCCACACTGCGGTATGTCTAAAACAATGAAACGTCGTATGTCAAATGCTTCTTATCCTTCGTGCGGTAGAACTGTAAAAGATCAATAATTTATGAATTTCGGTGTTTCTCAACGGTATAATAATGACGTCAGTAACGCCGGAAAAATTATTTGCAAAAGGTGAGAAATTGGTCGCAGGAAAGCTAGTTCTTCAGAACTACTTAACGATATTTATGCATTTATATTCCGCACTTGTTCGGCTGGGGCGTTAGAATACAACGACTGCACTCTGCAGAGAGGGTTAACGACTCCCCTATAATGGGGCCACCTGTTCGCCGTGGGTGGGACCCGTGATGCTTAAGGATAGAGCGCCAGGTGGATGGCAATTAATGACATGCAATATACTCCACTTTGGCCCAATTCTTGGGCTAGACGGGCGGTCGGAGAGAAGCCCCCTTCGATCCAATCGGGCTCGGTTCACGTCAAGTTCCTATGCACCTATATAAATGATTCCGTAACTCATTATGCCTTTATGCGAAGACCAACCCCTTTTTATTCCATATGGGTGCTAGAAGCGGTGTGCGGTCTACATATCCTGGAATGGACGTTTAAAACTCTTTGATTGCTGAGCTTCCAGTTCTGGAGGTTAGGAATGTGGAGCACCCCATTATCACCATTGCTTCCTGGTCCACTCGGACCACGGGAGTCGTAGTACCTTTAGCGTCCATCTATGGTAAATAGAAAAATGTATTTATTAAAGAAAATTGTATTATCCATGTAAGAATTATTTATTTCAAAAACTTTATCAGCATTAAATGACCCACTTGAGGTTGATATGCCGTAAACACAAACAAACAAACAACAAGCTATATTTATATTACGATAGAAATTTGTACTTTTGTAGGACATAATACAGACTAATCAAATGCATTCTCATGTTTGTTTTTGATTTAAATTACTAAATACAACGCCGCTACCCAGAGCGTCACCTGGGTGTGAGGTACAAAAAACCCTGGTGTTTGATCTGTTAGTATTTTTGTGATTACAAATGCTGGACATCTTTTTAAGAATTTCAATGCTATTTTTCCGCATTATTTTTGATTTTTAAATATCTTCGAATATAAATCAAATCTTCATAATTTTTGCACAAAAGCAAGAACAGCTGTATTGATGTGTGATGTGTATTTGTACTTGTCGATGATCTTTTTATTTTTGTAGTTTCATGCAGACATACAGTAGTGACGGGTGTCGGAACTTACCTGACTCAAAGCATCCTCGGTGTCTGCCTGCAAAACTGGACATGGCGGGAAAAGAAATGTGTTTTGGGGGTCCGCACTTACCCATCTGAGTAAGAAGGTCAAGACGTTGGAGGGCGCAGAGTGGACTTTATAAGGTGAAAGGCATTATGGTGACTACCATAGTGCATTGCAACTTTTGTTGGCTATAAAAGCGACCCTTTTTGCCCACAGAACGCGGCATATGCATTTTTTGTTCTTCGAGTACAGAGTGTATAAAAATGAGGAAGAGAAGGAGAAAGAGAAAGAGAAGCTGGTGAACAATGTAACCATACATATATACTACCACCCTTGGTATATATATGCTATAGATAGATAAACCCAATACGACAGTAACAAGGAGCCGAAATTTGGAGCTGTTTGAAAATTAATTTTTAGTGGACAGTATTTGTAATACTACGTCCGCACGTTACTTAAAAGGCACAGAACTGTCATTTAGTTCGCTATCTCAGAGAATGCCCGGAACTTTGATTGACAGTATTTTCAAGTTCATCTTATTGGAGAATTGATTAGCTTACGAGTAAATTCAGTTCGAGCAACGCATTCAATCGTAAGTCAAAGTTACCACATCTAAACAACATGGTGTTTTGGTGTCTGGAACGGATTAATTGTGTTTCATTTCATTTCAATGGAGAACATTGATTTGATATACGAGGAATGAGTTACGACGGAACGAATTAAACTCGTAAGTCAATGTACTATGTACATTAAAGGAGACTTTTTATTAAATCAATTTCATTTATAAAATTTTAATTAAAAACGTTTCCCAAACATTTGCACCTACAATGATAGAAATTTGTTGGCGTTTTATCGGCGCTGACGTCATTTTTAAAATCATCTAAACATTATCTATTATAATATGGAGATCTGATCTCTATTTACTGTACCGGAAGACTACTTCACCTGCTCATGTACATTGCTCAAAATCGTCATAACATTGAATAAATACGTCAAATTTTGAGCTTGCAACCCAAGACGGTCCTCAATTGTCTTTTAAATTGCCCTTATGGCGAACTCCCAACTTGTTTTTTTTTTTTTTATCTACATGTACTGAGGTGGTGGCTTGAAGGTCTTAGTTCTGGGCTGGCTACTAAAACTGGCAATTTCTAGGGCCAGCGTGGAGCTTCTACCGGTCTCACTCTGAACCGGTGCGTGGTGTGTACCTGTTAGGGTCAATCATTGGTCAAGATAGAAAAATGAGTTTTAAAAGAGTTTAAAATGTAGTTAAAAATAATTAGTCAATACCCTTCAAGAATGAATAAAACAATGTCTTCGGCTAAAATAACCCCACAAGGTTTTGACATTGCCATAATCAACGAACCACTTTAATTTTCTAGTTATACAATCGAAATACATTGAAATTCAAATTAGAATCACGCTAATTCGGTAATGTGTGCGCTTCACCTCAGCAAAAAACCCCATTTCCCAGGTATTAAAGTGTTTCTTGTGATGTAAATTTATTCCATAAGACGGAACAGCGTACGTACCTGCAACGTCCTCTGTCTAGAAAGTCGATGATTTGCTTTTTTCGGAAGCCCTTTACTCCTTGCGCTGTCCAGATGGGTCTTCCTATATGAGGCCTGCTGGAGATCAATTATCATTTTTTTTTAATTTATTTTTTTACGTATTTAAAAAAAATTTCTTTTTCGTATTTTATTCATTTAAGCCTTTTGCGTGTAAAAAAAATAATCTAAGAGATTCGGAATATGTAACGTTTAGTATTACGAGTGTTAATATAGACAAAACAAGTTAGCAGTTTGATATTATCCGGTTAAGGATATATTGATGAACGTTGGATTGTGGTATATTATGCAGTAGTAGCTGGTACGTCGAATAGCCTGCGTCTTCGAGCAGTCTGAGGCAGTCTGGCTTAGTAAGTTTAAGCTGTAGGCTTAGCTTAGGCGTTATACCATCACAGTTTCGAATAGTATATACAAGACACTGTCGCCAATCAGATTATAGTTGAGGAGTACAAGTAATTTAACATATTCTTAATCTAATTCTTATTTCTCACTTATATATATATATATATATATATATATATATATATAGTGTGTGTGTGTGTGTGTGTGTCACGCTGCTGCAGGCAAGCAATGCGCCAGATAATACAATACACATAACCCAATAAGGAAATTATTTGGTCAATTTTCTTTTTATATTATTAACGTTTCCGTTGATCTATTCTCCAAATCTAGTCAGCCTTATGATAAACAATAAACAAAGGAAGTTTGTTTTTGTTTTTTTTGACATGGAAGAGACCCCAGCTCCAGAAATAGGAAATCGTGAAAGAGAAAGGTCATGTCAAGAGGAAAAATCCATTGTAGCAGAGATAAGTACATTTGGATGATTGCTAATCATACTCACCAGGGGGCGTTGTCTTTCACAAAGTTAAGCGAAACGTAATACATATTAATGTTGGAAATCATCAGAGTGAAGATATCCCTTAATTCTTCACTGATAAAATATAATAATAACATAATATATTGGAGGCGCTGACAGCGTCATGGTTACCGTCGTAGGAAATTAAATAGAGCTAATACCATTGGGAAAGGTATGAATATAGTTATTCTCTCTGTAGCTATCAGTAAATAGTTTCTTAAAAATTACATTGCATTAGATCTTGTTCATGCGAACGGGTTTAAATGCATATATATAATTTCTCCCGTTACTCCCTATATATATATATATATATATATATATATATATATATATATATATATAATATGGAAAATGAAGAAAAAGAAATTAGATGGATAAAAATGAATTTTATCGATATGACTTTTAATCGATATCCCTTACACATGTGTTTCGGTCTGTTTATCAAAATGTATACGGATTTACGTTATTATTATTATTAAAATAATCAGATGGAGTTGAAATGATGATGATAATGATAATAGGAAAAATGCATAAAATGTTCCGTACATAGATTTTGCCGACCTTCATCAGAGTAGTATTTTTATTTTTTTAAAAATAAAAATAAAAATAAAATAAAAATAAAAATACTACTCTGATGAAGGTCGGCAAAATCTATGTACGGAACATTTTATGCATTATTCCTATTATTATTATCATCATCATTTCAACTCCATCTGATTATTTTAATAATAATGATAATAATAACGTACATCCGTATACAATTTTATAAACAGACCGAAACACATATGTAAGTGATATCGATTAAAAGTGATATCGATAAAATTCATTTTTATCCATCTACATTTCTTTTCTTTACTCATTTTTCCTCATATTGTCGGATTCATTTCCCATTCTCATATATATATATATATATATATATATATATATATATATATATTATATATATATGTATGTATGTGTGTGTGTGTGTGTGTGTGTGTGTGTGTGTGAGGTATCTAAAACTTGGTAGTAAGGGATGATTCTATATATGATTTCTAAGACACACTGTATTATTATCGTATGATCCAGTATGTATAAATACAGCGAATCTTTAAATCACTACAGAGAGCTCAATGTATAATAGTCTTTATAGATTATATACAGAGCAATATTTATCTTTGAAAGGAAGGAAAAACTCAACATCGTTATTCCATAATAAATTTATTTCGACCAAAATTGGGGCTTTATAAATCTAAGTTGATTTAACAAGCTCCCAAATTCAAGTCTCATCAGATGGAAAATCTTCAATAGTTCAAATTATTGATGATTTTCCATCTGATAAGACTTGAATTGGGGAGCTTTGTTAAATCAACTTAGATTTATAAAGGCCCCAATTTTAGTCGACATAAATTTATTATGGAACAACGGTGTTGAGTTTTTCCTTCCTTTCAAATATATATATATATATATATATATATATATATATATTAGAAACTGGGTACAAGAGATAACCTACTCGAGTTTTACCATAAATATCTTCAGGGTTAAATCCACTGAGTTAATCGAGACACCGATTAATAGCAGTCGATTTCACGTGTGCGTTCATTGCATTAAAATGTTAAAATTTGAATGCAATGAACACACACGTGAAATTGACTGCTATTAATCAATATCTTGATTAATTCAGTGGATTTAACCCTGAAGATTCTTACGGTGAAACTCGAGTAGGTTATCTCTTGCGCCCATTTTATAATAGATTGTTCTACTTAGTATTGAGCACTTTGTATTTGTTATATCGCTGACTTACCCCCCCTGAATTCTGCACTTATTAACCATCGTGACCATATTCACCGGTAAGTCGTCTTTTCCTTTATATATATATATATATATATATATATGAGTAGTAACAGATTGGGTAAACGCCAACAAAATGTGATTAAAAATGAGGAATAACGGATAAAACACAAACACCAATATTCAATTAATATTTCGCATCGGTGAATTAATGAGACTTCGTCAGAAAGTTATTTGAGGCAAGAACTACAGTGCGATTATATATTGAAAACGTAGAGGGAGTGTCAGATTTCTGACGAGGCTTCATTGACATACCGGAGCGAATTATTAATTGAATGAAGTTATTTGTATTTTATCCGTTATTCCTCAATTTTTAATCATACACACACACACACACACGCACACAATATATATTGTTACTACCTCCCACTTTTAATTCCTGTGCTACTGCTCGTTCTCCTTAAAAACGAGACACAGAACATACCATCAGTTTCCTACCTATTAATGGCAAATCGTATTGCCGAAAGCGCTCGTAATGAAACCTTTGGTGGACTGCAACACCAGTTCCACTCTGACACCAAAAAGATGGCCAGAAAATTAGAAAGGATCGAACAAAAACTCGTCCGACAAGAATTGTCTGTACAGTTTAATACAACATGCTTAAAAGAAAAAAGGCTGCCAAAATACACTTATTTTATATATATATATATATATATATTATATATATATATATAATATATATATATATATATATATATATACTGCAACTTTACAATAGGACCAGTAAGTTTTCCTTAAGCTTTTGTATATATATATTTACCCAGCCCTCCACACAAACAGGATGTGACACAAGGTCAATTTTTAAACGGAATTCAACAGGTTTTATTTCAGAGTTTTCCTTCTCCTAAACCAGTTGGTATACTAACGTTAAAGAGCCCATCCTGCCCAACTATTTAGCTGGATGGTGAATATTTAAATGAATACATTTCTTAGATGTATAAACGCTATTTGAAATGCAATTAGCCTCATCCCGGATTTGAACTCGGTCACCGTGTCCATTTGCAACGCCGATCAAAATGAAACGATGAGCACCTCTTTGTATATAAATACATCTACAATGCTCAATAAAGGTAATGAATCTGTGAGTTTGTGCAAAACAATCAAACTAATCAAACTCTCTCTTTTTTATCCCATTCGTTTCTGGATACAAAATAAGTTTCTTTATTTCTGTTATTCAGTACAATTATCCTGTGAGATTTCTATTGGCCGAAGCACTTCTAAGAGGATTTACGGGGTTCGTAGGGAGCTCTTATCCTCCCAGTGGGGCAAATTATTCGGTCGAAAGAAAAAAACACACAATGGAATTTAACACATGTATTGACAAATAGTACAAGAATATGTTGGCATTTGCTACCAGACTTATTTGAGAGGTGAAAATTACAATTCATTGGAGAAGCGGCTCTAGAAAGAGAATTCTGGTCGCTGTTGTTGTAGAATGCGGTTGAGACGCGTCCGTTTTGGTCAGTTCTTGTACGATAAGTAAAAAGTAGGGAGTGCTTATTAGAAGCTACACGCCTGGTTAACTACCCTTTTTAGTGGCTAGGTGATGGGAGTGCTTATTTTAGCGATTCGCCTCGGTGAGAATCTTCAGATAAGTGATGGGCTTTGATTCTCTCGCCAACTTCGTGTTGGCGATTCGCCCCCTAGCGACAGGGCGAGATAATTTAACTATCAGATTTCCAACACTTCTGAAACACTTCTTTTGATATGGGAAATAGCAACGTTGTATTTTTAAAGCCCTTCGGGTCAAGATTTATTTACCAAATCAGAAGTAAACTATAGATGAAATAGTAATTATCTTTAACGCAGTCGCTTTATTATTAAACACACTTGTCCTTGCGAGTGTTCTACTGGTCGAAGCACTTCTGTTAGTATGTGAAGCTGCACCGATTTATTTTTTCAATGCCTTTCCTGTCCTCGAAACTTACTGTGGAAGGGAATGTTTAATTTCTAAAAGAAGGAAATGTTAAGTCTGGAGAATTTGAAACGTGTTGCACTTTCACAGACTTTTGTTTCACCAAAACATACCGACCAAAAAGAATTGACAATGTTGTAACAGGTTCGATAGTCTGTTCTGGCATGTCTAGACGTACCAAAGACAACTAAACTACAATTTACACGTCTTGACAACCGCCCTGTCGGCTGGAGTGTTAAAATGTACCGACTGCACCTCTGCAGAGGGGTAAGACTCCCCCAATGGGGCCACCTGTTGGCCGTGGGTGGCGACCCGTGATGCTTAAGGATAGTCCAGGTGGATGAGTAGTTCATGACATGCAATACTCCACTTTGGCCCTATCTTAGGCTAGACGGGCGGTCGGAGAGGCCCCCTCCAATCAATCGGCTGGTCACGTCAAGCCCTAGTACCTATATGATTTTCCCAACCTTATTGCACTTATGGCAAGCCCCAATCCCTTTTTATCATATGGGTGATAGAAGGCGGTGGCTGCGGGTCTACATGTCCTGGGAATGACATTAAAATTAAACTCTATCTGATGGTGAGGTTCCAGATTTGGAGGTTTGGGGAATGTGGAGCACCCCTTCATCCCCATTGCTCCCTGGTCCACTCTGACCCGTAGTGGTAGTACCTGTTAGGGTCCCATCTATGGGTTAAATAGAAAAATGTATTTATAAAAAAATTGTATTATCCATTAAGAATTGATTTATTTCAAAACATTATCGGCATTAAATGACCCACTGAGGTTGATATGCCGTAAAAAAAACAAAAAAACCAAACGTCTTAACAAAATACAAACGTCATTTCTTCTGATGCACTTTGATTCGGCAGTGACTATAAAAAGATATACCTTTTCAATTCTGAGAGAGGAGTCAAGACTTCAGGATGAGGTAGTCTTATTAATCGATACTACTGACTTTTCACCTTCCTTTCACACCAACACCCTACCGAACTCTCACCTCCTACCACACCAACAGCATCTTTCATATTAAAAGACTCATAAATACCACTTTACATTACTTTCCTTTTTACCTCGAAACACTTACACATATACATACTAATCTATGAAGAAAATATTTTCAAAAAATATAACAAACACAGGATGTTATGATCAGAGGAATCAATTTTATGTGTCTATACTTAAGTATTTCGGTATTAAACCATAATCAGGACATTGTTACAGAAATTTTGTAAGGGAGAAAAATGTAAAATGTTAAGTGTATAGTGAATGTGTGAATGTAATGTTATTAACCGTTAATTTTTATATGTGTGTTTGTTTACGAAAGCTGATGACGCGATCATTGCATGTGAAAAAATAGAAAATGAAGATCATAGGATGACGCATGCATGAACGTGAATAGGCCGAAACAAAATGCTATCAAAGATATGATGTATTTCATATGGATATTAATGTTTAGAAAATAAGATTAATAAATAAAAAGTTTTATATATATATATATATATATTATATATATATATATAGAACAAAACAATACATAACCATATATATTCATATATAAGCATATCCATACATAATCATACATAGATACACACACACACACACACACACATACACACACATATATATATATATAATATATATATATTCAAAATACATAGACGTATTACGTTATATTGTTGTGACCGGGGTTTGCAAACTTATAACCACCGATTACTGATTTGCCTATGTATTTGGATATGTTAAAGTTTTGTTTCCTCTGATCATAACATCCTGTGTTTGTTATATTTTTTGAAAATATTTTCTTCGCATATGGTCGGATTAATATCCTCATCGTTTTTCCATACTTATCTATGGAATTCTTCTGTTTTCTGCTATTATAGAACACAGACATATACAAAAAGAATATCTTCCAGTAACTTTTGCTGATTAAGAGACTCTAATCAGTGTGTGTGGGGGGGGGTCACAGTCAAGTCTGACTCAAGGCTCCAATCGACAGTCCAACTTCTCCCAACTGTATCTCGCTCCAAAAATCCAATATTCAAAACTATATCTTCGTCTCGACAACAAAATACAACTGCAAGTCGTTCTCCCTGGTCTGTGATAATCAGTCCTTTAAATACACCCCAATTTCACCACATCCGGGCTCTTCAGTCATAATTGTCCATGCAGCACGCGCGACACTCGCCAGCACGGTGCGACCACCCACATCCGGGCCACTATGCCATTTCCTACTTCACCGATCGTCCACAGCTCTCACATTCTGAAGGAAGCGGGTTCGACTCTAAGTCAGTTCTACACGCCAGGCAAAGCCTAGCTCGCTTCCTTCGAGAATACGGCAAGTCTTCGCGCCCGCCACCCTCTCCGTCACACCGTGTTGCACGAAGCAGGTCTCCTCTCTCACTACAGAGACTTTACCTAAAAACATTGCTTATCCTTCTCTTTAGAAAGAACATCTATAGCTTTATAAAACTTTTATTGTTGTTAATAGCTGCCTTCTCTTATTTCCTTCTAAATAGTATGTGTACTAATATTGGGTTATTAATTTCTACAAGGCATAACCACCAAGCCCATTAACACCCTATAGAAAAATATTAGTTTGCAGAACTAAATCTAGTTTAGTTTGGTTTGGTGTGTTTGATTGTGTTTGTTGGTAGAGAATCCCAGGATTGTTGGCTGGCATTCTACAACTAAACCTTCTTTCCTGTCTGTTTGTTTTGATTGCATAAAACTGTTGAGCAATTAGACATCACTAGAAACCGATTTGAAACCAGTTTTCTGCCAGACAATCTTTTGGTTTTCATCTTGCTCTTTCAAAATCGAGCAAAGGTTTAATTCTAGCAGAGTTAAACGGTATTGCTCAGATGACAAAAAGTTTAAGACACAAGTTTACTTGGTAAGTTCTATCTTCAGACACGTGTCTGAAAAAGAGCTATTGCCAAATATTTCAATGTGTAAAAAGTATTATAATCTTGATTTATCTCTCTCTCTCTCTCTCTCTCTCTCTCTCTCTCTCTCTCTCTCTCTCTCTCTCTCTCTCACACACCACACACACACACACACACATTCACTGTTTTCTGTTCTTTCTTTCTTTTCATCTTTTCATTATGTTTGATTGAAACAGATTGGTATTATCGCTTCCGCACACTCACCCTTTTTTGTATCTTTCCTCTACTTTCTTTCTTATATATTTTTTGTGCAGCATGTCCTTTTTCTTACTTTTTTATAATAAAAATGGAATGGTCCATTATTTAGCAGAGGTCACGACACTCATAAGACATAAGAATACGGCGGAGAAGCAACACCAGATAATCAGTTTTTTTTTGGGGGGGGGTGAATTTCATCTTGGACGATTTAGACGGTCACATTTTTAACCAGAGGATGTAGCAAGATGATAACGGTAGTACAATTAAGGAACACGTGTATTAATAGAAATATACACTCATGTGGAGATATGCTTTCCTTCGCTTTCTCTTCCTGTTTTCCTTTCTCTTCTTTTTCTTTTCTCTTTGCTTCCTTCTTCTCTCACTGACGCCTTTTCACTGAATGACTCATATTGTCACTCTCTTCAAGTAAGCGGATGTCTTTTATTCCCCATCAACTTACCCACCATGCATTGCCCCCTCCAATTAGAAGACGCTTCTCCTCGCTTTTTGTTTCTCATTAGTTAAAGCGCACCAGCAAGAACTCGTCAACCACCCACCCAGTTCCAGCCTGTCAGTAATGCATTTTAAACATTATCTTAGTGAAGATTTTATGAGTTAAAATCGGATTAATTTTAGACCAATTTTATCAATGAAAAATTCAACAAATTCTACTGCAAATCTTACAAAAGTTTGTTAAGAAAATGCATCCATCATTTTCATAGGAAAATAAATTATAAGAAGTGAGAAATTCAGATGCTTCAATACATATTTTTGTTAATTCAAATTCAGGCAAATTACGAAGTCTTTAATAGGAGAGGATTTTTTAATCGATCTTTCCAAGAAGATCTGTCAATTTGAATGTGCTAAGCCGATGACAATAGATCAATATAAAAGATTCAAGAATAATGTAAATGCCTTTTTATTGCGGATTTGAGAGTTGAATCTATTTCATGAAAATAACCAAACTGCTTATAAAATTTGAATTTCAATGGAAAGAAGAAAATATAAACGTCTTACGTTTTGGTTTTGCATTGAAATGTGTTTCTGTTATTTTTATAGTTTTAACAATTCATCCTGTTACAATGTAAATAATTTTCAATATATAAGAATAAATATTTTGGTAAAGAACATTTACACAATAGATCGAATATAATACATTACTGAAAGTGTGAAGTGATAGGTTTGACGATGTCTGATTGGCTTTGTTAATGAAAGGTCAAATAATTTTAATATGTGAGGATTAATACATTAATAAAGTATTTTATATACAAATAAGAGAAAATATATTGGAAAGGTGAATAACGAACACAAACAATTCAATTAATATTTCCTCTCATTTAATTACAATTGGATTGATTGTTTGTGTTCATTATTTACATTTACAATGTATTTCCTCACATTTTGCTGTATTTCTCTTAATCTGTTATTTAGGAATATATAATATATATATATATATATATATATATATATATATATATATATATATATATATATATATATATATATATGTATAAGAAAAACAATTTAAAGACTAAAATACATTTGATAGTGAGGATCCGGTTTTGGAGAACTTGGGAGTGCGTAGTACCCCTTCTTTGCCATTTCTTCCACGTTCACTAGGACCAGGAGGGGTAGCGACTATTAGAGTCCCATCTTTGGGTATAATAATAATGTGAGGATCAATACATTAATAAAGACACTCACAAACACACACACATATGTATGTATGTATGTATGTATGTATATATATATATATATATATATATATATATATATATATATATAAGGAGTAACAGATTGGGTAACATCCAATGAAATATGATTAAAAATGAGGAATAATGGATATTTTGCCTCGGTGTGTTAACAAGGCCACGTCAGAAAGTTATTTGAGACAAGAACTAGAGTGCGATTATCTATTGAAAAGGTAGAGAGAGGGTTAGATTTCTGACGAAGCATCATTAACACACACACACACACACACAAATGTATATATATTTATATATATATATATATATATATACATATATATATACATATATATATATATGTGTGTGTGTGTGTGTGTGTGTGTGTGTGTTAGTGTGAATATGTAAAGTTCTATTAAAGGTTCTGAAATCAATAGCACCAAAATATGAATTGGACTGATTGTTTTCGTTATTTACATTTCCAATACATTTCCTCAGATTTTGTCAGATTTTTTAAAAATATCATTTTGTAGACAGATAGATAATATGAGTGCTGTATTTATATGTAAACGGTGCTCAATATCATTGATAGAGTATTTATATCTAAGTTAAGGTAACGTGGACATCGAGTCAACTGCACCTGGTTACTGACAGTTTCACGCCTATGTGATCATCGGACTTGGCCAGTGACTAGGCGCCGTTTATTTCCACGTTACTTTATATATAATATATATATATATATATATATATATATATATATATATATTGTTTAAGCAGGTATTATTGAAGATCAAGGAACATTTCTTCTTTATGATCTTTATCTGTATTCTTTCATGTCTTCTTATGGTTTTCCTAGAATTGGGATCTAGTTGATGTACTACCCAAGCGCTTTCGACCATTTCGCTGGTCATCATCATCTTCATTATCATTTTCTTATATATATATTATATATATATATATATATATAAGACTAAATTGCATCTGATAGTGAGACTACAGTTCTGAGGAGTGTGGAGTACGTCTCCTTTTATATTTCTTCCATGTTCACTGTGGTCCAGAGAAGTAGAACCTGTTAGGGTCTCGTCTCTGGTTCAAATACATCTGTTTGAAAATTATTCATATTAAATTGGAACCAGTGATATTATTATAACTAAGAAACTACAAAAAATGTAAATATGAATGTACAATACACGCAATTTCCTAACCTCTAGATATAAACTAAACCCTTGACGGATTGTCATGCCGTTAAACTGAATGAATTAATCAAATATCATATTTTTCACGTCGAATTCTCACGTATGCAGATGTTATATTCGGATCCCAGTTAGAGGCTTAAAGTACAGCTTTTTTTATTTTTGACTGAGTGAAAAATATGATCTTCATCAACGTTGTAGGTTGCCATTTTCGTCATATTTTGCTGGAATGTTATCGATAATTATAGATTTGATTTGACATTTTAATTTCTTAAGGAGATTCATTTAAGATTAAAAAACTGGGCAAAATCCACAGGAAATATCAATGAAATATTCTCACAACTTGAAAGTTTCTTTCGCTTGAATTGTCGAATAAATTCATAATTAATGTGTTGATTTCCTGTTAATAGCAATTTTAAAACATTCATTTTAGTCTCCTGTTTTAGTTTTTATGGTCAAGTCATATTGAAAGCACCGGTTCCCACAAGGTGATAGGAAATTAAGCAGCAATGATCCTGTTCAATACTTGATTGGGTGACCACTTAAGCAACAGCAGGTCCTGTAAGCAACCCAATTTCATTATTTATCAGACTTGATTCTGTATTAAATGTATATATATATATATATATATATATATATATATATATATATATTATATATATCACCAGTAGTGCAACCAACTTTATGGTTCGTAGC
>CM042149.1:51558426-51600926 GCA_023376005.1 Doryteuthis pealeii | reverse complement strand
CCTTAAAAAATGTAAAAGTTTTAGAATAAAATAACTGGTGCATTATATCTTTTATTCGTTAATATATCAACACTGAAAATGTTATTAAATTCGGTTAATTCCCTGATTTTTGGTATTTCTTTTTTTTCGGCAGGATGACATACAAAAGTGGAATTTAGGTTCCTTAAATTAGATTTAACCGAAAAAGATTATTAAAAAAAACACATTCAGTGTGTAAATTATGCGAACTGACAGATATGGCGCCAATATACCGACGATAGAAGCATTTGATTGGTTATTGGAACTTCGTCGCCGCCATTTGCTATCATAATTTAGTGGTAAAGAAACTAATCAATGTAAACAGAGAATGTGAATTCGAGTCTCACCTTTTCTCAAACTCTTCTTCCTCTATATAATGATACACTTGTTCTTTAATCGCACAACAATTATCATCTTGCAATACACTCTGGTTAAAAGTGAGACAGTACAAGATGAAATACAAAAGTAATTTGTAATTCTTATCCGCTGAATTATATCATGAGTGTCGTCATCTCAGCTAAATAAATAGACCATACCGTTTTTATCATAGAGAAAGAAATGGGAGAAAAGGATATGCTATACATAAAATATAAAACAAAGAAAAAGAGAGTAAGGGAAAGATAGAGAAAGGGAGAGCGCGTGGATATTTATATGGGGGGTTAGCTCAGTCGGTAGAGCGTTCGGCTAGAAACCCCTAGGTTCCTGGTTCGATACCGGTCCTCGCCAACTCAGCGTTATGAGTTCTGTGCGGTAAAGTAAGGAGCTGATGGTAGGTGTGGCGCTCCACCTCAGATGCAAAAACAATCTCCTTGGTCTTAGTGAAAAGGGGATAGACTCCCTCGCTGATTGACTGATACCGATTAGGCCGCCCCGACGACTTTTTACGTTTACTTAAGAGCTATTGCAAATAGTTCAATATGTAAAAAAGTATGATCTTTTAACTGTCTCACTTTTTTCTTTCATTCTCACCTCCTCTATCTTTCTCCTACTCTTTCTTTGCTATTATATTTTTTTCTGTGTAGGCGACGACATCCACAAGAAATTCGGCGGATACGCAACAACAGATAATCAGGATTTACCTTTTTGAATTTCGTCTTGGACGGTTTGGATCTCATTTTTTTTAACCAGAGAGTGTTGCAATATGATAACGGTAGTACAATTAAGGAACACGTGTATGCGGAGATATGCTTTCATTCGCTTTCTCTTCCCTCGTATTTTTTCTCTTTGCTTGCTTCTTCTCTCACTGACGCTTGTTCACTGAATAACCCCTGTTGTCACTCTCTTCGACTAAGCGGATGTATCTTATTCCCAACCACTTACCCACCATGAAGAACCAGGATGGTCTCATTTTTAACCAGAGGGTGTTGCAAGATAATAATGGTCGTACAATTAAGGAACGTAAATATTAATATACATTAATTATTACCAAAATTAGAACCATTCAAACATATTCTAACTTCTGAACTTTAATCTCACCATAAGGTTTAGTTTCTTTTCATACCCAGAATAGTTGCCATTTGTATAAATTTCTGTAGTAATTCCATATTTTCCAGCTTTATGAATATGTCAGTAAATTATTCTTACTAAATCATTCTTTGGTATTCATACGTTATGTAATATCATCCTACAACGAACATCCCAACCATAACGGAAATCTGGAGGCGTTTGATAGACAGGTCGGTCTTAGAGGTGACTTATATTGAAACACGTTTTCGTTTAGCTGTTTTAGCAATTGAATTGCTGTAGTACTATTTTGGAGATTAATAGATTAAAATAGGTTAAAAAATAAAACAAATATAAAAACTAGAACAATAAAATACGGAAAACTAAAACTAAAACGAATAATAATATACTGAAACGTAAAAAAAACAGACAAAATACGAATAAAAAGTAACACAAATAAAAAAAAATGCGAAAAAAAATATTATACTTTTTACATATTAAACTATTTTTCAATATAAACATATCAGACGTTGTGATAATTTAATTATCATACTGTGGTATATCCACAGGTTCTGCTAGTAGCATTTATACTGTCAGTATGTAAAAGATGCGAAAATACGAAAAAATAAAAATAAAATGTACAATAAAATACGAAAAAATAAAAATAAAATGAATAAAATACGAAAAAATGAAATGAAATTAACAATAATATACGAAAAAATAAAAAATAAACTGATAAAATACGGAAATAAAATAAAGATATTCATGATTCGACTTCCGTCAAAGTTTAACTGTCAACACCCCAAAACAAGATTCGTTCTCTTTTCAGTTTCTGTCCGACCGTGGGATACATCTTTATTTGCAGATCTATAAAAACGAGAAGCCCTACACCAGCACAGACGTATTTTTCTTTGGGTGGGGGGGTATTAATGTTTTAGAGGCTCGTTTTTAGGGGCTTTGCTATGTTAGGAAAATATTTTGAAAATACTTATCTACAATCTTCGAAGGGGGGATTCGCGAAGAGTGTCTAAATTATGTCTGTAAATTTAATGTTGTTGCTATTACCTTATCTCTCGTTTGATTGGTTGAATAGGTAATAGATATCACATTACCTCCCTTTTGTTTGAGTATTCGTATTGATCAGGACCGGCTGGCAGCGAAGGAATATAGGTTTATTTTTCTTTTCATTACTATTCCAAGACCAACGAGGTTTACTTCACATTAAACTTGCAATTCAAGGTCGCAACAAGGAATTGTAACAATTTCGATCATCTTTTACAAATAATGCAAGTCGAATCTTTCTTTGTTAAACAAAGGTTTTAGGTATATTGATGCGATTTATCTGACCTCTTGATTTAGTTTTCTTTTCCACCACAGATATAACTCTAAGACGCATAGAGTTATCAGCTCCATATCAAAAAGAGTTTAGAAACTCACTTATATATCCGGCCTACATTAAGATCATACTGATAAACGTACAAATCAAACTAAAAATGCGTGTCTATTCCTTTCATCACGAAGAACAAGTGTCTGCCACCACGGTAATCCCTTTCCTCTGACCGTCCTTCTCTCGTAACAATCACAGTAGTCGTCCTTCGTACCGTATTCTAACACTTTCGCCGTCCCTCGCTTGGTTCATTCTACCAGTCTCAGCGACCGCCTGTTTTTTTATTTTTTTTATTTTTTATTACGGCTCGCCCAGTTCCCATGCAAATTACATCTCGTCCCATCCGGGTCTCTCCTGTACGGCACAGGCGATTCCTTGCCGCTTACGTCGGGGGGATCGGCTATGCCTATTACATTCTTCTTTCAGTTTCTGTCAGACAACGGAACATATCTTTGCTTAAAGACCTCTCCAAATGAGAAACTTATTCAAGAGCCCAGGCGAGACTTTTTGGAATTTTAACGTTTTCGGGGTGGGGGAATTTTTAGAAGCTTTGGCATGTTAGGCAAAATGTTCTGAAAATATTTACTTACCTGCAATCTTCGGAGGGTGGAAAAAATCGAATAGAGCCTTAATGATGTTTTTATATTTATTGTTGTTGTTGCTATTAACCCTTATCTCTCGTTTGATTGGTTGAATTGGTAATAAATGTCACATGGCCTGCTAGTTTACCATCTCCCTCCCCTTTGGCTATTCGTAATTGAACATGGCTGACCGGGATATTGGTTTATTTTTCTTTCTTCTTCCACTACTGCTACAAGACCAACGAGATTTACTTCACATTAAACTTGCTTCTCAAATTGCAACAAGGCATTGTTGAAAATTCGATCATCTCCCACAAAATAGGGACCGTATTTGACGGCATATAAGACGCACGGGCATATAAGACGAACCCCCATTTCAGCAGTCAGATTCAAGAAAAAAAGTTTTACAATTTGTTGAAATTCAAAACCTGTGGTTGTTTTTTCTTCTCCACCATACGCTCCTGTTAACCTTGATTATAACAATACCAGCAATAGAATAAAAATGCATGGAGTTTAGGGTTGGTAAAATTACTGAGCTGGGTTAGTGAGCATCATAGAGAAGATTAGCCTAGGCTACGGGAGGTCTCAAACTTCACCTACGATGTATGAGACGCAGGGCAATTTTTGAGCCAAAATTTTTGAAAAAACAGTGCGTCCTATATGCCGTCAAATACGGTAAGTCAAATTTTCCATCTTATCCTAAGGTTTCAGGTATATTAATGTGATGTATCTTGCCTCTTAACTTAGTATTTTTCTTTCCAGTCACAGATATAAATCTTAAAAGATGCATGTACTTTCGTCCTCCATATAGAAAAAAGTTTAGAAACTCACTGATATGGCCGACCTGAATGAAGAATGCATTAATAAACGTTGAAACCAAACTATAGATGCGTGTCCATTTCTTCCATTACGGAGAACAAGCGACAACCTCTGCAAGTGAGCAAACTTTTTTTACGAGAAACACGCCAGGTTACAAATGTATATTATCTTTAATGTAATTAAGTCATTGTTCGCATTTGTCTTATATTTTGTATCTTGTAAATTTTGATGTGCATACACTTTACAGCGGTCTCTTTTTTCAATCATTTCTAATTAAATGTAACTCTATTGCATAAATATTTACTTTGTAATTTTGGCGCCAGATTT
Source organism: Doryteuthis pealeii (assembly GCA_023376005.1). Taxonomy (NCBI): domain Eukaryota; kingdom Metazoa; phylum Mollusca; class Cephalopoda; order Myopsida; family Loliginidae; genus Doryteuthis; species Doryteuthis pealeii. Next base: position 51,596,351 of record CM042149.1, on the reverse strand, counting down.
AGCCTCGTGACTTGGTATGATTATACAGTTGAATTTCAAAACAAATAAGAAAATACAAAAATAGAAATAAAACAAAAAAAAAAAAAAAAAAACAAATAAGAAAATACGCAAAAAAATAAGATTACGAAAAAATAGAACAAATAATAGAATACAGAAAAATGAAAATTAAACAAATTAAAAAATACGGAAGAAAAATACGAAAAAACAAAACAAAAAAAAAAAAAAAAAAAAAAAAAACAAATGTAATAAATAATGATACGAAAAATAGAAATGAGATGAATAATGAAATACGAAAAATTTTTACCTTGTAATTTGGCGCCAGACTTCGTAAGTCAGCCATTTAATAATCACGTGACTTAAATATTGCATTGAGAACATATGTTTATTCAGTTGAATTCAACGGACTCGATGTAAGGTCACCTTAGTAATCAGTGAAAAAAAAAAGGTGAGTGGACTGTTGACTTACCGGGAGTGGCTGGTTCGCCGAGGAAGTCTCTGAGGATATGTGAGCATTAAGAACGCGAATCAGGGAAGGGAAAAAATCTATAACCTCCTGACGGAAATTGAAGGGGGGTGAGGTAGTTAAATAACACCTGTAAATAGGCTTCCTTCCCCTTTCAGCTTCACTCTTCTTCAGAAACGACTGTTACCTGTTTCTGTAAAGTTACATAACATAGTTATCTGAGCCAAGGCAGGAGTGGATAGCTAAAGAAGTATATTTTTTACCAACCCCGACACGTCGGCCAGCTCTACCTTGGTCACCAGAGTCGATACTTTTTTTCGAAAGAAGATGTCAAATTTTCACACTTCATAAACTTTTTGTATCACGTACTCTCTCTCTCTCTCTCTCTCTCTCTCTCTCTCTCTCTCTCTCTCTCTCTCTCTCTCTCTCTCTCTCTCCAGCTAAATAATTGAAATTGATGAATATCACGACAACATCTGAAAAAAAAGTTGGGTGGACTGGTGACTTACCGGGGAGTGGCTGGATAGGTCGAGGAAGTGTCTGACGGTATGTGAGTACCAAGAATGCGAGACTGGGAAGGGACAAAATTCATAATCTACTGGCTGAAGTTGGAGGAGAGTGATGTACTTTAACAACACCTATGAATAGGCTGCCCTTCCCTTTCAGTTTCATTCTACCAACTTCTTCAGAAACGACAGTTACCTGTTTCTTTAAAGTTAACCAAAGTTATCTGACCCAAGGTTGGAGTGGGTCGCTAAAGAAGTATATATTTTAGCAACCCCGACACATCGGCCAGCTCTACTTTGGTCACCAGAGTCGATTTTTTTCTACAGATTCAACGGACATAAGACGTTTTGATGTAACATCACCTTAAGAATTTGTGTCGTAAGGTTTTACTTCTTTAAATTTCATTTTAAAGTTGAAATATTGTAATATTACTCTGCCCTTTTGTACTCAGACCACCGTATTTTACTAGTTTAAAATAGTTTAACAGCAATTTCTAATTAGTAATACTAGCAAATATATACACGACCCGTGATGCTTAAGGATGGAACCCTGGTGGCTGAATAGTCCATGACATGCAACACTCCACTTTGGACCTTACCTAGGCTAAAAAGACGGTTAGTGAGCTCCCTCCATTAGATCAATCGGCTGGTGATGTCGATCCCTAGCACCTATATGATTGTCCCAGCTCTATCGCTCTTATGAAAAACTTCAAACCTTTTTATCATATATGTGCTAGTAGGCTGTGTCTGAGGGTCTTCACGTCCTGGGTATAACGTTAAACTCTGTCTGTTAGTGAAGTTCCAATTCTGGAGCTCTGGGGAAAGTGGAGTACCCTTCAACACCATTAATCTTAAATCCTCTCTGACCCGGGCTGGTAGGTTCCCATTCATGGGTTAAACAGATAAAAATTATACAAAAGAAATTAAATTAATATTTTTGATACCATCAAGCATGAATACAACAAAACGTCTTCGGTATTATATAAACCCAACGAGGGTTGACGTGCCGTTAAAGCCAAACCATTTTACCCCTATCATGATATCTAATTCCCAATAAGCGTAGTAAATATTTTCTCTAAATAACCAGCGCCATTTTCGACCGGATATTTCTGGTGTTATTTGAACGTCTGTTATTTGACGTTAACTGATTGCCCAACTGCGTATGTCTAACAATGATAGACGCTCGTATGTCAAATTGCTCTTATCATTCGTGCGGTGAACTGTAAAGATAATATTCTATGAATTTCGGTGTCTCAACGGTAAATAATGACGTCAGTAACGCGGAAAAATTATTGCAAAAAGGTGAGAAATTGGTGAGAAAGCTAGGTATTCAGAAACTACTTAAACGATATTTATGCATTTTATATTCCGCCTTGTCGGCTGGGGCGTTAGAATACACCGACTGCACCTCTGCAGAGGGGTAAGACTCCCCTAATGGGGCCACCTGTTCGCCGTGGGTGGCGACCCGTGATGCTTAAGGATAGAGCCCAGGTGGATGAGCAATTAATGACATGCAATACTCCACTTTGGCCCAATCTTGGGCTAGACGGGCGGTCGGAGAGGCCCCCTTCGATCAATCGGCTGGTCACGTCAAGTCCTTGCACCTATATAATATTCCTAACTCTATTGCCTTTATGGCAAGACCCAACCCCTTTTTATCATATGGGTGCTAGAAGGCGGTGGCTGCGGGTCTACATATCCTGGTAATGACGTTAAACTCTATCTGATGCTGAGCTTCCAGTTCTGGAGGTTTGGGGAATGTGGAGCACCCCATTCATCACCATTGCTCCCTGGTCCACTCTGACCCGGAGTGGTAGTACCTGTTAGGGTCCCATCTATGGGTTAAATAGAAAAATGTATTTATAAGAAAATTGTATTATCCATTAAGAATTGATTTATTTCAAAACTTTATCAGCATTAAATGACCCACTGAGGTTGATATGCCGTAAAACACAAACAAACAAACAAACAAAGCATTTTATATTACGGATAGAAATTTGTACTTTTTGTAGACATAATACAGACTAATGCAATGCAATCATCATGTTTTGTTTTTGATTTAAATTATCTAATTACAAGCGCTACCCAGCGTCACCTGGGTTGTGAGGGGTACAAAAACCCTGGTGTGTTGATCTGTTTATTTTTGTGATTTACAAATGCTGGACATTTTTAAGAATTTCAATGCTATTTTTCCGCATATTTTGATTTTTAAATATCTTCGAATATAAATCAAATCTTCATAATTTTTGCACAAAAAGCAAGAACAGCTGATATTTAATGTGTATATATATTTACTTTGTCGTTGATCTTTTTATTTTTGTAGTTTCATGCAGACATACAGTAGTGACGGTCGAACTTACCTGACTCAAAGCATCCTCGGTGTCTGGCCTGCAAAATGAGACATGGCGGGAAAAGGAATGTGTTTGGGGCGGTCCGCCACTGTACCCATTCTGAGTAAGAAGTGTCAAGACGTTGGAGGGGGCAGAGTGGACTTTTTATAGAGGTTGAAAGGCATTATGGGTGACTACCCATAGTGCATTGCAACTTTTGTTTGGCTATAAAAGCGACCCATTTTTGCCAGAACGGTGCATTGCATTTTTGTTCTTCAGTAACAGAGTGTATAAAAAGAGAAAGAGAAAGAGAAAGAGAAAGAGAAGCTGGTGAACAATGTACATACATATATACCTACCACCCTTTATATATATGTATAGATAGATAAACCAATACGAAGTAAAGGAGCCGAAATTTGGAGCTGTTTGAAAATAATTTTAGTGGACAGTATTTGTATATACCTACGTCCGCACGTTACTTATATAAGGGCACAGAACTGTCAATTTTTAGTTCGCTATCTCAGAGAATGCCCGGAACTGATTGACAGTATTTCAGTTCATCTCTATGGAGGAAATTGATTTGCTATACGAGTAAATCGAGTTACGAGCGGAACGAATTCAACTCGTAAGTCAAAGTACCACTCTAACAAAAACATGGTGTTTTGGTGGTCTGGAACGGATTAATGGTGTTTCATTTCATTTCAATGGAGAACATTGATTTGATATACGAGGAAATTGAGTTACGAACGGAACGAATTAAACTCGTAAGTCAATGTACTACTGTACATTATAAGGAGACTTTTTATTAAATCAATTCATTTAAAATATTTTAAGTTAAAACTATTCCAAACCAATTTTCACCTAAATGATAAAATTGTGGCGTTTTCATCGGCGCTGAACGTCATTTTAAAATCATCTAAACATTATCTATTATAATAGTGGAGATTAGATCTCTATTTATCTGTAACCGAAACTACTTCACTGCTCATGTCACAATGCTCAAAATCGTCATAACATTGAATAAATACGCTCAAATTTTGAGCATGCAACCATAGACGGTCCTCATTGTCTTTTAAATTGCCCTTATGGCGAACTCCCAACTTGTTTTTATCATACATGTGCTAGAAGGTGGTGGCTGAAGGTCTTAGTGTTCTGGGCTGGCTACTAAACTGGAATTCTAGGCCAGCGTGGAGCACTCCTTCCGGGTCCACTCTGAACCGGTGTGGTTGTACCTGTTAGGGTCCAATCTATTGGTCAAATAGAAAAATGAGTTTTAAAGAGTTTAAAAAATGTAGTTAAAAATAATTGTCAATACCCATCAAGAATGAATAAAACAATGTCTTCGGCATAAAATAACCCCACAAGGTTTGACATGCCATAAAATCCAACGAACCAACTTTACATTTTCTAGTTTATACAATCGAAATAACATTGAAATTCAAATTAGAATCACGCTAATTGGCGGTATGTGTGGCGCTTCACCTCAGCAAAAACCATTTCCAGGTATAAAGTTGTTTCTTGTAGTGTAAATTTATTCCATAGCACGTGAACAGCGTACGTACCTAGCAACGTCCTCTGTCTAAAAAGTCGATGATTCTTTTTGGTGTCAGGAAGCCCTTTACTCCTTGCGCATGTCCAGATGGGTCTTCCTATATGAGGCCTGCTGGGAGATTATCATTTTTTTTTAATATTTTTTTCGTATTTAAAAAAAAATTTTTTTTTCGTATTTTATTTCATTTAGCTTTGCTTGTAAAAAAAATAATAATCTAAGAGATTCGAATAATGTAACGTTTAGTTATACGAGTGTATAATATAGACAAACAAGTTAGCAGTTTGATATATCCGGGTTAAGGGATATATTATGAAGTTGGTATTTGGTATATTATTGCAGTAGTAGCTGGTACGTCGAATAGCCTGCGTCTTCCGAGCAGTCGTGAGGGAGTCTGGCGAGTAAGTTTAAGCTGGTAGGCTTAGGCTTAGGCGGTTATACCATCACAGTTTCGAATAGTTATACAAGACACTGTCCAATCAGATTATAGTGAGGGAGTACCAAGGTATTTACATATTCATTACATCATAGTTTTAACGTTCGGAGTAGTAAAGAGTATAGCTGTATAGCTAAATCGTAATGACTCGCACTGATTTACTTTCGAAACCTAATCATAAAACACTGTGTTACAAAGACGTTTTCTAAAGATAAAGAAACCGAGGTCAAGTCTCACGGGTAGATTATTCTTTTTTTTTATCTGGCCAGCATAGCAATTATCTTCAAGTGACTTTTAGGTGGGGTTATAAAACGCAGCAGAAAAGACTTGGAAAAATATAGATTTTTAAAAACAAATTTTTTAACTCGTTTTTTTTTCTATTTAACTCTTAAATGGTGTTGTATAGCTGCTTGACTGGACTTCAATAAAACCACAGACAGGTATATATAAAAATAGGACCCGTCTTTATTTTCTTCGGTGTGTGGGTGGTGAGTGGCGACGAGTGTTTACAATGAAAATGCCGGGTGGCTGGCGAAGGCGGCGACGAGTGTTCACAGTGGAAATGCCCGAGGTGACGGGAGATGAAGTTATCTTCTCGGCTGCTGCTGGGGACTGACCTCACACTTCATCCGCTAGGCATTTATATACAAATAATACGCATTTTTATCTTTTGATCTGATAACGGATATATATATTTCTTTATCTCTCTCTCCGCCTCCTCACCGAAAGTCTCTGCTTCCGTTTTCCTTTTTTCTTTTATCTATTTTTTCATCTTCTCCCTGCTTCTTGACGGGAAGACCTCTCTTCCGTTCTCCCTTTTTTTAAATATATACTTTTATCTTTCTCTTTGTCTTTTGACCGGAAGAGGAATCTTCCGTTGCAAGCTATGCAACAATGGGACCCTAACAGGTACCACAACTCCTGGTCAGGGGACCTGGGAGTAATTGTGATGAAGAGGTACCCAATATTTCCCAGACCTCCAGAACTGGAACTTCACCATTAAATAGTTTGACGTCATACCCAGGACATGAAGACCCTCAACCACCGCCTTCTAGCAAATATATGCTAAAAACGGGTTGGGTGTTTGCCATAAGGGAAATATGGTTGGGAAAATCATATTATTGCTAGGGCTTGGTGTGACCAGCTGATTGATCGGAAGAGGGACCTCTGACCACCCGTCTAGATAAATTAAGGGCCAAAGTGGAGTCCTGCATGTCATGGACTGCTCAACCACCAAGATTCCATCCTTAAGCATCACGGGTTGCCACTTATGGCCAACAAGTGGCCCCATTAGGGGCTTACCCCTCTGCAGACATGCAGTAGGTGTATTCTAAAGCCCCAGTCGACAGAATTATTATGAAAATTTCTCTGAATGTTTGAGATGAGGCTTGAAGATTAGTATTATCTGCGTTATTCGGACTATTGATGGCTCCCGAATACGACAAGAAAGTTCCCGAGTTCGAAAAAAGGTTCCGAGTCCGAGAAGGTTCCCGAGTCCGACAAGAAATACCTGAAGAAGGCCGGAGGGTATATCGGCCGAAACGTTGTACAAATAACAATGAACATGGAGACAATAGTCCGAATAACGCAGATAATACTATTATGAAAATGATTAATAAAAGATATAAAAAAAGAAAAGAAAACCGAGGCGTATCCGTAGCAGGAAAACAAAAACAGATGGTTGAAAAGATTATTTCATTTGCGCTTTGAAAATAGCAAAAGACGAAAGAGAAGATCAAATAGAAGATGGTGAGGTTAGATAGCCGAGAATTTGACGGTAAAGCAGACCATGTTCATTACAAAAAGACTTGGAAAAATATTTTGTAAAGAAGTAGACTCGTATTGGCTGCTGCTGCTGCTGCTGCTGCTGTTGATGATCATCATGATGATCATGATGATGATCATGATGATATATATATACCAAATTTAAAACGGCACGTAACTGTTGGCGTCCCAATTCAAACCGTGTGACGTAACTTTGTTCGAAAAGTGTCGGGAACAATATTTGGGAATGGAAAATAATTTATCGAACGCGATGAACACACACGTGTAGTCGACTGTAATTAATCGGTATCTCAATTAATTCAGAGAGTTTAACCTTGAAGATCCTTATGGTGAAACTCGAGTTGGTTATCACTTGTACAAATACTGTAATATATATATATATATATATATATATATATATATATATATATATTACATTGAAAACGACATTTATTTTAACTATAGTTTCACGCCGACGCTGTCTTCAGGTAGTGACGTCGAGCGCAATCATCACAGCATCTTCGCACAGAATATGATAAATTAGCTCTTAAATGAATAAATAAGATAAAAAGGACGAAGTAAAAAAAAAATAAAGGGAAATTTAGAAAAGGTCTGTTAATTGGTTGTAGATAACATGAAATATATTTGTTCACCTGCTTGTATTTTGCGAACACTTCAGATTTTATGTATCGACAATTTTTCTGTGTTTGGAAATGTCACCATCTTTGTTATTTCCTTCTGTTTTACACCATCAGATAGTATTACCTTATAGATGGTGTCTATAAAGTCGGTGTGCACTTTTTAAAAATTATAACTTTATAGTGCACATTGACTTTGTGGAGAGCCTGTATATATACATGGGGGCATGTGATGTAATTGTTACCGATTGGAAATGGACGTGGCAGAACGAGTTCAAATCCTGAACGAGGCTGTTTGCATTTAACATAGCGCTAATATCCTTGGTATAGCGCTATCGAACAACAGATTTAATTGCCATATATAAAAAAACATACATTGAAAAATTGAGAAAAAGGTTTCTGCATGAAAAATTATAAGTTTAAAATTATAGTTAAAAAAAGGGTGTCAATTTTCAATCACTCTCTCTCTCTCTCTCTCTCTATATATATATATATATATATATATATATATATTTTTGGCAGCATTTTTTCTTTTATACAAGCTTTGTTGAACTGTACAGACAATTCTTGTCGGACGAGTTTTTGGTTGATCCTTTCTAATTTTCGGGCCATCTTTTTGGTGTCGGGGTGGAACTGGTGTAACAGTCCATCAAAGGTTCCGATACGAGCGCTTTCCGCAATACAGTTCTGTATTGCCGAAAGCGCTCGTATCGGAATCTTATATATATATATATATCCGTGGGAAATGGACTTGTCGACCTGAGTTCAAATTCCAGACAATGCTCTCTGCATTTCACATAGCGCTAATACCCTTGGGAAAGGTATGAATCTATATATTCTCCCTCCTACTATGGGTTAAATAGTAGGACAGACTGGGCTTTTTAACCTTGGGTAGGTAACCAGTCTAGGAGAGGGAAAACTCTGAATTCAAAATTCCTGAGGTCAGTCGTTGATTGAGTTTGTGGCATTCGTGCACCAATTCTTTCCTATCGACTGTGTCAAAAAGTGCGGATGGTCCAACACAAGCCTTCACCACTATAAACAAATCACTGTGTGGGTAGCTCATTGTATGAACCCTCATGCGTCGAAATCGACGAGAGAGTCTATAATATTATATATATACACTTCTTAAACTCTACACCACCTCACATATCGGCTATTATTCAGGTGAAGGGAGGAGCTATTTGCTATTAGGAAGGTATCACTATTTTTGGCCATTTCATATTTGAAAGTTGCATTTCAGACTGTTGCTGTCTACAAATCTGGTAAAAGTTATGCAATCGCCACACAGCGCATGTTCGATCAGGGTTTTTTTTTACCTCTAAGCAAAGTAATCAGAAATATATCATGAACTAATTTCCGTATAAGAGCTGAACATTCGTAAAACATACTCTTAAAAATCAAGTGCAATTATATAAATTAATGGGTTCATTAACCCCGCCCAAAGAAGTGAAAAAATGGGATCACAAAAAGTCACAAATTAGTATATATATATATAATATATATATATATATATATATATATATATATATATATATATATGGAAAAGGTGACTTACCGGTGAATATGGTCACGATGGTTAGATGATGTAAAATTCAGGAAGATAAGTCATCGATATTCAAAATTCAGGAAGGTAAGTCATGGATATAACAAACGTATAACCCAGTGGATTTAACCCTGAAGATCCTTATGGTGAAACTCGAGTAGGTTATCACTTTTACCTATATTGTAATATATATATATGTGTGTGTGTGTGTATGTGTGTGTGTGTGTTATGTGTGTGTGTGTGAGGGCCATTTACTCTTTTATTTTCTTTATTTTCATCTTTTTTTTTCATCATGTTCGATTGAAACAGATTAGCTCTATTACTTTAGCACGCTCGCCCCTCTTTCTTTCTCGTTATATTTCTTTCTGTGTAGCATGTTCTTTTTCTTCCCTTTCTTTCTTTTTCATAAAAACAGAATGGTCCATCATTTAGTTGAGGTGATAACACTCATAAGAATTCGGCGGATTCGCAACACCAGATAATTAGGATTTACATTTTTGCATTTAATCTTGGACGATTTGAACGGTTTAATTTTTAACCAGAGTGCGTTCCAAAAGGGCCGGGTTAACTCAGTCGGTAGAGCGTTCGGCTAGAAACCACAAGATTCCTAGTTCGATACCGGCCCTCACCAAGACAGCGTATGAGTTGCACAGGGATCTGTGCTGTTAAAGTAAAGAGCTGATTGTAGGTGTAGTGCTCAACCCCAGACGCAAAACCAGACTCCTTGCGCTATTGGAAAGGCTGATTGGCTTATACCGACTTTAGGCCACCCCGACGACTTCACTTTTTTTAGTATTAATATATAGATAAAGGTAAATTCTGCATTGTTTGGAATTGGTTTATACCAAAATATATATTTATCTCTTAAAATATTTTTAAAATTACGGCAAATAAAACGGTGTTCCGGACTTGAACAGAGGTCTGCCATTAAAATTTTGATGGCAAAAAAGTGCAAACAATGTGAAATTTACAGAAGAATAATATCTACGGAAAACTGTTTTAGTAAAAAAAAAAGTTAACAATCGGACGAAACATGGTGTTTGCCACTACGAGCTTGAATCGAAAGATAACCTATGGAGTGTAAACACACTTACTTTCTGGTAAAGAAAAATTTTCGGAGCAGAGGTCAGTAAAGAAGGTCATGCCGACAGTTTTCTGGGACATGAAAGGACCCATATGTTAATATACGCACGAGGATGGTATGGTATGCTATAAACAGATTATCAATCATATGGAATCCGATCTCACTGACAAGTTAAAACGATAATTCTTCCAAGCCGTAATTGTAGCAGTGCTATTGTATGGCCGCATCATTTGAACCGTAACGAATTGCCCGGTCATGTCGCTAAGTTGATAAACTTTTCCCAAATAAAATATTTAACGCTCTTTACCTTGTGGCAACACTAAACAATATATTCATGCATTGGCTATTGTGATAATGATTGGTTGAATGGATGTTTTATTTTACAGCATATAAACCCTTTCGGGTCATTTAGTACCAAATCAAGTTATTTTAATAAACAATGGACTCGAGTTGCTTACAGTACCTGCTGTTGCTTAAATGGTCACCCAATTAAGTATTGAACAGGCTGTTCGTGAAAATTTTGTTTAACGGCATATCAACCCTCTTCTTGGTCATTTAATGCTAATTTAAGTCATTTTGATAAACGACGAACTCGTATTGCTTACAGTACCTGCTTTTGCTTAATTGGTCGCCCAATTAAGTATTGAACATGTCTATCACTGCTTAACTTCGTTGATCTAATGAGAACCGGTGCCTTCAGCATGACGTGATCGTAACAACCCTTTTCTGATCATTTATTACAGAATCAAGTCATTTTGATAAATAATGAACTTGGGTTGCTTACAGTACCAGCCGTTGCTTAAGTGGTCACCCATTCAAGTATTGAACAGGTTCATCACTTCTTAACTTCATTGATCTAGTGAGAAGTGGTACCTTCAGCCTGACCCGACTGTAATAACCCGTTTCTTATAATTTAATACAGAATCAAGTCTGATAAATAATGAACTCGGGTTGCTTATAGGACCAGCCGTTGCTTAAGTGGTCACCCAATCAAATATTGAACAGGATCATTGCTGCTTAATTTCCTGTGATCTTGTGAGAACCGTTGCTTTCGGTATGACTTGACCATAATAACTATAGCAGGAGACTAAAATGAAGGTTTTAAAATTGCTATTAACAGGAAATCAACGCATTAATTATGAATTTATTTGACAATTCAAGCGAATGAAACTTTCAAGTTGTGAGAATATTTCATTGATATTTCCTGTGGATTTTGCACAGTTTTCTAATCTTAAATGAATCTCCTTAAGAAATTAAAATGTCAAATCAAATCTATAATTATCGATAACATTCCAGCAAAATATAAAGGAAGTGGCAAACTACAACTTTGACGACAATCATATTTTTCACTCAGTCAAAGATGAAAAGGCTGTGCTTTAAGCCTCTAATTGCGATCCGAATATAGCATCTGCATACGTAAGAATTCTACGTGATTTCATTCATCCAGTTTAAAGGCATGACAATCCGTCAAGGGTTACTTTATGTCAAGAGGTTTGGAAATTACGTACATTATGATCTGGAATTTTTTAAAAATTCTTAGGGTTTTCAAATCGTCTGGTTTTCAGGTATCACTCGTCGCAAGCGTCATAGTTCAGATTGTCACGGACAGCAGGTTCTCCCCGATGAAAGCAGTAATTACTGCCTCGGATTTTATGCCTCCTCCCGGCCAAACCACTCCAACCATCAGGGGTGACTGGGCGTTTACTAAAAGTCACCACTAACAACCTCCAGATTGTGAGTTCAATCTCTGTAGCTTGTCACTTTACCTCCCGTTATATATCATAAATTCATATTTACATTTTGTGTAGTTTCTTTATTTTTTTTTTTTACAAAGTTATAAGGATATCAATGATTGCTATTTAATACGAATAATTTTCAAATATATTTATTATACTCAAAGATGGGACCCTAATAGGTGCTATCCCTCCTGGTCCCTGTGGACATGGAAGAAATGGCAAAGAAGGAGTACTCCACACTCCCCAGATCTCCCAAACTGGATCCTCATTATCAAATGCAGTTTAGTCTTTTTTATCATCTTTTATGTATATATATATATATATATATATATATATATATATATATATATATATATAACAGATTAAGAGAAATATAGCAACATGTGAGGAAATACATTGGAAATGTAAATAACGAACACAAACAATCAATCCAATTGAAATTAAATGAGAGGAAATATTAATTGAATTGTTTGTGTTTGTTATTCACCTTTCCAATATATTTTCTCTTATATGTATATAAAATACTTTATTAATGTATTAATCCTCACACGTTAAAGGTATTTGACCTTTCATAAACAAAGCCAATCAGATATCATTAGACCGAACACCTCACACTTTCAGTAATGTATCATATTCGATCTATTGTGTAAATGTTCTTTACCAAAATATTTATTCTTATATATTGAAAATTATTTACATTGTAACAGGATGAATTGTTAAAACTATAAAAATAACAGAAACACATTTCAATGCAAAACCAAAACGTAAGACGTTTATATTTTCTTCTTTCCATTGAAATTCAAATTATATAAGCAGTTTGGTTATTTTCATGAAAGATATTCCACTCTCAAATCCGCAATAAAAAGGCATTTACATTATTCTTGAATCTTTTTATATTGATCTATTGTCATCGGCTTAGCACATTCAAATTGACAGATCTTCTTGGAAAGATCGATTAAAAAATCCTCTCCTATTAAAGACTTCGTAATTTGCCTGAATTTGAATTAACAAAAATATGTATTGAAGCATCTGAATTTCTATTTCTTTTATTTTTATTACTTTTTATTAATTATTTTCATCATATTTGGATCCCGTAGTGTAATGGTGAGAGTCGTAGGAAATGGACTCGTCGACCCGGGTTCAAATCCTGCTCGGAGGTACAGTTTCCATAGTGCTAATACCTCTGGGGAAAGGTATGAATCCAACTACTCTCCCTCAAGCTATGGGTAAATAGTAGGTGAGAGTGGGGTCTTTAACCTTGATTTAGGCAACCATTCTAGGAGAAGGAAAGCTCTTAATTCAAACTTGTTAAACTCCGCTTGGTGTAGTCCCAACTAGAATAGGCTCAGTATTAATTAGTGATCTATTTCACTAATTTTTAATCATCTAAAAATTCTGGATGCATTTTCTTAACAAATGTCTGTAGGGTTTATTGAAAATTGAAGATAATTAAGTATTGAATTGGGTAATCTCTGCTTAATTTCGGTGATTGACCGGGAACCAATTGTAATAATGATTATATTTCCCAAGTCATTATAAACTACTCCATCTATCATTATACTAAAGCTGAGCGAATCAACTTTTGTCACCTAAAGGCTTTTTTTACTGTTTAGTTTAATGACAAGAAAGTGATACTAAATTATTCCATAATTTTAAGATTGACTTATGTTTGAAAAAATCCATTTTAATTAGTTCTAATTAGACGTATTTTGCAATTAAGTAAAAAACAACTGACCAATCTCTTACTTTACATTTTGCCTATCACTTTCTTCCCCTCTTTTTATATCTTGATTACCTTCTCGCTATATGTTAGTTTTTTTTCTAGAGAGAGAGAGAGAGAGAGAGAGAGAGAGAGAGAGAGAGAGAGAGAGAATTTAAAATGTATTTCTATGTTAAATTTCATAAGCTGAAACGTCTTGTCTAATTACTATACATTTAATGTTGACAAATATTTTCTTAAACTAAATTTAATTGAAATTATACATTGCAATACTAACACAAACAACTGTCTCAATAATAGACTCAATAATTAATTTCAATGGTTAATTAAATGTATAGTAATTCTTTTGTTTATCTTTTTAAGCAATACGTAATTAAACACAACCTTAATCCCTTAAAATCGTAACCTAATTCGCAAAATGTTAATTGATAGACTTCAGTTAAACTGTCATTGGGTACCACCAAAAAATTTGCGTTTTAATTTTCTGACCTAAATCAGAAGTCAGCCTGTAAATTTATATAGTAATTTATAATGCCTTGTACTTTCTACATACCGACGAATTTATTTACATTTTTAGTACCCATATATATATATATATATATATATATATATATATATATATATATATATATATAAACACTCAAAGAAAGAAAGTCTCAATAAACCGTATTTGACTATGATAGTCTAGTCTCTTCAGATAGATTTTACAAAAAGAATCTATCTGAAGAGACTAGACTCATTTTGAGTTTCTGGTCGAAATAAATTTATCACAGTCAAATGACGATGTGCTAAGTTTTTCTTTCATTGAAAGTTTAATATTGCTTTGTATATAATTAATTTATTAATAATTATACATTGAGCTCTCTTAGTGATTTATAAAAAATCCTTGTATAAGTCTATACATTTGCACCTACAGTAGGGATGTCCAGTGAGATTTAGATGATCCCAAATAGAATCATCCCTTACTTACCAGTCAATTGGATTATCTTATATGTATAAAACTTTCCATCGAAATTATCCTCTAGGATTTGCTGAAGGGTAAGCGACATCCAGTCTCTTCCTTTCACCGAAACTTTCCTCATTATTCTCACCAAAGTTGACAGTTGTGACTTTTTTCTTTTTTTTTCTTTTGTAAATCTATCTCACTTTCTTCCAATTATTTTTTCTGTCTTATACATTTATTTTTATATGTAAATATAAACTAAAAAACAGAACTTATTTGTCGTTATCTATTTCGTCCTTTCCTTTTGAGTTGTCGTTTTAGTTTGTTCCTGCAGCCCAACCCAAGAACTAGAAATGATAATTACAACCCACTCCCTCCCATTGTTTGCAGTTAACGACCAAGCCTGAAAGAAAATCTCTGCTGTCGTGAATTCAATCTACCCTAGCTGCACAAAACAGCTTGTCTTGTACCGTTCTAAGCTTTTAGTAAAGCTTTATAGGACCACATTACCTTTAGGCACCCCTTTGTGATCTCGATTAAGAAAGGACATGTTTTTCAATTACATCCGGTTGTTTGTTAGGGGTTAGGGTTAGGGGTTAGGGTTAGGGTTAGGGGTTAGTTTTATTTTTTTTTTAAATCTAAAAATCGTCTGTTAAAATAACCGGATATTGATGGTGTAAATGAAAAATATGTCCTTTCTTAATCGAGATCAGAAAGGGGTGCCTAAAGGTGATATGGTCCAGTTTATAGTTTAAAAAATAGTCTGCATTTTTGCCTGTGTATCTCTTCAATTCCTTTTCATCGGGTGGAGTGGGAGTTAAGAATTATATACAATGATGCGTTATTTACCAAGAAAAATGAACAAATGAAAACTTTCAGTAAAAGAATTCTCTTAGCATTAAAATCACAAGATCCAGTAAGTTTTCCATTTCAAACGGCACCCCAAAATTCTGTTGGCACTCATTGACCAATCAGAAACAAACAGGCAACCTTTCACACGTCATCCCAAAATTTGAGTAACTTTAAACATTTTCACATCTCATTATTTTACATTAGTATATTTTTATTGTATACAGGATCATACAATATTCTGTATACTAATACACTCAAATACATTTTTGCGGAGAACACAGAGAAGCTTGCAACAGAGTACTAAAACATCGAGTAACTTTCCACTATTACATAAACCATTTTCTTTTATTTAACCCATAGATGGTACACTAACAGGTACTACCATTCCAGGTCAGAGTGGACCTGGAAGTAATGGTGATGACGGGGTACTCCACGTTAATTTTCAGTAGAATAATTCTCTTGTCATTAAACTCACAAGTTCTAGTAAGTTTTTCATTTCATACGTCATCCCAAAATTCTGTTGGCACCCATTGACCAATCAGAAACCAACAGCTCAACTTTCACACGTCCTCCCAAAATTTGAGTAACTTTCCACATTTACACATCTCACTATTTTACAAGTCGCTTCAACTCTGAAGCTACTCTTCTTCTTCTTCTTCTTCTTCTTCTTCTTCTTCTTCTTCTTCTTCTTCACTCTTTTTCTTTTTTCCTCTTCTTTGCTCTTTTTCTTCTTCTTCTTTGATCTTTTCCTCTCCTTCATCTTTCCTTTTTCCTCTTCATCTTCTTCTTTGCTGTTTTCCCCCTTCTTCATCTTCTTCTTTGCTGTTTTCCTCTTCTTCATCTTCTTCTTTGCTGTTTTTCCTCTTCATCTTCTTCTTTGCTGTTTTCCTCTTCTTCATTTTCTTCTGTGCTGTTTTCCACTTCTTCATCTTCTTCTTTGCTGTTTTTCCTCTTCATCTTCTTCTTTGCTGTTTTTCCCCTACTTCATCTTCCTCGCTCTTTTTCCTCTTCTTCTTCTTCTTCTTCTTTGTTTTGCTCTTTTTCTTTGCCCTTCTTATTTTTTGTTTTGCTCTTTTTCTTTTTTCTTCTTTTTTCTTCTTCCATGGCAACTCTGATCACCGTGGGCGTGACGATTTCCTGTTGCAGCTGTTTCCGCTTTCTCTCATTTTGCTAATCCCCCTCTCTCTATTTCATTCTTTTTCTCCATCCATATCTGTGTGTCTCTTTTCTTTTCCCGCTCTTAAATAATTATCGATCAAATCTGAGATTCCCTTCCACTTCATTAACACCATCGTCACTCAGACTGCGTATCCTCTTCGACAGGAATCATGGTGCCTATTTTATTTTTAATTTCAACAAATATCATTTTAAACTAAACAACAAAAACATTTTTTAAAAACTAATACTGTATTCCAATAATTTAATAGGTTGTCTGTTGCTACCACTGTTGTTGTTATCATTTTTTTTATCTTAACCCAGGTGGCATATGATGGTCATCGTCCTGGACCATCACACAGCCAGTCTTTTTTTTTTTTTTATTTCTACCAGTTTTTTATTGAATAGTGTTTTACAAGTAATTATGTGCATAACTTTGAAGTTGTCTAAATTCATTCATATCTCATTCTATTTATGGGAAATTCTCTCGTAAATTATCAAGAATAATATCCCTGTTCAAAATTCTAATAAAACTTAACTTTTATCAAGCTTTCTTTGAATATAAATAGAAAAAAGAAAATAACCTGGAAAATATTGATGTACTAGCTGAAGTACCCATCTAGGTAGGGAATGAGGTGAAGACTTTTTTGTTGTCAATATAAATTTACAACAACTATTTACATTAATAGCTAAATCGATATAATAGAAAAAAGTGATTTACCCACGATATTTTTCTATTATCTTGTGGAGTTAATATTGTTCTGTAAAAAATATAACGGCCATTCTTTTTTCCTTTTTTCTTTTAGAGATTTATCGATTTAGATTTTTTTTTATACGGATTGTTAAGTTTAATTTAACAATCAATATATATTAATGCTCGTGTTTCTTAAAAGTATGGCCGTTATTTTATTGCATCACACTCTGTTTAAAAATGAGACAGTCCAAATCATCCAAGATAAAATTTTGAAAAAATTGTAAACCCTGATTATCTAGTGTTGCTTATACGCCGAATTCTTATTTCTTATGAATGTTGTCACGTTAGCTAAATAATAAACCATTTCATTTCTAAAATAAAGAAAGGGAAAAAGTGATATGCTACACAGAAAAAATATAATAAGAAAGAGTGTGGAGAAAGATAGAGCGAGCGGTAAGCGCGCGGAAACGATAGCGTCAATGTGTTTCAATAGAACATAATGAAAAGATGAAAAGAAGGAAAGAAAGAAAAAATGATAGAAAGTAAAATTAAGATTATACTTTTTACATATTGAACTATTTAACACTTGCTTTAAAGTAATCATATCAAACACTGTAATAATTAACATACTTCGATATCGGCCCCCGCCAACTCAGCGTATGAGTAGCACAGGGATATGTGCGGTAAAGTAAGGAGCTGATGGTAGGTGTGGCGCTCCACCTTAGATGCTAAAATAATCTCCTTGGTCTAGCGCTAGTGAAAATGGGATATACTCCCTCGCTGTGTGGCTGTTACCTACTTTAGGCCACCCTGACGACTTTGCTTACTTACTTTGGTATATCCACAGGTCATTCTACTTCAAATAAATATTCTTAGTTTTACTTATAGATAGTTCGTCAAGTTTGAGATGCATAGCCTTATTACAGAATAAGAACTAATAATTAAGACAAAACACACAATATATTAAGTATCGTTCACTTAAATAAAAAAAATACTTTGACATAATAAACGAATGCTACAAGTTAATTCAGTATGTATACTAAAATAAGCATGAATGGGTAGGAACAGTGGTTTATGTTACAACTCTGCAAACAAACTGAAATCGGTGATAATGTTTCCAGGTTGGTTGGTTGGATTTTACAGCATGTAAACCCTTGTTAAGTCATTTTATATCGAAAACGTTTTTGTTTTATTCATTCTTAATGGGTACTCAATTTTTTAATAGTCAATTTTTTAAACACATGTTCTATTCAACCCATAGGTAGGACCCTAACAGGTACTACAACTCCGAGTCAGAGTGTACCTGGGTGTGATGGTGATTAAAGAGTACTCTACATTCCCCAGTGCTCCACAATTGGAACGTCACTATTAAAATAGTTTAATGCCATGTCCAGGACCCCTCAGCCAGCACCTTCTAGCACATATATTATAGAAACGGCTTGTCTTAAGGACAATAGGGTCTGGAACAATCATATAGGTACCAATGTTTCCAGGATGAGGCAGCGTTTCACATCGTATTCATTACATAGAGAAAGACGTCTCTTTTCCCACCCATGGATAAATAGTAGGGCAGACTGAGTTATTTAGCCATCGTACGGCAACCGGTCTAAGGGAGAGAAGACTTTGGATTCAAACCAGCCGAAAAAACAGGTCTTGTTTGATATATTTTCGTTCCTTTTCTCTTTCTTTTGGAGAGTTCCTATAGAAAAAATTGTTTTCATTCTCGTTAATGAATGAACGGATGAATGAACGAAAAGGGTGAGTGGGAAGACGATGAAAGAGGAATAAAATTAAGGGGGGTTGAAAAAAAAGGAGAAAGTAAAATTGTTTGTTTGATGAGGGGGATTTCCAGTCCGTTTAAAGAAGTTGGGTGGAGATGAAGAGGTTAACCAATTAATTGGACTTAAATGTCAAACGGATGTTCAGTTCGGGTTCTGTTTTTGTTGAAGAGGATTCTGACCGGGTGTGTTTACTGTAATTCTCTTTTGATGTGGAATTTTCACATCACACACGTGCACGTTTATATATATATATATATATATATATATATATGTGTGTGTGTGTGTGTGTGTGTGTGTGTGTGTAACTAATCAAGAATTTATTAAAAAAGACATTTAAAAAATTTTAAGAAAAATATTTAAAAGAAATTCTTTCATGAATAAAAAAAAATCCCAAAACTAAACTTGTATGAAACGTGAAAAAGATATATGTGAGTATTTAAAGATTTAAAAATGACTAATCAAACAACTTTTCACTTATTAAAATTCTATCTAGGAATGACTGATATTTATTGTATATATATATATATATATATATATATATATATATATATATATATATATATAAGAGAGGGAAAGTTTGATAGACTATGTAATAGAGAGATATATACAGACTGAGATGTGTGATCAATACATACTTGTGTTTTCCTTCTAATTTTACATATGATATACGATTTATGTGAGTCAATCAGAAATCGGTTTATTTCAAGCTGATTTAATATTTGTTTTTGTTTTTTCTGAAATTGATTACGATTTGTATCTTGTCAGCCATTTTCCTTTATTAGTCGTTGACTTTATTTGGTTATTATTGCTAATATGATTAGTAATAATGTTATCTAGTTGTTTAGTAGATAACAGATTATTCTTTAAACTTCACAATTATATACATACATACATATATAGGTGTGTGTGTGTTGTGCCTGTGTGTGTGTGTATGTGTGTGTGTGTGTGTGTAGGTGAACGAACAACATCCTAGTAACCTAATTTTTATTTACACTTGTATTGTAAGAAAGGAAAAAGAAAACGCGGACTGGTTTCTGACCCACTGGGAATAAATGAAGCATGTGGTTGAAGCTAAGAGGACAACCCTCTTGGCATACAATTGGTTGGAGCAGCTCTGTTTTCCTGCTTTTTAGGACTTCTGATGGTATGCCGTCACCTCAGGTTGCTTTTACATCAGCGCCTAGCCAAAATACACTTGACACCTGGGGGAGCGCCAGAACCAAAGCCAAGTAGGCTGTCCGATAGTGAGCCAACACCTATTGGCCGAACCTCTGCCGAGGGATAGAGACAGCTGCCAACAAAGGGGAGAGGCAATGGGCATGTACGAAGACATTAAAAGTGCTACAGGCCCAACCATCACAAAACCACTGCAGCACTAAAGACTAAAACGGGAGTGGGCATTACTGACCAAGAGAAGCAGCTGCAACGCTGGGTTGAGCACTACCTGGAACTGTACGCAACCCAAAATGAGGTGACAGACAACGCCCTAAATGCCATTTCTATTCTACTAATTATGGATGAGTTGGACACTCAGCAAAATCATTGACCACATTTCTGATGAAAAAGCAACCTGGAGTGACGGCATACCATCAGAAGTCCTAAAAAGCAGGAAGACAGCGCTGCTCTAACCATTACACGAACTAATCTGCAGCCGTTTGGAACAAGGACACATCCCTCAAGCCATGGAAGACGCCATCATTTATAGCTGAATAGTCAAAAACCAGACTGACTCGAGTTTCCCGCAGATAAGGAATCTTCAGATCCTGAAGATTCGTTATCTGCATGAAAATCGAGTCGGCCTGGTTTTCGACGACTCGTTTTTTAATCGTATATAATATAAAGTTTAAAGAGGATTTTAAAATCTGAAAGACATTTTCAAAATTGGTAAACAATTGTCAAACTTATAATCTTTAGGATAAACCAAAAACCCGGGAAATTCCCGTTTCCATTTGGGAAAAACGATTTGCACAAAATAAAGAAAAGACCTAACAGAATTGAAACGATTTTCCTGAATTAATCCTTATTTTTGTTATTATAATATATTTTATCTCGTTTGACATGGCCCAAAATCTTATATATAACTTTTTTCTGTTCTTTTTTAATAGTAACCACAATAAATGTAACAATATTCCAACGTAAGTAAATATTCTTTACTAGCAGGACCTGTGTACATACCACAGTATGATAATGTACCTATTACGTTTGATGCGTTTACTTAGAGCTATTGCTAAATAGTTCAATATGTAAAAAGTATAAAAATCTTGATTTAACTCTCTCACTCAATTTTCTTTCTTTCCTACATTTCATCTTTTCATTATGTTCGATTGAAACAGATTAGTGTTATCTGAGCGCCCACTCGCTCTCTCTTTCTTTCCCCTAATCTTTCTTGCTTTCTTTCTTTCTTTCTTTTTTTCTTATTATATTTTTTCTTTGTAGGGTGTCCTTTTCTTCCTTTTTTTATCTTTATAATAAAAACGGAATGATCCCTTATTTATCTGAGGAGACGACACTCGTAAGAAAAAGAATTCGGCGGATAAGCAACAACAGATTATCAGGATTTACGTTTTTTTACATTTCATCTTGGACGATTTGGACGGTCTCATTTTTAACCAGAGGCTGATGATAACGATCGTACAAATAAGGAACACGAGTATAAATATATAAGTTCATGTGCAGCATTGTTTCCTAAGTTATAAAGCGTTTATTCTGTTTGGGGGTGACAAGATTTGTTTAACCCTTTTCGTTCATACAAAATTACATTGTTCAAATTCATACACTGGCTGGTTGTCTAAATTAAAGAATTCAACTCACGCAGTTTGGAATCTTATAACGTTAGTAATAATGTGTGGACACATGTTAACGGGTCCGATACAATTCGTTCAGCAAATAACTTCGTTCTTTATTCAATTTATTTATTTCAGTAATTTTTTTTCCCGTAGTGCTTCTTTAAACTTAAGCATCAAACATGAAGAATTGTGCTACAACTAGCAGGACCTGTGGATACACCACAATATGATAAATTTAATATTACAACGTTTGATATGTTTACTTACTATAATATATATTTATTACTATATGATATTTGATATGTTTACTTAAGAGCTATAATAGTTCAATATGTATTAAAAAGTATAATACTATTGATTTAAATCTCTCTTACTCTTTCTTTCCTTCCTTTTTTTTCATCTTTTCATTATGTTCCTTGAAACAGATTAGCATTATCGCTTCCCTCTCTCTCTCTCTCTCTCTCTCTCTCTCTCTCTCTCTCCTCTCTCTCTCTCTCTCTCTCTCTCTCTCTTTTTCCCCACGTTTGTTTGTTCGTTTCTTATATTTTTTCTTTCCTTTCTTTCTTTATAATAAAAACGGAATGGTTCATTATTTAGCTGAGCTGACGGCACACATAAGAAATAAGTCGACAGATAAGTAACACCAGATAATCAGGATTTACATTTTTTGCATTTCAGCGTGACAATTTGGACGGTCTCATTTTTAACCAGAGGGTGTTGAAATATGGTAATGGTCATACAATTAAAGAATATTAATATATAGATATTTGACACATAGTAGCTCTCTTTTTGAGGCAACTACTTTCACAGTTGAAATATATATATAATATATATATATATATATATATATATATATATATAATATAAATTCTCACTCCAGCTATGAGTCAATAGCATGGCAGACTGGACTCTTTACTGCCCTTATGACAAGCCCCAATCCCTATTTATCATATGGGTGCTAGAAGGCCGTGGCTGCGGGTCTACATGTCCTGGGAATGACGTTAAACTCTATCTGATAGTGAGGTTCCAGTTCTGGAGGTTTGGGGAATGTGGATCACCCCTTCATCACCATTGCTCCCTGGTCCACTCTGACCCGGAGTGGTAGTACCTGTTAGGGTCCCATCTTTGGGTTAAATAGAAAAATGTATTTTTTTTAAATTGTATTATCCATTAAGAATTGATTTATTTCAAAACTCTATTGGCATTAAATGACCCACTGAGGTTGATATGCCGTAAAACAAAACAAACCAAACCAAATGGACTCTTTACCCATGGCTATGTAACCAGTCAAGGAGAAGGAAAACTCTGAATTCAAACCTGTTAAACCGCTAAAAAATTGACCTTGTGTCGTATCCTGATCTTGCGGATCGGTTAGTAAATATATATATATATATATATATATATATATGTGTGTGTGTGTGTGTGTGTGTGTGTGTGGTGTGTAAAAAAAGAAAAGAAAAAAAAGATCAATAAAGTTCGGAGGTTATCCCCTAGTTGTGTGAGGGACCTTTTCCGATGCTGCTATTGGCAAACACATTAAGTTAAATGGCAAAATAACTACGGTAATACTGGACATCATGTTGTTGCTTCTCTGAATGCATCACCAGTCTCTTGGTTCATATTCATGCAAGATAACGCCACTTGTCAGACTGAAAAACCAATAAAACATTTCCCCGAGCCAGAAAACGTCGGGGCTATGGTCTGACCTGCCTAAAGGCCAAGATCGATGTCCAATAGATGAAAGATCATCGACGATAATGTTAAGGGGCAAGAAAATTGACGGCAGTAAATGATTTGTGGCAGAAACTGTAACAGGGTTTAGGATAATATTCAACCTCAACAATGTAGCAAATTAGGGAAGTCGTGTGGCTAGAGATGTGTAAAAAAAGTAATTAAAAGCCAACGGACTGTGCTTGTCTTTATTAATATTAAGTCAACAATGATAATTTAATTTACACATCTATTTACAGGTTAGCTTTTTAAATTTATGACAAACCTTTTTATAATAAAGAGTTATTATTCTATAACTCTTTTATTATGTCTTCTGAACATTTATGCTAGCATGTGACAAGATTTTAAGAATATTTACTGCAGTTATTATCACGATCGAATACGTAGAAACATTATATATATATATACTAGTACAAAATAAGAAACACCCTCCGGGCGATGTAAAAATAGGCTTTTAAAACATATAGCCTGGGAGTAAAAAATTGGGTTATTTAATGCCGAAGACGTTTTGTTTCATTCATTCTTAATGAATATTCAATATTCAAAAAAATCTAAAGTCATTTTTTAGACAACAAATCTCCATTATAATGAGACTAGCAATATAAAAAACACCCTCCGGGCGACGTAAAAATAGACTTTTGAAACATATTGCCTGATGGGTTGGAGTACAAAATTCAATGTCAGCGAGTTTGTACCCCAAGTAAGTAAAATCATCAAATTCATTAAAGGATTAAAAAATAAAACAATTTGAAATATAAATTTTAAATATGTATTAAAATAAAACTATATATATATATATATATATATATATATATATATATATATATATATATATATATAATACCAGTCATGTATTTATTAAAACTTGTTTTAAAAAATAATGAGAACTGTCTAATGCTGCATGTTCAAATTTTGAGTGTTTTTTATTCTATGTTATGACGATTTTGGGTAATGTGATATAAGCAGTGACGTAATTTTGTTACAGACAAAAAGCGGAAGCGAATCTCAATTATATATATATATAATATATATATATATATATATATATATATATATATATATATGTGTGTGTGTGTGTGTGTGTGTGTGTGCGTGTGTGTGTGTATGTGTGTTTAGTGTACAATACATTTAAGGTGCGATTGTTAGCGTTAGTTTCGAAGCAGCATGTTAGCCACCTTTTTACAAGACAATGCTCCTGTTAAGAAATACAGTGAATGTCAGTTCATTTATATTTGTGCGTATTTTTTGTTGGTGGGCGGAATCCTCGTATTTCTTCGCGTTTTTTGATAGAGTGGTGCGAATATGTTAACGTTGTTGGGCCCACGCATCTCTGCACGCACCCTTTTTAACCTCCTTTGTTGCCTCGTTTATTTCTGCCTCCTTGTCTTTCCTTTTATCTGCTTATCTTGATGAAGGTCAAGATTCCGTTGATCCTGTATTAATAGTATAGTATGCTATATTCATTAATAAAGATTGCTCAATAGAACATATATATATATATATATTAATATTTATATTTTTGCTTGAAGGCAATTACAATGTATAGTTTCTGACTATCCGGCTGAAGTCCTGGTTTCGATTTCTGTTGGAGGGAAATTGCATGTAATTGCTTTCAAGCAAAAATATAAATATTAATATATACTTTATCCAACAATGCTTCTAAAAAATAAACAAACATCCAAAAATCTTATATATATATATGTGTGTGTTAGGGGATTGTGAACATGAAGTCAGCGACACTTAGTGACTGATAGTTTCTCGGTTATGCGATTTTATAACCTAGTCAATACTACCTGTACTTATAAGTGCATGTACGCGTGTCGGCGTAAACAAAGAAAGAGAAGGAATTGAGAAGTGAGTGAGTGAGTAAGTTTGTGTGTGTGTGTGTGTGTGTGTGCGCGCGCGCGCGTGTGCAAGTATGAACAAAGAAATAGAGGAAAATAGGGACGATCGACTGAGTCAATGCTTGTTTGTGTGTGTGTGTGAGACAGAGAGAGAGAGAGAGAGAGAGAGAGAGGGGGGAGAGAGAGAGAGGTGAAGGAGAAAGAGGAGGAGTGATCGCCCTTTTCCATTTTAAATATATTCACCTACGAATGCTTCACGAAGTCAAGAGATCAGACAATTAAAACACGCACACACGCACACCACACACATACACACGCCCACACATGCATGCATACATGTACAGATACGCACACACACACACGTGCACGTTTACAAAAATACACACTCAAACGGGTATGCACATACATACATATATACACACAAAAAGTCAGAAGTTACATTTCCACTCCCACGCACAAAACACACACACATATACGCACGCAACATGAGCACACAATACACACTCAAACAGGCATGCATACACACATGCATAAGTTATACTTACACATATACACATACATCACACACATTACGAGCACACTAATAAACACTGAAAGAAACATGCACATACACATAAGTACACTTACACACATACCCACATACACCATCACACACACATGCACACAATATGAGCACACTAATGCATACTCAAACAGGTATACACATGCACACAGTCATAAGTTACACTTACACACTCATATACACCCACAAACACACATATACGAGCACACCAATATACATTCAAACAGGCATACACATACACAACTGCACGCAAAGAGTAATAGTTACACACACACACCAACACAACACACACACACACACACACTAACATCTATATTTACGCACACATATATACACTTACGCACACACATATACACCCATAAACACATGTGCACACATATACGAGCACACAAATATACATTAAAACAGGCATACACATACACAACTGCACGCAAAGAGTAATAAGTTACACACACACACACACACACATACAGTAACATCTATACTTACACACACAGACACATATATACACATACGCACACACATATACACCCATAAACACATGTGCACACATATACGAGCACACAAATATACATTAAAAACAGGCATATACACACACGTGCAAAGAGTAATAAGTTACAACCACCACCACCACCACACACACATAGACTAACATCTATACTTACACACACATATATACACGTACGCACACACATATACACCCACAAACACATGCGCACTCATATACGAGCACACAAATATACATTAAACAGGCATACACATGCACAACTGCACGCAAAGAGTAATAAGTTACACACACACAATATACATACACACACACACACACTAACATCTTTCCAGTTTATTGATTTGCAATTAACTAAATGATAATAATAAAAAACAAATATTCCCCTTTGTCTATAAACAATGATCAACTGACAAGAAATTTTAGTGGCCCCATCCAAACATCCGGAAGAAGATGGAGAAAGTATCTGGGAAAAGATGAAATGCAAAATAAAATACATCATTACAGAAAACATAGAAAGTTGTGGATAAAAAAAAAGCCACCAGTTTTGATTATGTCTGAATAAAATATCTAGAGATATGACCTCTAATACAATAAAACCTATTCCATACAAATATCTCCATTTTGCGTTTTGTTTTATTGTAACACGAAATTGGGTAATATCTTATAATGGTCTGATCGAGTCAGTCCTTCTCTTTTTACGTTCATATATATATATATATATATATATATATATATATATATATATATATAAAATTTCAGTAGAGAAATAATACTTTATTTTAATAAGATGATCAACTACGAAGCAGTAAGAGAGAAAAAAACAGTACGAAATTTAAGGGCCCTTTCAACCGGTACTTTTTCAAAAGGTAATAAGAAGGGGAAAATATTAAATCAAATCTCTTCAAGTCACTTCCCTTCACATCGTTGAAGTTTCGTCCCATATATTTTTCTCTCTACTCGGTAATTGGTGATGTTGTTAGAATAATGTATGATTCCTCTACGGAAATTATGTATATATATATATATATATATATATATATATATATATATATATATTCTCCCCACATATTCACCCCAAAATTGTCGGCTAAAAGCCATATCAAAAAAACATTGTTGGTTTGTTTACTTCTCATACTGTCGTGTAGCAAGTCACCAAAAAGTGGAATATAAAAATCTGAGAAGGCCAGCTAGTGTAATGGTTAGAGTCCCCGCCTGAGAGCCTGGTGGCTAGGGTTTGAATCACACACGAAGCAGGTTACCTGTCTATAACTTTGCTGATGGGGCCTAATAGGTTGAAATGCACATACAGAGATTGACCTTTTCTCGATTTATTTAGCCTTACATTTGAACATATATGCCCGCCTAATTCATTAATTATCAACTAATTAAATTTCAAAATTAGGTATGACTTCAATTAAGCACATATTCTCCTCAAAAATTGTCGACTAAGAGCCATATCAAAAACACATTGTTTGTTTGTTTACTTCTCATATATATATATATATATATATATATATATATATATCAAGGTCTTCACGAGGAGGATGTGACGCATGGTGGACTTTTAAGTGCGGTTTAACTGATTTGAATTCAGTTTTCCTTCTCTTAGACTAGTTGCCATACCAAGGTTAAAGATCTCAGTTAGCCCTACGATTTACTCATAGCTGGAGGGAGAATAGTTTGATTCCCTCCTCTAAATAGGTGTTAGCGCTATGTCAAATGCAAACAACCTCATTTCCGATTCGAATATATATGTATGTGTTTGTGTGCGTTCATGGTGCGTGTGTATGTGTTTATTTGTGTATTTATATATTCATATATTTATGCGTATGTGTATTTTTTCTGCAAATGCAGGCGCATATAATATACAGACATGCACATGCAAGTAATATATATATATATATATATATATAAAATGGACTCTCCCGTCGATTATCGACGTATGAGGTTTCATACACACAATGAACTCCCACACAGGGATTTATTTATAGTGATGAAGGCTTGTGTTGGACCATCCACACTTATTCGACAGTCGACAGTCGATAGGAAAGAATTGGTGCATCAAGGGTTGCCACAAACCCAATCAACGACCGACCTCAGGAATTCTGAATTCAGAGATATCCCTCTCCTAGACTGGTTATCTACCCAAGGCTGAAGAGCCCAGTCTGCCCTACTATTTAACCCATAGCTGGAGGTAGAATATATGGATTCATACCTATCCCAAGGGTATTAGCGCTATGTGAAATGCCACCAGCTTCGTCTAGGAATTGAACTCGAATCGACCGACAAGTCCATTTTCTACGACTCTAACCACTAGCCCACGCACCTCCATTATATATATATAATAAAATGGGTACAACAAATAACCTACTCGAGTTTCACCATAAGGATCTTCAGGGTTTAATCCACTGAATTAATCAAGATACCGATTAATTGCAGTCGATTACACGTGTGTGTTCATT
Source organism: Doryteuthis pealeii (assembly GCA_023376005.1). NCBI lineage: Eukaryota > Metazoa > Mollusca > Cephalopoda > Myopsida > Loliginidae > Doryteuthis > Doryteuthis pealeii. Next base: position 51,567,261 of record CM042149.1, on the reverse strand, counting down.
GCATTAAAGAGTTCGTTACGAGGAACGCTGGTTTTCTCTTGTACCCATTTTATTATAAATTTGCTCTACTTCGTATTGAGCACTTTGTATCTGTTATATCGCTGACTTGCCCCCTGAATTCTGCACTTCCTAAGCATTGTGTCATTATTCACCGGTAAGTCACCTTTCCCTTTATATATATATATATATATATATATATATATACTCGCCTGTTGTTAACAGACTTGAGTTCTCTGGTGATTGTAAAAACATATATCTATGTAAGTATGTATCAATTAATTATTCGTCACGGCGTGAGGGTAAATAGTATGACAGACGAAAATTATATCGGGTTTCGGCTAGAAGTAGCTGTTTAAAAGTCGAGGCGCACTGATGAGACGTAAACGTCGAAACACGTGTCTGTGGGACTAATACACACACACACACACACACACACATATATATATATATATATATATATATATATATATATGTGTATATGTGTGTCCATGCAGATGTATATACTTATAGATTAAGATTAATTAGTCCCTAGACTAATGGTGATAAAATATTATCACGGCCAATAATTATATTTCGATTGTTTGTTATTGCAATGCGTAATTACTGTCTCGGAAACAGATGTCTATTGAGAGGGTGGGTCAAAGTTCAGGTACCGGACATATATGGCAAAAAAGTGGGTGGGGTCCCTTAAGGAAAAAAATATGAAATTATAAAAAGTAGCTGCTACCTCTAAGGAGGGTGTGGACTGTCCTTACTAAAATGAAGTTACCAAGCATTTAACCGATACTATTAGCAGTTTCGTAATTTAACCATTATGTTACATAACGGGCTTCCATTGAAATGAGTTGTTTTAATTTATTTCTCGGAATTTTGGTCACATAGCCAAGTAGATATAGGAGTTAGGTTAAGACGGTTCTAAGTGACAATTATCTCTAGACTGCAGGTTCAATCCTGGCCAGAGGCAGCAGTAACATAGAATAATAATTATACACAGCTTAACACCTGCACCCCAGTTATAGTTAGCGGAACGAGAACAGGATACCCCCGTGGACCGAATAAAGGGTTGGGTTCAAAGTTCCGTGATGGCTCCCAATTACGACAAGAAGGTTCCCGAGTCCAAAAAGAAGGTTCCCGAATCCAAGAAAGTTCCCGAGTCCGAAAAAAAATAGCTGAAGAAGCCGGATGGCAAATCAGCTGAAACGTTGTACAGGTAACAATGAAGATGAGAACAATAGTCCGAATAATCCAAATAATACTGAATGTATTTTGTAATAATAATTCTATACTTATCTTCTTACTGTTTGACTATTTTTGGCTGGATATGGATGGATCTGTCTATATTTGTTGTTGGATCTTTTGTTGGGTTGGGCTGTTCTTCTGTCTGGATATTACTTGGGTTGCTTAGTTTCTAATAACAACACAAGACATTCTTGTTTTGTTTTCCAGCTCATATTTTATCTTACCCCAAGTAAAAATGCCTTGGAGAATAGATTTGCATCTCGTCAATCATAACGGTGAAGGTGAATCACTTATTCATATGCAGGTTTATTAATGTAGTGGGTAAAACGTGATGGTCGAAATTGTTGGATAAAGTGGGAGTGATGAAAAACGCATTCTTAGTTTTAGTTTTTGATGAAAAGGTAAAACATCGGAAGTACTGAACCAGTGATGATTTAGAAGCTGAACCCTTATAGATAAGCGTTTGTTCCCTTCCAACATTCAATCCAGGCTAACAACTCATCACTCTCTCTTTCTGTCACTCTCTTCCTCACCTTGTGCTTACCCATCAGAAATCGACGGGTAGCATTTTATACGCAATTCCAAAAATTAATGTAAATTTCCACTCTCATCAACAATTTTTTTCATCTCATTATATTACAATTCTAGTTCTTTTAGACCAATGGTTCTCAACTCTTTTTTTTTAAATACCAATGGATCCCATTGATTTCTATTAGCCTCTCATAGCCAATCGTTGTTTAAAAGTCCTATTAATTTTTATGATTCAATATTTTTTGGCTTGACAGAACCCATAAAAAAGTTATATGGTCCACGTAGAGACTATATGACCCCCGGTTGGGAACCACTGTGTAATAAAAACTATTTTGATTAAATATTATTCTGATAGATAATTAAAATCTTTTACATTTGTATGTACCACAGTTGAATGAGCTATCTTTATTATATTCTGAAATGACTTGATATTTGATTGGTTAAAAATTAAAGTTGATAGAAGAAATGACATGAGGATATACATTTGAAAAATAATAAAATAATTTATGATGAATAAATTCAATTTCTTATCGAGATATATAAATAGATTATCTAAATTATATCTACGTCTGGATAATAAATGTTATTCTTAAGGAATAATTCATTTTCATGAACTAAATCAAAATTGTTAATCGATAAAATATCTAAATTAGATTATGTAAAACAGACATTGGCGTTTTAAGATATTTTACGTTAAAACTTTTATTAGATAGAATAAATTCATGAAACAAATATACAAAAACCTGTTGGTTTCCCTTAATTGTAATTTAATTTTAAATAATTTTGTTGTTTTTGTAATAGCACAAGACGCGTTGAAAAATTTGAGTGAAAATCAGATATGATATTAACTGTAAAATCAGTCTACTCCTCTTGAAAATAATTGTCTATCTGTCTGTCTGTCTGTCTGTCTGTCTGTCTGTCTCTCTCTCTCTCTCTCTCTCTCTCTCTCTCTCTCTCTCATATATATATATATAAGGGGCGACTGAACGGAGAAGGCAAAAAATCGAATGAGTTACAACTTTGACTGATAAAATTATCGAATAAGACGGGGTTATGCATGAATATGAAAGTGCTCAAATTGTTTGTAGAGTAGGTTTACAGTATAGATCCTATCATAAAATGAGACATTGTAAAAAAAGCCACGCAACTATTGACCGGGTAATGCATTCCGTCTTTTTATGCTGGAAGAGAAATTAGCTATCGCAACGTATAATAATTCCTTAGAATTACCAAACGAAAGGTCGAAATTTGAACGGATGTCATCATAGTCGTAGATTGTGAACCGAAAATTATAAACATAATCAAATCAAGCGATGGTTAATAAATCAAAGCAAAACTTTATAATGCATTTTGTTTACGTTTGTTTGTTTTAATTATTCTAATTAATTAATCGCAGATAATCCTGACGATCCGGTCTGTGAAACCCGGGTTGGTTTTCCGACAATACCATTTTACTATATATATATATATATATATATATATATATATATATATTAAAAAGAATGAAAAAACACAGGTTTAAAATGAGTTAAGTGGTTGGTTTATTGGCCGACGCTGCAGTGTTTCGATCAATTAATTATTAACACTGCAGCGTTGGCCAATAAACCAACCACTTAACTCATTTAAACCGGTGTTTTTCAATCTTTCTTAAAATACTACATACCGTCGGATTCACTTCCTTTCTTCACACACACACACACACACACACACACACACACACATATATATATATATATATATATATATACATATATATGTGGTATGTTTTTTGTATACATAATCTCATCTCCTCTTTAAATTCACCCTCCAGTCATTCTTTCTCTTTACTTACCAAATTGTGACGCCATATCATCTTAACCCTTTATTGGACTGGTAACATAGAAGTTAATAATCATGACAAAGCCTTGAGGCTGATATACTCGTACGTATCTTCGTTAAATGGGTGAGTGTTGAGATTTTTGACATATAAGGTGTGTGTTAAAAGTTCACTCCTACTTATAGACTAGGCCACAATCATGTGATCTATCCCTTGGCCAATCACTGGTAGTACTTTGAGGTTGATACTATACTTAACTGACCTTAATGATCATAATTACTGTGACACCCATGGACGACGGACATAGGATTAAATAGCTCTAGATATTACATAAGCTTATCTTTGTCGCATACATGTTTAAATAATAGATATACCCATTAATCTCGAACCATCAATACCTGAAAATTATTTGACAATAACACCTTGTCAAGGAGAGACAGAAATAGATTAAGAGATTGAGAAAGAAAGAGAGGATGGAGAAAGGTTTTCAGTCGATGTGCCCTCCAGCCTTCTTCGGGTATTTCTTGTCAGACCCAGGAACCTTCTTGAACTGTAAACACCTCCTCTAACTTGGGAACCTTCTCTTCGAACACAGGAACCCTTTTGTTGTAATCGAGAGCTTTCGCGGTACTTCGAACCCGATTACGAAAAGAGGGTCCCTGTGTTCGAAGTGAAGGTTCCATAGTCCGACGAGAAATACCTAAAGAAGGCTGAATGAAGAGAAACGGTGTGCAGATATCAATAAAGATGAGAAAATAGTCCAAATAATAAGAAATAATACAAATTATCAAGCCTCATCAAAAAAATAAAAATCAGAGAAAAGTGGTTGACATGCCGTAAAATCCAATCAACCAACCTTTACCATTGGTTTTATTGGAAATTTTCATGATTAAATCGGCAGTGTACAAGACCAGATGCATTTACAAAGACTTCAATTCATTACACAAGCGATCTTTTTTTATATATAGCTTGTTAACACTTCTCCTGTTGCAGCGACGCATAAATCATGATACGGCATTCTAAGCAAAAGATTTTCACTCGTTCTCACTATTTTGCAACACACGTGGAATGTTAATTGGGTATTAAATCAACGCCTTTTACTTTGTACGTTCTTTTGTCCTATGAAAGATGAAATACAAACTTATTGTTTGAATGCAAATGTTTTCCTTTTTGGAAAGTTGTTTGGTATCTAATGGCTGAAAAGATTGTCCAATGCTGTAATACGTGTAACGAATGCAATTCTCATATATTGAGAGGTTTGATGGGTTTTGTAATTGCACAGTGTTTCATAAATTTATGTTAGTCTACTATTTATCGGTGAGATCAATAGAAATATGCCTTTCTACTAAACTATTAAACAGTATCGTTATATATATATATATATATATATATATATATATATATATATATATATATATATATAGATAGATAGATAGATAGATGAGATAGCAGGAAGGCAACGAAAGACAAAATGGTTATGTACCATCTTATGCCACACCCTTACCACGAAGCTGACGATGAATAGTAAAATATTTAGAGATAACATTCTCATCTACTTTGAAATGTTAACCCTTTTTTCTTAACGCTTCTAATTTCGCAGAAGTATAATTTGCATTTGTGGTAACAGTAAATTATCTTGTTTATTTATATATTTTTGTTCCGAGGAGAAAAGATTTTTGAAAATGGTTTCAGGATATTTTATTCTTTGAATATATTCATATGAAATTGCATTTTCTGACAAACTAATTAGTCTACTTTTTATCGGTAAGATCAATAGAAATATACCTTTCTACTAAAACTATTAAACAGTATCGTTAATATATATATATATATATATATATATATATATATATATATATATTATATATATATATATATATATTGGTTAGGAGGTTGATTTAGAAGGCTATCACATGCAGTTTAGAATAAATAAAAAATAATAATACGGTAACAATGGTGTTGTGTGTTGACCTGTATTTTTTATTATTTCTTGAATTTTCGAGGTAATACCTCTTTATCAAAAGAATTGAACTGAAGCAGTACAGCTATGGCATTTCTTCCAAATTAATTTTTTTTTGAAAATGACGTTATTTTTTAAATAACTGTATTCCCGTGTGAGCGTGAATGCGTTTATTTTTTTTTTTTTTGTACGTGTGCGTATGTTGCAATGCGCGTGACATTGAAAATGCGTGTTGGTTGTGACGTTAAGACTGTATCCTAGCGCGGGATTTTGTACGTGGGTATGTGCGAATGAAAAAGTGTATTTGTGTTTTGTGACCATGGTGATGTTTCCTGTTGGATTTTACATCAGTTTAATCATTTAATATTATTATTATTATTATTATTATTATTAATATTATCATATTTATTTGTTTATTTACTTATTTATATCTAATTCAATTTATCTTTTTATATTTTATAATATTTTTAAATATATATATAATATTTAATTTATTTATTTAATTTTTTCCTTAACAACTAGTGTGCAATGGCTTGTGTGTTTGTATGTGTGGGCGAGATGTTGGGCTATAGATTTGAGTGCGTGTTTCGTATTAGTCTTCTCGTTGTAGATTGTTTCATTAGTAATTCTCCATTGTGCATGTGGGTATGTTTTCGTGTGTGTGTGCATATACTGTTACATGTGTGCGTTGGTTGTGGGTTTATTGTATGATGAACTCTGCGCTGAGTTCACTCCTGTTATTGATCTCTGGGTGTAATCTAGCGATTAGCAAGGCCTCTTTAATTCTGAGATTATCCAAATTTCTCTCTCGGGCCTCTATATTGACTGTTATATTTCTTTCTGTGTTGTTGCATTTAAACTAAGTGTTTACAGAAAGTGGATGCTTGTGTGTGTAAGTGTTCTTTGATTCTAATGTGTAGTGGTCTTGTGCTACTATGTAAAATTGGTTACATATGTTACATTTTGTGCGGTATACCATTCACTTCGTGGCACATACCTGTGTCGCGGATGGGGCAGTTCGCTAGTGTACAACTAGTGGCCTCCTTATGGCGGCTTTTGGAGAGTTTTCTCCTGAGTGATGGTCCGTAATGGGCAAGTTGTATATCCAGGCCCTCCTTCCGTATCGCCCTACATATTGCTGTGGTTATATATATATACACCAGAAAAAATATAGTTGGGTGGTTTTTACAGGCATGTCAAACCTTGGACTTTTTTATGACGAAGATGTTTTTTTTATTCCTTCTTGATGTGAACTTATTTTTTCTATTTAATCCATAGATGGACCCTAAAATTTACTACCACTCCGGGTCAGAGTGGACTTGGGAGTAACGGTGATGAAGGGATACTCCACTTTCCCCAGAGCTCTAAAGAACATGGGAAAGCGTGGAGTCACAACGATAGATGGAATAGCAGGAAGGCAACGGAAGACAAAATGGTTCTGTAACATCATTTGTCACACCCTTACCAACGGTGATGAAGGGGTACTCGACTTTCCTCAGAGCTCTAAAGAACATGAGACAGCGTAGGGTCACGACGATAGATGGAATAGCAGGAAGGCAACGAAAGACAAAATGGTTATGTAACATCTTATGCCACACCCTTACCATGACGCTGACGATGAATATTAAAATATTTAGAGATAACATTCTCATCTACTTTGAAATGATAATCCTTTTTTCTTAACGCTTCTAATTCCGCAGAAGTATAATTTGTATTATCCTGTTTATTTATATATTTTGAAAATGGTTTCAGGATATTTTATTCTTTGAATATATTCAAATGAAATCACATTTTCTGACAAACGAAATTAATTCTGAACCCCACAGAGTGTCGTAAAATGTTATAAACACTTATAGAGAAAACATTCTGGAATATATTCTTACCTTGATAATACTTATCCTTTTCTTTCCTTTCTTTTATTGAGAGAGATTGTGTGCGTGTGTAACCGAGAGATTGTGTGTGTAACAGAGAGATTGTGTGTGTGTGTGTGTGTGTGAGAGAGAGAGAGGGGGGATTGTGTGTGTGAGCTATTTTATGTGTAAGAGATTGTGTGTGAGAGATTGCGTGTGTGGGAGATTGTGTGTGCGCGTGAGAGTGTGTGCGAGTGAGAGTGTGTGTGAAAGATTATGTATGTATGTGAAAGAGTGTGTGCGTGTCTGTGTAAGGGAGAATGTGTGTATGTGTGTGTGTGTGTGTGTATGAAAGAGAGGGAGAGATATTGTGAGTGTGTGTGTGAGATTGTGTGTGAGAGAGAATGTGTGTGTGTTGAGTGTGTGAGAAAGATTATGTGTGTGTGAGAGAGTGTGTGTGCGTGTCTGTGTAAGGGATAGAGAGAGGAGAGGGACAGGGAGGGAGAGAGAGACTGTTTGTGAGTGCATGAGAGAGAGAGGGGTGTGTGTATGTATGTTAGAGATAGATAGATAGATAGAGAGAGAGAGAGAGTGAGTGAGAGTATATGTGTGTGTGAGTGGGAAAGTGTGTGTGAGTGACTCCCTCTCTCTATATATATTTCTCTCTGGGTGTGTGTGAGAGAGAATACCTAACTTTGTAATATTATTTAGATTAGAAAAGGCAGGTTGTTGAGTGTAAAAAGCAAAGATGTTATTTTTGTCGTTTATATATGGCAATAAAACGTATGAAATTGGAATTAAAAACATAATGAATGAAACAAAAAGAAAATATAAGTGAACATACATATAAAACACGATATCATTTATATACAGTATATCTTAAAAATGACGCATCCCTAAAGATAAGAGGAGAATTTACGAACACGTAGATCTTATACTATCCTGTTCACCTCACTCGAATGGTCTGTTTGATTGGAGGCAACTGGCTGTACAACTGCTTTCTTTTAGGTTATTGTTTTCACAGTTTGTTTGATATCACGTGCAGAATTCCTGTGCAGATCCAATCTAGCCTATTTTCTAGGCGCTTCGTTAGGGTCCCGGTGGTACAGCCATACAGTAGCACTGATACAACTACAGCTTGGAAGAACTGTCGCTTTAACTTGTCAGTGAGATCGGAACTCAGGAATGCTTCCCAGTGGAAACCAGCACATAGACACGCCAGTATCGGCCGCCCAGTAAATGTTGCATTATCATGAACGGAAGAGGAAGCTTCCGGCAAAAAGGGAAAGATAAAAATATATATTTAAAAAAGGGAGAACAGAAGAGAGGTCTTCCGGTCAAGAAGCAGGGAGAAGATGAAGAAATAGATAAAAGAAAAAAGGAAAACGGAAGCAGAGTCTTCCGGTGAAGAGAAAGATAAAGAAATATATATGTCCGTT
>CM042149.1:51535926-51553426 GCA_023376005.1 Doryteuthis pealeii | reverse complement strand
CTCTCTTCTACTCTTCTCTCTCTTCTCTCTCTCTCTCTCTCTCTTTTGGACATAATGAAATATGGCACAGCCTCATGTATACAGCCGCTGGTATGAAATCCATTTAATTTTAGAAACCTCAATGCCAATGAGGTCATTAAATCTTTAACCCTCATGCGAAAAAATGGCGTTGTGTCTTACCTCCTATCGTCGGAGATAACGCCACGCTCCACCTCAGCAAAAAAATCCCTGGTCTAGTACTAGCGAAAAGAGGATATACTCCCTCGCTGACCGGCTAATACCGACAATAGGCCACTCCGCCAACTTTACTTACAATATAAACTATCCGACTGCATCCGAATATTTCTCTCGCATTTTTGCCTGAGAGCAGGTAAGACACAACGCCATGGGGGTCAAAGATTGAATGACCTCATTGGCATTGAGGTTTCTAAAATTAAATGGATTTCATACCAGCGGCTGTATACATCAGGGTATGCCATATTTCATTATGTCCATTTTATTGCAATAGAAAAACACCAGCGACAATGAAAGAGAGAGAGGGGGGGAGAAGTAGAGAGAGAAAGGTAGAAAGAGAGAGAGAAAGAGAGAGAGAATGAGACGGGTGGGGTAGAGAGAGAAACAGAAGAGAGAGAGAGAAGTAGAGAGAGAGAGAAGTAGAGAGAAAGAGAGAGAGAGAGAGAGACGAGTGGGATAGAGAGAGAAACAGAAAAGAGAGAGAGAAGTAGAGAGAGAGAGAGAGATAAAGACAGGTGGGATAGTGAGAGAGAGAGAAGTAGAGAGTGAGAAAGAGACGGTTGGGGTAGAGAGAGATATAGAAGAGAGAGAGAGAGAGAGAGAGAGAGAGAGAGAGAAGTAGAGCGCGCGAGAGAGAGATAGATACAGAGATAGACGGGTATGGTAGATAGAGAAATAGAAAAAGAGATAGAAAGAAGTAGACAGAGAGAGATATACAGGTGGGATAGTGAGAGAGAGAAGTAGAGAGAGAGAGAGAGAGAGACGGGTGGGGTAGAGAGAGAAATGGAAAAAGCGATAGAGAGTAGAGAGAGAAAGATATAGATAAAGCGAGAGGGACAGACAGACAGACAGAAACATAGACAGAGGCAGAGAAAGAGACAGAAAAAAAGAAATGAAAAAGAGATAGAGAAAGAGAAAGAAATAGAGAAAGAAACGGTTACAAAAATATACTGATAGATAAAGCGTGAGAGATAGAGAGAGAAATAGAGAGAGGGGGTATGTGTGACAGAAAGAAAAGAACAGAAAGAAAAGAGAGCGATAAAGAGAAGAGAGAGAGAGGGGGGAATCTGACAGTGGGGAACTGATTGTGCACACCTCAGTGACACTTTCATTCCCAAATCTTTTGCGTGACTTCTTTATGCAGTTATCCTCACCCACGCATTTTTACCCTGTGTCTCACAAGATTGCATGATGCCTCCATCACTTCAACACCCTGAGAGTTCATTCATCTCCCACTTTAACACCTGCCGGCCTCTTCCTAACGACAGTTTCAGCTTTAATTTCAATTCTATGGCTTCGGCTTCAAGAGTGATCAACATCCATCGTCAGAGAATAGCAATATTCTTCATCCCAGTGGGATCTAATTTCCTTTCTCTGCACAGCTGATAAATAAATCCACGAACAGTTGCCATCATTATTTATGTTACATATAAAACACAACACAGTGTCATTTTTATATAGGTGGGAAAGGTTAAATAACTTCCTTGTGCATTAACACAAACAATAGAGAAGTCACGTTTCATCCACACCTTATTTATACATGGGCAGATTCAATCATTAATTTTTTATTGATGTTAGCTACAAATTTATATTATCATACAAATGCATTATTACATTATTATACAAATGCATTATTATATTACATTATTATACAAATGCATTATCACATTATTATATAATTATACAAATGCATTATTACAGTATTATTATATAATTATACAAATGCATTATCATATTATTACATTATCATACAAATGCATTATCACATTATTATTATATAATTATACAAATGCATTATCATATTATTACATTATTATGCAAATGCTTTATTATATTATTATTACATTATTATACAAATGCATTATCACATTATTATTATATAATTATACAAATGCATTATCATATTATTACATTATTATGCAAATGCTTTATTATATTATTATTACATTATTATACAAATGCATTATCACATTATTATTATATAATTATACGAATGCATTATTACAGTATTATTATAGAATTATACGAATACATTATTACATTATTATTATATGATTATACAAATGCATTATTATATTATTACATTATTATACAAATACATTATTATATTATTATTACATTATCGTACAAATGCATTATCACATTATTATTATATAATTATACAAATGCATTATTATATTATTAAATTATTATACAAATACATTATTATATTATTATTACATTATCGTACAAATGCATTATCACATTATTATCATATAATTATGCATTATTACATTATTATTATATAATTATACAAACGCATTATTATATTATTACATTATTATACAAATGCATTATTATATAATTATCATATTATTATACAAATGCATTATTATACTATTATTATTATATTATAATGCAAATTATTATATCATTATTATATACCGCCCTGTCGACTGGCAATGTAGAATACGCCGATTGTACCTCTGTAAGAGGGTAAGACCCCCAATCCACTGTGGATGGCGACCCGTTATGGTTAAGGATGGAATCCTGGTTGATGATTACTTAGGCTAGATGGGCGGTCGGAGAGTCCCCCTCCGATCAATCGGCTTGTTACGTCAAGCCCTATCACCTATATGATTGTCCCATCCCTATTGCCCTTATAGCACAACTCATTGCAATGAAGCATTTCGTGCATCAGTAAGTTTAATTTTATGAGGACTTTCACAGCGTTTGAAGTTTTCTGCTAAACAAAATTAATCTTCTAGTACTCTGGACACATGGCGCAACGGATATAGGCGTTGATTTAATACAGTTCCTAGTGACAGTTATCTCTGCGCTGCAGGTTCAATCTTGGCCATGGGCGACAGAAACATAGAATAATTAACCCAGCTTAACACTTGTTATGATTAACGGAATGAGAACAGTCTACCCCCGTGGATTGAATTAAGGGTTTGGTTTAATGTTTTGTGAATGCTTCCGAGTTCGACAACAAGGTTCCCGAGTTCGACAAGAAGGTCCCTGAGTTTAGCAAGAAATACCTGAAAAGGGCCGGAGGGTACATCTGCTGAAACGTTGTATAGATAACAATAGAGACGAGGACAATAGCCCGAATAATCTCAATAATACAAAACGAATATTAATTTTCAACTTAGTAAAAACAGAATAATTGTGAAACACTTGTAGATTCGTGATTCCAATTTTTTTATATCAATCACAACTTTCACTGGGTCATTTTTTTGTTTTTGTTTTTCTTGTCTTACTCATTGTATTTCTAACCCCAAAGTCTTATAAGTAATCTATGACACCTTTAAGGGATTTTATTAGATAGAATATTGAGTGATTATTAGGGTTATTAATGGATTGTGAGCAGTTGATTGACGGGAAATTATGGTATGTCAACCCATGTTTGATCAACTGACGTTGATATGCCGTAAAACAAACCAAACCAAACCAAACTAAAACACCTGGTGATCAGTACACAGTCGAAATCTATAGAGTTCTGTTATGTACCTGTTAAATTTCTCATTTGCCCAAATGGCTGCGAGGCATTCTCTTTCTATTTGGCCATAGTTTCTTTCAGCAGTTATCAGGGTATGCGACGCGAAATCTACAGGTTTTCTTTCCCCTTCCACCACTTGTTACACTGCGGTCTTAAGCCTGCCGTCCGCCACTACTACCACAATTGTCTGTTTTATTCTATTTTGTTTTGTTCTTTTTCTTTTTTTTCCTTCGTTTTTATTATTAGTTGTCTAAAAAGAAGCAGCAACTTTTGTTGAACAATTTGTATTTTGGTCGTAAGCTGTTTTCATCAGAGACGAGAAATTTATTATTTCGTTCACAATTTTACATGTTAGATTAAAAAAAGGTTCAAGTTTTTGCTGGGTTGTAATTAACTTATATTTAATGATGATTTACAAATCCAATCAAAGTAAAAGTTTCTTTTTATTCATTTGATGGCGTAATTACAGCAAGTAAACAAATAGTTAAAGCCTTATGCATAAAAAGGTTTAAACAAAAAACATATCTATATCTTTTTAACCTTTACATAATTAGCGTACTGTTTTTCTGTTCAAGAATTAGCATAAGGATCTAAAAAGATTATGTATGTTGTGGAGTGTGTGTGTATGTGTGTGTGTGTGTGTGTGTGTGTGTGAGGGGGATGGTGTGTAATGGTTACGTGTAAATTAGCATGGGAAGGTCTCTAGGAGGAATATAAGAATTACATGTAGATTAGTAGGGAATTTTTTTAGGATGAGTTAGCACAACGTGACATGGTATTTTTTCTATTGGTCGGGACGTGTCACGTGGTGAAGTGTGGAACAGTAGGAGGGAGAGGTGCGAGCGTGGAATCAATTTGGGACAATGCGTTCACTGGGTGAGAGGTGTCTCTCGCTCAGGTTAGTTTAAACTTGGAGGTAAATAAAAATCTTATTAGAAAACTAAATTCGAGCCTCTCAAAGTAGCACCGGTCCAGATATGAATATAGGGCGATTATTTTATTATATGACGCATCATCACTCCATTCCGAAATGAGAACCAAGACGTTACAATTATAATCCGACGGAAACTGGGGTGGGTGTACAATCACTGCATTCTAAGCTCCACCGACACGAAAAAGGCAAGGACCCACGTTTTTTATGCTCTTGAGAAAATATCTCGCAAGGAAGAGAGTGAATGACTATCTATTTTGAAAAACCAGGCTCCCATAAATATATCACCCGCTCAATCCTGCAAATTCTAAGGCAATTACCAACCTGACGGTGATGAGGGGATGTATAGAATACCCCGACTGCACCTCTGCAGCGGGATAAAATTACCTCCTCCTTCATGTGGAAACCTATTGGCCGTGGGTGGTAACCGTGATGACGGAATCCTAGTGGCTGAACAGTCCATAACGTGCAACACCCCACTTTGGCTAGACGGGCGGTCAGAGAGGTTCCCGATCAATCGGCTGGTCACGTCAAGCCCAATTATTTTTATCATATATGTCCTATAAGACGGTGGCTGAGGGTCTTAGTGTCCTGGTTATGACGTTAAACTATATCTAGTGGTTAGGTCCCAATTTTGGAGCTTTGAGCAATGTAGAGTACCTCTTTATCACCATAACTCCCATGTCCATTTGTACCAGAAGTGGTAGTACCTGTTAGGGGCCCATTTATGGGTTAAATAGAAAAAAATTGAATAAAAAATAGTTAAAAGATTTTAAAAATTGAATACCCATAAAAATGAATAAAACAAAATATCTTCGGCATACAATAACCCAACAAGGTTGACATGCCGTAAAATAAAAAAAGGAAAAAAAAGAGATAATTTAAGATTCTACCAGTCTATTTCACACACAGTCTTTTTCTCTTCCTTGGCATAATACATGTCTTGCTTTTGAGGTAGAGACACTGATCTATAAATTATACTTACTAAAACACCTAATTACGCATCGCAAACTTTTATTTATATTTACATCTTTATGAAGTCGTTTCTTAAGTTTTTTTTATGATATAAAGTATTACTATCTAATCTATTAATAATGAAGATTCGCTTCCGGTTTTTGTCTGTAACAAAAACTACGTCCCTGCTTACGTCACATTACCCAAATCGTCATAACATAGAATAAATACACTCAGAATTTGAACATGCAGCATTAGACAGTCCTCATTGTTATTTAAAACAAGTTTTAATAAATACATGACTGGTATTATATATCTATATATAGTTTGTTTTATTCTAATACATATTTAAAGTTTACATTTCAAATTGTTTTATTTTTTAATCCTTTAATGAATTTGATGATTTTACTTACTTAGGGTACAAACCCGCTGACATTGAATTTTGTACTCTTACTCCTCAGGCAATATGTTTCAAAAATCTATTTTTACATCGCCCGGAGGGTGTTTTTTATTTTGTACTTATATCAATAACAATTTGAGTGATACACACAACAGTAAAAATGTTACATTTTTTATATTGCTAGTCTCATTATAATGGAGATTCGTTGTCAAAAAAATGACTTTAGATTTTTTTTTTTAAATTGAATACTCATTAAGAATGAAAAAAAAACGTCTTCGGCATTAAATAACCCAACTAGGGTTGATATGCCGTAAAATCCAACCAACCAAGCAAACAAACCGCTCAATCCTGCGAAGCCAAATGCTATTCTCCGATAGATAAAACTGACATTGATTTAATCCGAACTCCATTAAAGATGGAATGGTTCTGTTGGACGTGCCGGTAAGTCAACTACAATTCTTCATTTCAATTATCTGCAACGGTGATTATCAAACGACAAAACTGCTGAAAAATATCGAGAAAAGCTAAAGGAAAAATGGAATGATGAAAATGCTTTTCCCCCGGGGTCAGCAAAAATCTCTTCAAGAAATAAATATCAGAATCAGCAGAAAAAAACAACACCACCACCCCGCACACAAAACACACACCCCCAAACAAACAAACAAAGAACAGATCTTATTAAGATATAAAGAAATAGGAACATAACGAGATAGAGGTATACACAGGTGAAATCTTATGATATTTACATTTACGGAGTGGTAGTACCTGTTAGGGTCCCATCTATGGGTTAAATAGAAAAATGTCTTTATAAAAAAATTGTATTATCCATTAAGAATTGATTTATTTCAAAACTTTATCGGCATTAAATGACCCACTGAGGTTGATATGCCGTAAAACAAAACAAACCAAACCAAACATTTATTAATAAAATGACACTCTATATCTATTTATCTGTCTAACTTTTCTTATATCTATCTATCTATCTATCTATCTATCGGTAATAATGATCCTCTGCTTACAGATTTGATGTCTCTGGTGATCGTAAAGTATATATACTGATGTATGTATTTAAAATAGTTAAAACACCGCTCCTTAAACAGCAGCTGACAATGGCCCAGAGGTTAATGGATCGGACAGGTGTAAAGTCAGTCGGGGTTTCGCTTCTGGTCGGAGTTAGTTGTTGAGTCTAGCTACACTGAGTAGGCGTGAAACGCTGAAACACGTGTCTGTGGATGACTCTCTCTCTCTCTCTCTCTATATATATAATATATATATATATATATATATATATATATATCGCAGTCTGTTTCTGTCTATCTATCTATCGCAGTCTGCTTCTATCTATCTATATGTCTGCTTATATCTATATATCTCAGTCTGCTTTTATTTATCTATATATATATCTATCTCAGTCTGCTTCTATCTATCGATCGCATACTGCTTATATCTATCTAATCTATTTATTTCAGGCTTTTATATATCTATCTATCTATCTATCTATCTATTAGTCTGCTTCTCTCTCAATCAATCTATCCAGCTAGCTAGCTCGTTATACAGATATATGCATATACCTTTTTAAGATAAAAGTCACCAACCTTCATCTTGATTTCCTGCTAACAAAGATGATTGGCAAACGACAAAACTGATAAAAAATATCGAAAAAAGCTAAAGGAAAATTGGAATGATGGAAATACTTCCCCTCGGGGTCAGCAAACATCTCTTCAAGGAATAAATATTCAGTCATAGAATAAAATAGAATTCATTAAAGGATATAAAGAAATATTAATAGATTGATATAGAGGTGTTCAGATGGTGGTAAGTTTATCTGTCTTTTTGTATGTGTGTATGTACATGTCTATATCTATCTATCTATCTATCTATTTATCTATCTCTCAATTTATATATCGTAGAAAGTTTCTATCTATCTATCTTAGATAATGATCAATGTGATTGATAGAGCTTTTTATATTTGAGGTAGCCAGCGTGGACATGGAGTCAACAGCTGGTTACTGATAGTTTCTCGGCTATGCGATATTTAAACCAAGATCGGATGGGTGAGAAACTGTCAGTAACCAGATGTTGACTCCATGTCCACGCTTCCTTAACTCACACACACACACACACACACACACACATATATTATATATATATATATATATATATATATATATATATATATATATCATCATGTCGCGCCAGTAGCGCGGATATTCATGACAATCTCTCGCCAACCCTCTCTATCACTCGTTGATTCCGGGAGGTCCTCCACACAGCATGCTGCATCCGCACATAGCTGGTCTATGTAGATCTTTGATGGACGTCCCGCATTAGTATGTCCATGTGCCGGTTTCCACAAAAGAACGTCGCTGACTAGCTCATCCTTACGAGCCGGGTTAGCTCAGTCGGTAGAGCGTTCGGCTAGAAACCACAAGGTTCCTAGTTCGATACTGGTCCTCGCCAACTCAGCGTATGAGTAGCACAGGGATCTGTGCGGTAAAGTAAGGAGCTGATGGTAGGTGTGGCGCTCCACCTCAGATGCTAAAACAATCTCCTTGGTCTAGCGCTATTGAAAAGGGGACTGGCTGATACCGACTTTAGGCCGCCCCGACGACTTTACTTTTACTTATATATATATATATATATATATATATATATATATATATATATATATATATATATATATGAATAAGATATAATGAAAAAAAAACGATGTTTACAACTGAAATAGGCTCATCAGAAGAGAAAGTGTGCAAACCGTTTCGGGGCCAATTCTCTTGACGGTTTTAAAAAGCAACACTCGGCCCATCCTCAACTAATATGAGGACCCTATTGCATTATAATGTATCAACCGCACGTGGGAGGATGTGCCGAGTGTTGCTTTTTAAAACCGTCAAGAGAATTGGCCCCGAAACGGTTTGCACACTTTCTCTTCTGATGAGCCTATTTCAGTTGTAAACATCGTTTGTTTTTTCATTATATCTTATTCATACTGTCGGATTAATTTTTCCATTTTATTTTCATATATATATATATATATATATATATATATATATATATATATATATAGAGAGAGAGAGAAGAGAGAGAGAGAGAGAGAGATAGATATATGCATATAACTATTTAATACAGAAGTTCGTTTGTGTGCATAAAACTGCTTATGAAAGTACGTAAATGTGTCTATAAGGTCGTTGTTCTGTTTAATAAGTTCACTCCTGCTGAATATGAAATGTAAATGAGAGTAAATCTATTCAAGGCGTAGCGTGGTTGCTTATATAAATATTAATTTTGAATATATTCACCAACTTCAACACAAAATTCAATATGTTTTCCAAGTTCACAAAACGTTTTATCGTTGTTCTGAAAATCCCCGATTGATTAAGACGAATATATTTAAGATTTTGCCTGGTACTGATTAAACCAATATCTATATCAATAATTAGGGAGTTTGCTTGTCTGTCCTCTACAGATGTAGAGTTAGCAAATTTGGTATGCATATTTATTGGTTGGTTGGTTGGTTGGTTGGATTTTTACGCCGAAAATGTTTTTGTTCTATTAATTCTTGTTTGGTATTCCGTCTTTTAAAAATTATTTTTCAAACAATTTTGTTTTACTATTATCTGCGTTAATCGGACTATTGTCCTCATCTTCATTGTTATCCCGTACAACGTTTCGGCCGATATGCTTTCCGGCCTTCTTCTAGTATTTCTTTTCGAACTCGAGAACCTTCTTGTCGCAATCGGGAGCCATCACGGAACTTTAAACCAACCTTTATTCAGTCAACGGGGGTATCCTATTCTCATTCCGCTAACCATAGCTGGAGTAGAGGCGTTAAGCTGTGTTAATTATTATTCTATGTTACTGCTGCCCTTGATTATGATTGAACCTGCAATCTAGATATAAGTATTACTTAGAACTGTCTTAACCTAACTACTTTATCCACTAGGTCATGTGTCCAATATATATATATATATATATATATATATATATATATATATATATATAGATGGACTTCGATTGATGTATGAGTGTTTATACAATGAACATCCACACAGTGTTTTGTTTATAGTGGTGAAGGCTTGTGTTGGACCATCCACACTTTTTGGCACAGTAGATAGAAAAGAATTGGTGCATCAAGTGTTGCCACAAATCCAATCAACGACCGACCTCAGGAATTTTGAATTCAGAGTTATCCCTCTCGATATATATATATATATATATTATATATATATATATATATATATATATATATATATATATATATATAAGTTCTATTCAATGTCGCCCAACCACAATTGGTATACTTATTATTATTATTTACTCCTTTTGAGTTTTCAAATCACCATTAGCTGATGGTCTTTCACTGGAGTCTGAGTGACAAGAAGTCTCCTCAGCTCTCCAGTACTCTTCTGAGTATTCTGGCAGATTGCAGCAGTGTAGTGTTCTGAATGGTTTCAATCCTTCCTCTGATTTCAAAACTTTCCAAACCCTTTTCCAATCCTTTTGGGACCGTTCCAAGTGCACCAACTACAATTGGTATCACTTTCACTTTCATATTCCATAACATTTCAGTTCTCTGGCAAGGTCCAGATATTTGTACATTTTTCATTTTCCTTTATCTTCAGCCTGTGATCTGCTGAAACTGCAAAATCCACCAGTTGACACTGGGTCTGGTCTTTTTGCTGGGATAAGGTGATCCGTTTTTATTTCAAAGTCCCAGAGAATCTTATGCGTTTCGTTCTCAAGAACAGATTCTGGTTTATGCATATACCATTTTGTTGTATGGTCAAAATTTAATTTTTTGCATAATTCCCAGTGAATCACCTTCCCAACTCAGTCGTTTCTATTTTGTACTCCCGTTGTGCTAGTTTGCTACATTCGCATAGTACATGGTTTACAGTTTCATCTCTTTACCACAAAGTCTACATTTACTATTTTGTTGGGTCTTATCAATTTTTGCTTTGATATAGTTTGTCCTTATGGCATTAATTATTATTATTATTATTATTATTATTATTGTTCCACAGACCCTATAGAGCAGTGTTTTTCAACTCAGTGAGCTGGACAATACATTATATAAACATCAGTATAAACATGTAATTATCTTATCATTTAAATTTTAAAAGAAAAGGAATAGTGAAAATGTGCTACGAGTGTAGCATAATTAAAACAAGAAATATTCAATTAAAACAAAAATATTAAAGAAATAGAATAAAAATATAAGAGGATGATCAACTGTCCTTAACTCTCACGGCACACCTACGAAAGCTTCACGGTACACTAGTGTGCCGCGTCACACCGGTTAAAAACTCTGCTATAGAGCAATATACCATATACTATACGTCACGCCGGTGCATGGTGTGTAGCAATTTTCTTGTTAGCGTATCTTAAGAAATGATTAAAAAATGATTTCCAGTTGCTAGAGGAGGAATTGGGGAGATTGATGTAGTTTTAAAATTTTATTCCATTCAACGATTTGGGTTTTTTTTATTTCTTTTTTGTACAATTAATGGAATTCATTTGAAATTTCAATGAGGCTTTTATTATAACGTCAGATTTTCAAATGTCCTTACTAATTTGAGCTAATTCAAAATTTGATTCAGGCCAGTACGGAAAGAACAATGACAGTTTAATTTATTTCACGAGATTTGCGGAGGAGAGCAATGATTTACGCTGATCTCCTAAATGGAAAGGTTCTGCTTACTTTTTAAATCAGCATTAAATATATAGGCGTTAGATGGACTCGAACCAACAATCACTCGGGTCAATTGTGAAATTTGTAACTGCCTCATCTATTAATTAGTCTGTCTGTCTGTCTGTCTGTCTGCCTGTCTGTCTGTCTCTGTATATATATATATATATTTACCAACCCCTCTACACGAGCTGGATGTGACACAATGTCAATTTCTTAAGCGGAGTTTTCCTTCTCCTAGACCAGTTGCCTAATCAAGATTAAAGAGCCAGTCTGCCCTACTATTTACCCATAGCTGGAAAGAGAGTAGGATTCATACTTTTCCCAACGGTATTAGCGCTAAGTGAAATGCACTTACCACGTCCAGGATTTGAACTCAGGGCGACAAGTCCATTTCCCATGACTTTAATCATTACACCACGCACTGTATATGGAGATATACATATGTAATCAGAGGGTGAGAGAAAGAGTGTGTGGAAGCAAAATGGACTACTTTTTCTATATAGCTGAGACCAAAGGAAGAGCTTTAACGGTGGAATACAGTAACAGCTCAATATATATATATATATATATATATATATATATATATATATATATATATATAAATGAACTGATATTCGCAGTATATTCTTTCACATACACGTTGTCTTGATAAGTGGCCAATACGCTATTTTGAAACTAATGGTAAATCAAACCTTAAATATATTGTACTCATAACACACACACGACCGGGGCCGCGGGATTAGGTACCACAGAGTTTGAAATTGATTATCAGTCTAAATCGCTTATTCGTTCTAAAATAAATGATTTCGTTTCCCAGGGATGTTGTTGATTAAATGAACCTGGATTTTTTCATTCGACAGGTAACCACTGTGGAGGAATTATTAAACTCTTAACGATTTCAAAAATGTAGGCCCGCTAAGAAATTGAAAATATTCCTGATGAAACCTGCTCGTTGGGGAGCTGCTCTAAAACACACACACACACACACACACACACACACACACACACACACACACACACATATACACATATATATACATATATATATATATACTTCCTTTCCTGACTACCCATCCTTATCGGCTATTGCTCTTGGAAGGTCTTCTCAATAGCATTCAGTAACCATGCAGAGCCTATAGATGTAGGTTTTTGCTGGCCGAATCACACTGATTTGCCTTTATAGTTTCCCAAAAGAGCTTTCCCTGCTTCTCCACTAGTGTTTCAGCATGTCTTGTTCGTCATACCAAGATGGTTTGTATGATATGAGGCTAATGGCTGCTCTTTCGTAGAGTACTGCTTCCAGGATTTGTCCAGGAAAGCACGCAGCATCCTTGTATCGTTCCTATCTATTGTTTTCTTCAACCGTTTTGTCCAAATGGTCTTTCCATACAGTAATACTGATTATTCTTTCTTGAGATTGAATATGCTGTTGAAAACCGGTTTTTACTAAGGTTTTCGCGCGTCTAACAAATATAATATGTACTTTACTTCTTAAAGAACAATACATATTTAGCAGCACTTTCTCATCGGAAGGATGTGACACAAGGACGATTTCTTAAGCGGAGTTTAACAGGTTTGAATTTATTTTTCCTTTTCCTAGAGTGGTTGTCTAACCAAGGTCAAAGAACCCAGACTATCCGACTATTTACTCATAGCTGGAGGAAAAATAGTTGGATGCATACAACCTCGTCCAGGATTTGAACTCGCTTGTCAATTCAATTTAAGAAATTCATTCAAAATACCAGTCCCCGTAGCCACCATCCCCGACACCGCACGATTGGACGGTAAAGATAAAAAAGAAATATAGAGAGGTAATTACGTACAAAAGATATTAAAATGCTGGAGGAGTTGCACAAACCACTATCATCAACATCTTAATTTGCATAATTAAACTCAAAGGTATTATCTACATCTATCAACCATTGGGTTCCTCGTGTGTATAGTGGTTATATAGTATCCATCAATCAAACAGGATCCATTATATCGTCTATTTTTTCAACTCACAGTCCACGTGGGTCGAGACGATAACACAAGCCACGAAGGAAAGAATACCCATTCGAAGAATTCTTCTGTGCCCAGAGTTTTTTTTTTTTTCTTTTCCCATTTTGTCAATTTTGATGAAATCAAAAATGAAATGAAATCAGACGAATACGCAAATTTCATTGATTTTACATTAATAACTGTTCAGATATTTCTATATAACAAAAAAAAACATGAAATGTAAATTAATTTTAGTTTTAATTAATTATGTTTTTGATTTGATTTGGTTTGTTTTGTTTTACGGCATATCAAACTCAGTGGGTCATTTAATGCCGACAAAGTTTTTGAATAAATTCATTCTTAATGGATAATCAATTTAGTTTATAAACTCATGTTTTTCTATTTAACCCATAGATAGAACCCTAACGGGTACTACAATCGGTCCAGAGTGGACCAGGAAGCAATGGTGATGAAGGGGTGCTCCACAATCCCCAAACCTCCAAAACTGCAATCTCACCATCAGATAGAGTTTAACGTCATTCCCAGGAATGTAGACCCTCAGTCACCGCCTTCTAGTACTCATATGATAAAAAGGATAGGGGCTTACCATAAGGACAATAGGCCTGGGGCAATCATATAGGTGCTAGGGGTTGATATGACCAGCCGATTGACCGGATGGGGCTTCTCCGACCGATCGTCTAGCCCAAGTAAGGACCAAAATGGAGTGTTGCATGTCATCGACTGCTCAACCACATGTGTTCTATCCTTATGCATTACGGGTTGCCACCCACTGCCAACAGGTGGCCCCATTGAAGGAGTCTTACCCCTCTGCAGAGGTGTAGTCGGTGCATTCTAACGCCCCAGGCGACAGGGCTGAATTAATTGTGTGATATATTATCACTTTCTATGCATTTTTAGTATAATTTCCTTTCAAATACTTTTGCTAAACTTCATTTTTCAAGTAGTCGTATTTTGTTAAGGTTAGAAAATACCTGATTTTTTTTTTTTTTTCATTCAGGCCTGGCTTGAAGCCAAAAATGCTGGGTCACTTTCCCTCCTTTAGAAAAGGGGCAAGTGTTTTTTTTTTGTTTTGTTTTTTGTTTTTTTGTTTTTTTGTTTTTTTTTTTTTTTTCCATAAAGTTTTTCTTTTTTTTCTTTTAAAGGTTGTTTTTCGTTTCTGTCCATTTTTTCGTCATAAATTGACTGGGAAATTTAATTATTTTTTTTAATTCCCAATTTTTTTTTTTTTTACCGCCATAGCCTGACTGGAGGGTTGAGTGTTTCTTTTTCTTTTTTCTTTTTTTTTTTTTTTTTCGTTATGAATTGACTGGAGAATGTATTTTTTTCTTTTTTTTATCCCCAATTTTTTTCTTCCTTTTCCAATTCGGCGTTATTTTCTGATTTTGGGCTCGGCTATGGAGTGCAGACCTGTTTTAGCTTTGTTGCTTTATTTTGGAATGCAAAACTCGTTTCGGATTGGGTGGAATTATTATTCATCAGTAATGAGAGAGTCCTCACGGTTTAATGGCTATTGTGCTATCGTAGTATACGAGTTCGAATTCCAGTCGCGTTATTACGTTCACTTTCGGACTAATATATTTGGGAAAAGTATGAAACCCTCGTCCCCAGCTATGTGTTAAATAGTACCACTGTTCTTCTACAAGGATGGATTCGGCATTAAATAACCCTCGAAGGTTGATATTCCATTAACCAAAGAAAAACAATCAACAATACTCAGAAATCTGTAAAATACTCTCAAAACAACAAAAATGAAGATACTCGTATGACATATTGATAGAATAATGTTGATTAAGCTATGTGAGTTCCTCATGTTTTATAGTGGTTATCAAGCAAATGTTACATAATTATTAGATACCTAATGATTATGGAAATAGTGTAGAAATCATAATGGCGATTAGTACAGCTGATGGCCTTGAGAGTGAGTGACAACGCTTGACCTCCCTCTTACCTTGCCTTGCGGGGATGGATCGTGAGAACCGGAAGGATGGAAGACCCTGTCTTCCGGTTTAAGGATACTAAGTAACTAAGTCAGTTAGCAGGTAGGAACTCGAAGGTGTAAGTCGCATTTCTATGCGCATCCTGTCATCTACGCAGATTGTCTGGTTTGGGGATTTATAAATAAAGTAACATCAACGTAAATCGAAGTCTTGTGTTTATTACCTAAAAACTAACAATAACACAGGGCTTCTGATAAGGAGTGATCCCTAACAGAAACCAGACCCGAAATCCCATACAAGAAAGACCGGACCTTTAGAAGAGACCAGACCAAGATGTTAGAAGATAGAACCAAAGCCGGCCAGAAGGAAATACGACCAGAGTAAGAAGTAAGAAGGGTATACAACGTTATATGCTGATTTGGTAACGTGAAAACCCCAGTACGTAACATATACCTATTTAGTGCCGGTAAAGAAGGGGCTATGCAACACAAACATTGCTGTGAGTTGTTATTCTCACTGAGTGCTGCATGCTTTTAACATTAGATTGGACTTCCCTTTCTACAGATACAATTACCCAACTCTCGGTTTATTCAAAGAAACATCCATCCTTACTTAGACAAACATTCTTTGAATGTTAAATCCTGATGAAGGGATTATAAAAACCGAAACGTTATAATGCTGACTTTACGGGTGTAGTGACTAAGGTGCTGTACTGTGAACGACGTAGTAATATGAGTTCGAACTTCAGTCACGCTATTACGGTTCATTTTTCGGGTTATCTATATATTAATACATGTATCCTTTAAAAATACGACCGTTATCATCTTGCAACACCCTATAGTTAAAATGAGACCGTCTAAATCATCCAAGATGAAATGCAAAAAATGAAATCCCGATTGCACAAAAATGGCAGGTGTTTTTCGGGGTCAGGCTGGAACAGATTAATGGCATTTCACTTTATTTCAATGGAGAATATTGATGTTGATATAAAGGAAATTGAGTTATGGGATGAATTTAAACTCGTAAATGTTATATACCCTTTTAACATATCGGGTATATAATGGAGAGAGAGAGAGAGAGAGAGGAGAGAGAGTGTGGTGGTGTGTGTGGGTGTGTGTGAAGAGAGAGAGAGAGAGAGGTGTATGTGTGGGTTACTTTTTTGAGATATAGTTATTTACTAAGCTTAGCTTAGATATGGCACAAGGCCAGAAGTGTGGGCGCCCAGTGAGAATCGAACTCACGAAACAATGGTGCAAATCCCGCTTGCTAACCATTAAAACCACATTGAAATATAGTTATTTAAGCTAGCTTAGCTGATGTGGCACAAGGCAGAAAGTATGAAGCCCCAATGAGATAACAAACTACAAACGTAATAATGAGGTCTGCACAGTCTAATTTGCTAGCGAAATTACAGTCCTACGTGAAGCGCGCCATCCACATTGGAGATTAGTATTTACTAGCTGAGCTAAGATGGCCGCAGTCATAGGCCAGAAGTATGGGAGCCGCCCAGTGAGAACAACTTCGCACATAACTAGGGTTTGCAAGTCAAGGCTTGCTACCAGTACACCCACGTGAGTCGCCCTAGTCCACATTGAGATATAAAGGTGTGTGCTAGACGCCCACTTACAGTGACTCGGCAAGAAGCTTGGTGAATCTTCTCTGGGGCCAATCACAGCAGTACCTGCTGGCGCTGAGTATGAGACTTGTAACCGACCGATACTGGACCGATAAATCTATTTCGGACGTTCGGTGGGACGACGGACATAGAGTAAATCACTGAACTCTTTAACAATAGGCAGGGATATGGACTTATTCACTTACCAAGAGGATTCTGTAACTCAGGACTTCCTGTCATTTAAGCCCTTTTCAC
>CM042149.1:51527643-51535853 GCA_023376005.1 Doryteuthis pealeii | reverse complement strand
GGAATTTAATTATTTTTTTTATTCCCCAATTTTTTTGTTTTTTTACCGCCATAGCCTGACTGAGGGTGAGTGTTTCTTTTTCTTTTTTCTTTTTTTGTTTTTCGTTATGAATTGACTGGAGAATGTATTTTTTTCTTTTTTTATCCCCAATTTTTTCTTCCTTTTCCATTCAGCGTTATTTTCCGATTTTGGGCTCGGCTATGGAGTGCAGACCTGTTTTAGCTTTGTTGCTTTATTTTTGGAATGCAAAACTCGTTTCGGATTGGTGGAATATTATTCATCAGCATGAGAGAGTCCTCACGGTTAATGGCTATTGTGCTATCGTAGTATACGAGTTCGAATTCCAGTCGCGTTATTACGTTCACTTTCGGACTAATATATTTGGAAAAGTATGAAACCCTCGTCCCCAGCTATGTGTTAAATAGTACCACTGTTCTTCTACAAGGATGGATCGGCATTAAATAACCCTCGAAGGGTTGATATCCATTAACCAAAGAAAAACAATTCAACAATACTCAGAAATCTGTAAAATACGGTCAAAACAACAAAAATGAGATACTCTTATAAATATTGATAGAATAATGTTGATTAAGCTATGTGAGTCCTCATGTTTATAGTGGTTATCAAGCAAATGTTACATAATTATTAGATACCTAATGATTATGGAAATAGTGTAGAAATCATAATGGCGATTAGTACAGCTGATGGCCTTGAGAGTGAGTGACAACGCTTGACCTCCCTCTTACCTTGCCTTGCGGGGATGGATCGTAGAAACTGGAAGGATGGAAGACCCTGTCTTCCGGTTTAAGGATACTAAGTAACTAAGTCAGTTAGCAGGTAGGAACTCGAAGGTGTAAGTCGCATTTCTATGCGCATCCTGTCATCTACGCAGATTGTCTGGTTTGGGGATTTATAAATAAAGTAACATCAACGTAAATCGAAGTCTTGTGTTTATTACCTAAAAACTAACAATAACACAGGGCTTCTGATAAGGAGTGATCCCTAACAGAAACCAGACCCGAATCCTATACAAGAAAGACGGACTTTAGAAGAGACCAGACCAAGATGTTAGAAGATAGAACCAAAGCCGGCCAGAAGGAAATACGACCAGAGTAAGAAGTAAGAAGGTATACAACGTTATATGCTGATTTGGTAACGTGAAAACCCCAGTACGTAACATATACCTATTTAGTGCCGGTAAAGAAGGGGCTATGCAACACAAACATTGCTTGTGAGTTTATTCTCACTGAGTGCTGCATGCTTTTAACATTAGATTGGACTTCCCTTTCTACAGATACAATTACCCAACTCTCGTTATTCAAAGAAACATCCATCCTTACTTAGACAACATTCTTTGAATGTTAAAATCCTGATGAAGGATTATTAAAAACCGAAACGTTATAATGCTGACTTTACGGGTGTAGTGACTAAGGTGCTGTACTGTGACGACGTAGTATATGAGTTCGAACTTCAGTCACGCTATTACGTTCATTTTTCGGGTTATCTATATATTAATACATGTATCCCTTAAAAATACGACCGTTATCATCTTGCAACACCCTATAGTTAAAAATGGGACCGTCTAAATCATCCAAGATGAAATGCAAAAATGAAAATCCCGATTAACAAAAAAATGGCAGGTGTTTTTCGGGGGTCAGGCTGGAACAGATTAATGGCATTTCACTTTATTTCAATGGAGAATATTGATTTGATATAAAAGGAAATTGAGTTACGAGTGGAATGAATTAAACTCGTAATGTATATTACCCTTTTAACATATCGGGTATATAATAGATGAGAGAGAGAGAGAGAGTATGTGTGTCTACTTTTTGAGATAAGTTATTTACTAGCTTAGCTTAGATATGGCACAAGCCAGAAGTGTGGGCGCCAGTGAGATCGACGAACAATGGTCTTGCAAATCCCGCTGTACACCACATTGAGTGATTACTAAGCTTAGCTTAGATGTGGCACAGGCCAGAAGTATGAGGCGCCCATGAGAATCAAACTCACTATAATGGTCGCAAATCTAATTTGCTAGCGATACACCACGTGAGCGCGCTTATCCACATTGAGATATAGTTATTTACTAAGCTGAGCTTAGATGCAGCACAAGGCCAGAAGTATGGGCGCCCAGTGAGAATCGAACTCACTAACTAGGGTTTGCAAGTCAAGCTTGCTAGCCATTACACCACGTGAGTCGCCCTATCCACATTGAGATATAAGGTGTGTGCTAGACGCTCGCTTTCACTTATAGACTCGGCAAGAACTATGTGATCTCTCTTGGCCAATCACTAGCAGTACTCTGCTGCTGATAGATACTTAAACCGACCATACTGGCCATAACTATTTCGACTTTCGTGGACGACGGACATAGGAGTAAATCACTGGACCTTTAACAATAGGCAGGATAGGACTTATTCACTTACCAAAGGATTCCATAACTCAGGACTTACTTACTTTAAGCCCTTTTCAACTGGCCAAGAATAGCATTTAAAAACTTAACAGTGTGTGTGTGCGTGAGAAGAGAGAGAGGGGAGAGAGAGAGAGAGAGAGAGAGTGAGAGTGAGTGAGTGAGAGTGGATGATAAGGGTTCTTACTTGTTCGTCGGCCATTTTCCTTTGGGCTTCTTCTGTAGGTTGATTTCTTCTTTCTGTTTGGGCTGGTCATCTCTGGCTGAATAATAACAAAAAGACTTGTTGTTTATCTATTTCCTTTATTAAAAGGAACCCCAGCCCAGAAACGCACGGAGGAGAAGCGATATCTTGAGAGAACGTCTTCACACAGTGAGTGACTGGCCGCAACTAACTAAAAACTTAGTTTTCGTTTCGGGAGCTCAAGCGAAGGTTACCACATGTCAATCATAACGGTTGGCAGTAACTTTCCACTCAACTCTCTAATTTGAATTTTCACGATTCAATTCAAATGTCTCTACACTACTTACATAATTCCCAGGCTCCCCAAATTATGTAACACTAACTATAGGTACCACTGTATATTGATGTACTATAAATATCATTTATAAAAATAAACATCAAATCATTTTACAGCAGATAGATATTTACCAACCCCTCTACACGAGCATAATGTAACACGATCAATTTCTTAAGTTTAAAAGATATGAAATCAGTTTTCTTCTCATAGACTGGTTTCCTAACCAAGGTTAAAAATTCCAGCCTGTCTACTATTTACCCATAGCTGGATGAAGAATAGTTGGCTTCATACCTTTCCCAAGTATATTAGCACTATAGGGAATGCAAACAGCCCCGTTCCAGATTTGAACTCCTTTCGTCATGTCTATTTTCTACGACTGTAACCATTACACCACGCGCCCCCTATTACAGTAGATAATTCATTAGATTTTATTGTTTTTATATAATACAGTGATAGAATGTTTAATATGTTAGCACTGCCGTTACCTGTTATTCCGGTGACTTATATGATACACTCAGTGCAGTAATGTCCTCTTTTCTTATGCATTGTCAAAGTCGCTTAGTTACACATATACTTAGATTCCGGTGACCTGGTCATTTGCGCTGAATTTATTGGACAACATTTAACCTTGATGTCTTATATTGATGTTCACTATTATGAAATTATGAGGTGAAGCCATGTTTTTGAATTCATTAGAATATACATCTAAATACATGTGTTTGTTTGCACACACACACGCACACACACACACACACATATATATATATATATATATATATATACATACATACATTATATATACATATTTATATATATATTATATATAAATATATATATACATATATATATATATACATAATATATTATATATACATATATTATATATACATATATACTATATATACATATATTATATATATATATTATGCATATACATATATTATATATATACATATATACATATATATATATATACATATATATATACATTATATACACACACACACACACACACAACACACACACACACATATATATATATATATATATATATATATATATATATATATGAGCATTGATCCTAAGTGTTAATATAATCCCAACCCCAAACCTATCATGACTTACACAGAGACGAACAAAAAACAAGCTCTCAGAAAAATAAAAGATTAGGAGAATATGGAGTCGACATGTCTAGATTTAATAAAGAAAAGACAAGAATAATGAACAAAATGGTAAAAGGTAAAGTCATTCTTGGTAACAACATGGCACTCAGACTTTGGTAAGAATTAAAAAGATAAAAAAGTCAGTTATTCTTAAGAAAAACGGAAAAAAAAAAAATATCAGGTCACGAAATAATTTTTTTTTTTTTTTTTTGCCGCAAACATAAAACATTGTTGTCAGTAAAGAAGTTTAGATGAAAGAATTAGTGAAAGTAATATATTTCATTTTTTTAATGTCGCTTTGTTTTCATCACTGCGGAAGATATAAAGTTGCGTTAATGTCTCAGGTTAAACCGCCGGATTATAAAAAAAAAAAATTAAAAAAAATAACAACAATCATTACGATGACAGTTCTGTTTTTACTTCTAGAAAATGTGACATTCGAAGGGCAGACAACTCCTAATGCCTACTTTATCATAGAGTCTCGTGGACGTAGACCTCAACACCCTCTTTCATTGATTGGAGCTGTAGAATACGCCGACTACACCGTTGCAGAGGGGTAAGACCCCTTTCCTCTAATCGGACCAATTCTTGGCCGTGGAGTAACACGTGATGCTTAAGATCACTTAAAAAGAAATTTATTATTAAAAATTCTTATTTCTTATTTTTCTTTACTTTCTTTTTTATTTGTTTATTTCTAATTTATTTTTAAAACTTCAGTTTCTTTTTTTTTCCCGTTTCATTCCCTCCATTAATTTTCCTACAGTTCTTATTTCATTTCCCCTATTAAAATTTTCGTTTTTTGTTTACTTCTCAAAAAAATTTCTAACAATATTAACGTATCAGTTGGTACTATCTATTGACTGTGAGTGGCGAATAGTAATGCTTTAAGACAAGATCATGGTGGTTGAGCGGTCCGTGACCCGGGTTATAAGTGGTACCATGACATGCAGCACTTCACTCGGTCGGAGAGGCCCATCCGATCACTCGGTTGGTCATAGCAAGTCCTATCACCATTATGATTGTTCAAATTGCTTTCATAGCAAATACCCAACACTTCTGAATTATATAGGTGCTAGAAGGCGGTGGCTTAGGGTCAACCACTATGTTATTGATACACATGTAGTTGTTTCATTCTGGTGTATTGATATTCATGAACATGAAAATTATTTCTACCAATTTGTAGATACTTATTAGAATACGTGAAGTTAAATGAACTTATTTCTACAAGTTTAATAAAACAAACCAAGACAAAAAAAATATTTACCTACAAAATATTAGCTTACGAAAAACAAGATTTGGCATTATAACAAGGGTTGGTATTCATTTATAAATTAATACTCGTGTTCCTAAATTGTAAAACCGTTAGCATCTTGCAAAACCCTCTAGTTTAAAATGAGACCGTCCAAATGAGTGCCGTCACTTCAGCTAGATAATGAACCGTTCCGTTTTTATTATTAAGAAAGGAGGGGATGAAAAAAGACGCCCTATCCAGAACAAATATACTAAGAAAGAAAAAAAAAAGTAGGAGAAAAATAAAGAGTTGTGTGAGTGCACGGAAGTGATAACGCTAATTTGTTTCAATCGAACATAATGAAAAGAAAAGAACAAGTGAGGGACAGGGAGAGTGAAATCAAGATTATTATACTTTTTAGATATTGAACTAATTGAAATAGCTCTTAAATAAACATATCAAACGTTTTAATAATTAAATTATCATACTGTGATATATATACAGCGCCTGCTAGTTATTATTATTATTTACTCCTTTTGAGTTTTCACATCAGCATTAGCTGATGGTGTTTCACTGGAGTCTGAGTGACAGCAAGTTCCTCATGTCTCAAGGACTCTTCTGAGTATTCTGGTAGATTGCAGCAGTGCAGTGTTCTGAATAGTTTCAATCCTTCCTCTGATTTCAAACTTTCCAAACCCTTTTCCAATTCTTTTGGGACTGTTCCAAGTGCACCAACTACAATTGGTATCACTTTCACTTTCATATTCCATAACTTTTTCAGTTCTTTGGCAAGGTCTAGATATTTGTCCATTTTTTCATTTTCCTTTAGCTTCACCCTGTGATCTGCTGGAACTGCAAAATCCACCAGTTGACAAGTTCTTTCTTTTTTGTTTATGAACACTAGGTCTGGTCTTCTTCCTGGGATAAGTTGATCCGTTTTTTTTCAAAGTCCCAGAGAATTTTATGCGTTTCATGCTCAAGAATAGATTCTGGTTTATGCATATACCATTTTGTTGTATGGTCAAAATTTAATTTTTTGCATAATTCCCAGTGGATCACCTTCCCAACCCAGTCGTATCTAGTTTTGTATTCTCGTTGTGCTAGTTTGATACATTCGCAGAATATATGGTTTACAGTCTCATCTCTATTACCACAAAGTCTACATTTACTATTTCGTTGGGTCTTATCAATTTTCGCTTTTATATAGTTTGTTTTTATGGCATTATTTTGTGCAGCAATTATTAATGATTCTGTTTCTCTTTTGAGGTTTCCTTTTCTTAACCATGTCCAAGTCTTTCCATGTGCAACCTCTTCGATTTGTCGTTTGAAGTGTCCATATAATTGTTTTTCTTCCCATTTTTCTTTTCTAGTCTTTGTTGTTTTTCAGTTTGTCCATCTGTCACTTCTACTATTGTTGGCTGCCATAAGTAATTTGTCTTTGCTCTTTCTTGTGTAATCCTCAAGTTGTTGGATAGTGGTTTCTACGCAGTCCTCTATGTTGGCAAGACCTCTTCCCCATTCCTTTCTTGACACATATAATCTATCTCTATCATCTCTAGGGTGGAGAGCCTTGTGCATTGTTATTAATTTTCTCGTCCTTTGGTCAATCTGTCTGAGTTCTTCTTTTGTCCATTTTAAGAATTGTCCTGAGTATCTTATAATGGGGACAGCCCAGGTATTAATTCCTTTAATCAGGTTTCTGCTGTTGAGTTTGGTTTCTAGAAGTTTTCTAGTTCTCCTGAGATATTATTATTCTAGATTCTAGATATTATTATTATTATTATTATTATTATTATTTATTATTATTATTATTATTATTATTATTATTATTATTATT
The DNA here is from genome assembly GCA_023376005.1 of Doryteuthis pealeii. Taxonomy (NCBI): domain Eukaryota; kingdom Metazoa; phylum Mollusca; class Cephalopoda; order Myopsida; family Loliginidae; genus Doryteuthis; species Doryteuthis pealeii. The sequence continues at coordinate 51,528,691 of CM042149.1, read as the reverse complement.
ATATTATTAAGTGATATTATTATTATTATTATTATTCTAAATATTATTATTATTATTAAGTGATATTATTATTATTATTATTATTATTATTATTATTATTATTATTATTATTATTCTAGATTCTAGATATTATTATTTCTAGTTCTCCTGAGATTATTATTATTATTATTATTATTATTATTATTATTATTATTATTATTATTTCACTCCTTGAGTTTTTCACAAAAGTTTTAAATCGTGATCTTTTACTGGAATCTGAGCGATATCCCCTCTTCTTCGGGTCTCCTTGACTTTTCAGAGTATTCTAATCGATCTTAACAATACTGTCGTATGTATCGGCTCGATACTTCCGCTGATATCCAATTATTCCTTTTTCCTTTCCAAACCTTTGGGGTTGCTCCAATCGCGCCAACTACAATTGGTGTTTCCACCGCTCTCTAGCAAGATCCATTTATTTCTCTATATTTTCGCTTTCTTGCATGTTTACTCTATGGTCCGCTAGGACCGCAAAATCAACCAGAGGACAAGCTCTTTTTTTTCTTGTTAATTAATAAGAAGCTGTATCTGAAAATCCTAGGGAATTTTATGTTGAAATTTTCTCTTTCTCAAAATGTTCGATCGATGTAATTAAAAACCCCTAAGAAGTAGATTCTGGTATAAAATAATCACACACTCTCTCTCTCTCTCTCTCTCTCTCTCTCTCTCTCTCTCTCTCTCTCTCTCTCCCCTATTATATATATGTGTGTGTGTATATATGCGTGTTTATATATATATGTGTGTATATATATGTGTGTATATTTGTGTATATATGTATGTATATATGTGTATATATACGCGTGTATATATATATGTGTGTGTATATAAATATATGTATATATATATATATGCGTGTATATATATGTGTATATATAATATATATATATATATATATATATATAATATATATATATATATATTATGGGGGATGGTTTGATGTGTGAGAATAAGCAAGATTCCATAATTCTACGTAGTGTTCTATTGTGTATGTGAGTTAATATTTTGGCACCTT
>CM042149.1:51520143-51522643 GCA_023376005.1 Doryteuthis pealeii | reverse complement strand
ATGAATACAATAAGAAATAAAAGAAATAAAAGAAAGAATACAAGATGAAATACAAAAAAGAAATATAAAAAAAGAAAAAAAAGAAATATAACAAGAAATATAAACAAGAAGAAAAAAAAATGAATACAATAAGAAATAAAAGAATAAAAGAAAGAATACAAGATGAAATACAAAAAGAAATACAAAAAAGAAATATAAAAAAGAAATATAAGAAGAAATATAAGAATAAAAGAAATTATAGAAAGAATGCAAGAAGAAAAATACAAGAGAGAATATAAGAAATATAGTTGAAATATCCTGAGCTATGAACCTAGAATAAAAGTCTGAAACCTAAAATGCCTTTTGTTTTGTCTCTTCTTTCCCCTTCCTTTAATTCCTTTCAACCAGACAATCCTTGACAACCAAATATAATATGGTTTAAAAGAAGAATTCAACAAACACATACCAAAACGACCAACGACCTTAAACCCACATAAAACCACAACTATCTTACCCCATACTTTCTTACCCTATGAATAGTATATTATTATTATCATCACGATAATTATTCTTAATATCTATAATATGGTAATTATTACATTGCAGCTGTTGTAATTATTTATGTATTTGATAAAAACGCCTATGAAACCTCAAAACTTTATGAAATTGTTTTACTGTTTTTCGTGAAATGATATAAGGATTGTGTTGAATTAGAAAAATCAAACTAAAATATAAGAATTTTTGCTTGTTTCAAATTACCTATCATCAAGTGACTACATTCAAAAATCTTTCTACGCAGTTGAAACGTTCGTTAATTTGGTCTACAGTCGAAGATTTGCAAAAAACAACAACAAATAAACAAACCAAAAGAATCATGTCGGTACGTTGCGTCAAAACAAGAAAAGTAAGAGTGTTCGTGTTTCTTAGATGAGGCATTGTTATAATGTTAATGTTTGATTCGTTTTTCATTCATCTTAATTATTCGGGATTTGTTTGTTGGTTTGCTTCTTCTTTTTGTTTTTAATGTTTCATTACCTTTTCTTGTGCTCTAGATTTTTATCAGTTTTCTTTCTTTTTCTAGACTACTTTCTTTTTTTATAAAGTCTTCTTTTTTCTATATTTCTGATACTTCTTTCTTTCTTTCTTTCTTTCTTTCTAGCCTTGAACAATATTCTTTCTTTCTTTCCTTCATTCTTCGTTCTTCTTTCTTTCTTTCTTTCTTTTCTAGTCTTTGACGCCTTTCTTTCTTTTTTCTTCTTTCTTTCTTTCTTCTTTCTTGTTTTTACGTCTTTCTTTCTTCATCGTCTTTTACGGCTTTCTTTCTTTCTTTCTTTCTTTCTTTCTAGTCTTGTACGATTTTTCTTCTTCTTTCTTTCTTTCTTCTTTTTTTTCTTTCTTTCTTCTAGTTTTTTGACGCCTTTCTTTCTTTCTTTTTCTTTCTTTCTTTCTTTTCTTTCTTGTCTTTTACGTCTTTCTTTCTTCTAGCCTTGTCTTTCTTTCTTCCTTCTTTCGTTTCTTTCTTTCTTTCTTCTTTCTAGTCTTTGACGCCTTCTTTCTTTCTTTTCTTTCTTTTTCTTTCTTTCTTTCTTTCTTTCTTGTCTTTACGTCTTTCTTTCTTCATCGTCTTTTTACGGCTTTCTTTCTTTTCTTTCTTTCTTTCTTTCTTTCTAGTCTTTACGATTTTCTTTCTTTCTTTTCTTTCTTTCTTTCTTTCTTTCTAGTCTTTGACGCCTTTCTTCTTTTTTTTTCTTTCTTTCTTGTCTTTTACGTCTTTCTTCTTCATCGTCTTTTACGGCTTTCTTTCTTTCTTTTCTTTCTTTCTAGTCTTGTACGATTTTCTTTCTTCTTTCCTTCTTTCTTCGTTCTTTCTTTCTTTCTTTCTTTCCAGTCTTTCTTCTTTCTTTCTTTTTTCTTTCTTCATCTTGTCTTTTACGTCTTTCTTTCTTCCTTGTATTTTACGGCTTTCTTTCTTTCTTTCTTTCTTTATTTATTTATTTATTTATTTATTTATTTCGCTCTATCTTTTACACCTTTCTTTCTTTCTTTCTTTCTAGTCTTTTACTCCTTTCTTTCTTTCTTTTACTCCTTTCTTTCTGTCTTTCTTTCACGTCTTTCTTTGTTTCTTTATTTCTTTCTTTTTTTGCTTTCTTTACTTCTTTCTTTCTAGCCTTTTACGCCTTTTTTGCTTTTTTGCTTTTTTGCTTTCTTTTTAGTCTTGTACGGCCTCCTTCCCTTATTTTATTAATTTCCTAGTCATTTTTTCTTTTCTGTCTTTATTCTTCACCGTAGATCTCAAATTATTATTCTACATCTGTTAAGTATGAACAGCAACAAATTAAGACGAAAAACAAAAGTATACACCCAAAAAAAATAAAATAATAAAAAACCAAAAAAAATCAAACAAACAAACAAACAAAACAACAACAACAAAAACAGAAAACAAAACTAGTTAATTAATTAAACAAGTGTCAGATGACGGTGTTTTAATAAGAGACATTCTCTTTGAAGATTTTGTATTGTT
>CM042149.1:51482643-51510143 GCA_023376005.1 Doryteuthis pealeii | reverse complement strand
TACTGTGTTTCTTAACGTGTGTTTTCCATGGGTTCTTATGCTAACCGTTAAATATCTTAGCCTACATTACAAAATGAATAGGCAACCCGTTTCCTTATGAAACAATAGTAACTGCACTTATCAATTTTCATTCTTTGCAAAGAAAATAAGGAATATATTTTTAAAGAAAAAAAATCTTTTGCTTGTATTCTTCTGACACCTCACCAGGCCGGGTTGACACAATGACTTGCACAAACCGAAGCCCATAGAGTAGCCAGTAAAAAAGTGCGTGATCCATTCAACATTAACATTTTGGGGTGCCCCAGGCACCAGGGAATAAACCCGGCCTCGCCCCTATCAGACGAGGGGCAGGAGCGTCTTGGGATACATTCCCTGTGATCACACTATTTATTTTATATCTTACCAGTCCAGATGTCGAAGCTAGTAGACACAGGGATCGAATGCTAGGTAAAGATCACTGAAGTCTAAAGTAAAAAAAACGAAAATAAAGAGTGTTACGCTAACCGTTAAATATTTTGATATTCTAATATTTCATTATGAAACGATAGTAACTACACTAATGCGGTTTCTTTCTTTGCAAAGAAAATAAGGAAAATATATATTTTAAAATTAAGATCTGACTGTCAGCCATGTATGAGTTTTGCTGATTGGTCCCATTTTTTAAGACGTGGGGAGCTTACCGGTTTAAATGCTTGCTCTGAGGCCAACACAGCAAAAAAACACTGTATATAAAAAAGTAAAGTCGTCGGGGCGGCCTAAAGTCGGTATCAGCCAGTCAGCGAGGGAGTCTATCCTCTTTTCAATAGCGCTAGACCAAGAAGATTGTTTTAGCATCTGAGGTGGAGCGCCACACTTACCATCAGCTCCTTACTTTACCACACAGATCCCTGTGCTACTCATACGCTGAGTTGGCGAGGACCGTTATCGCACTAGAAACCTTGTGGTTTCTAGCCGAACGCTCTACCAACTGAGCTAACCCGAGCTCTCCTTAAAAAATGAGAAAGTGAGATTTTTATTAGGGCAATACACTTAATTCTAAACCCTTGATTCCAATTGAATGATTGTCCTGCATATGATGTTAAACTACATCTGTGGAATGTGGAGTACCCCTTCATGAACATTACTCCCAGGTCCACTTTGTCCCGAAGTGGTAATACCTGTTAGGGTCCCATATATGGGTTAAATAGATCAAAATCAGTTTTTAAGAAAATGTGTAAAAAAATTGAATATCCAATTTGAATAAATCAAACAAGATAAGATAAATCCACTAAGGTTGACATGCCGTAGAATCCAACCCACCAATAAATTGAATGGCTACTAGTTAATATTTCTACTTCCCAATGTTCTGGAAATATCGACCTCCGAACAAAATTGTGTTAGTATAACCCGTCGGTCGCTACTAAGCTAAAGGGCTCATAGAATTTCCGAAATTGGCCATCAAGATCGGATTTTCTGCATCAACCAAGGATTGCAGGGTTTCTATATTTGCTGGAAGTCTAGCCGAATGCCCACGTTGTGTTAAGATCTCAAACGACTAGAAATCTGCTATAGAAATTGATTTCTTCCTTTCTTTTCTTTCTTTCTTCTAATTTCAAAACCTGAATCGGTCACATTAGTGCATGTGTCTTTTCTTTCTTCTTTTTCTTTCTTTATTTCTACTATAAAATCTTTATTCCGAGCTTTTGCTTCTCCTTTCATCCCCAATCCTTTTTCATTTTGTGGTGATTTCTGTCTTTACTTTTTTTATTTCATCACTTTCATTCTTTCTTTCTTTCTTTCTTTAATGTTCTTTGTAATATTTTCTTTTTCATACTTTTTGTTCAAGTAAATTCATCGTGTGCGTGTTTTAAAGGATAATTGTGAAGTTTTAAAATCACTGTTGTTTTTACACCTCAAAACCTAATTAGATACCATTTATATACCATCAGAAATTTATTCTATAATCTTTTTTTACTTCAAAGGGTAAATAAAACTTTGACCTTTTGTAGCAAGTTTTGAAGCGGGGGGTAAAGGGAAGTAACTCGCGAGGCTACAGATTGATTTTGATGTGTCAAAAACGGCTAATATGTCAAAGCACCAAACAGTTCCAGAAAAGAATCCAAAATTGCAATATGAGTAAAGGTATAAAAAAAATAATTCATAAGTTATATACCTAATATACTAGGTAAAAAGAACATTAGGTTTATAAGTTCAAAAAATTCCTTCTAGACTTTTACTTAATAATGGTCCTAATGTGCAAGGATAGTGATATTAATTTATGTACACCCGAAAGAAGCCATATAGTGCTTGCTTGATATGAAAACGGGAAAAGTTCTTGATTTAACATAACCCTCTGTTGTTCGGGCAGGTTTAGCTCAGTCGATAGAGCATTGGCCAAGGAATCGAAAGGTTTTGGTTCTCGCCAACTCAATGTATGAGTAGCACAGTTTGGTTGATCTGATTTCTGTGGTAAAGTTTTGATAAAAGACCAAATGTGAATTTGGAAGATAGTGTTGCGCCAATATTACATTTTTGGAATAACAGTTTGCAATGAAAATCAGTATTACAAGTTTGTATTTGCTTGATCTTCACCAGGTCACATTGACATAATGACGTGGGAAGTCACGCACAAACCGAAGCTCATGCAATGGCCAGTGAAAAAGGTGCATGATCCTTTCGGTATCTCCCTTTTGAGGCGCCTCGGGCACTGGGCAATAAACCCGTCTCTGCCCCTATCGGACGAAGGGGCAGATGCTTTCTGAGGGTGGAGATAGCCTCTTGGGATCACGCTATTTATTTTATATCTTACCGGTCCAGAAGCCGAAGCTAGTAGACACAGGGCTTGGAAGCTACATAAGAATTTTACTAGTTTTTACTGGGCTCGATCACCGAAGTTTAAATATGCAATTACCTCACTATTAGCCACTAAACCAGTTATATGCCTTACATTTCTTATTTTAGGTAGCAGTAAGAAATATATAATATATATATATATATATATATATATATATATATATATATATATTTGTGTGTGTGTGTGTGTGTGCGTGTGTGTGTGTTTTGTGTATACAATCTCAAAACTAACATATATTTATTTACCAACCCCTCCGCACGAGCAAGATGTGGCACAAGGTCAATTTCTTAAGCCGAGCTTGACAGGTTTGAATTAAGAGTTTTCCTTCTCCTAGACCGGTTACCTAAACAAGGTTAAAGAACTCAATCTGTCCTACTATTTCCCAAAGCTAGAGGGAGAGTAGGATTCATACCTTTCCCAAGGGTATTGGCGCTAAGTGAAATGCAATTACCACGTCCAGGATTTGAACTCTGGGCGACGAGTCCATTTCCCATGAATTTAACCATTACACCACGCTATTCCAAAACTAATATATTTATGTATTATTATCATTGCCCTATCATAGATATTGAGCACTCTGCTAATAATACTGTATATATTGGCATACTTCTGTCTGACCAAGTGAGATAATGTTAACCATACACTGTGGCTATATATATATATATATATATATATATATATATATATGTGTGTGTGTGTGTGTGTGTATGTGTGTGTGTGTGTGTGTGTGTGTGTTCTTTCGTTTTAAAATACTTATTCAGGAAGATGGAAAGAAAAATTGTTAAAAAGAAATTTCTTAAAGACAGTAAAATAAAAAGAAAAGAAAAATAAGTTCAGCTTGGTTTCGTCATTTTCCCCCATTTATTCGTCTCTGCCTCATTACACCGACATTGATACTTGTCGTGACAGCGCAAGACAGTAATTGTCTTTTTTCCCGCCCTAGGCGACAACGCCGGTCAGAAACGGGAAAATGTCGAACAGAGATTATAGGATAAACTTTTAAGATATTTTCTGACAGAACGTGTCCCCGAGGTTCAGGAATCGGTGGTAGTTAGTTGTCTTCCTTTGGAAACCCCGCAGCGAATTCATTTCCGTGAATAGCTGACCTCAGATTTTACCCAATTGTGTGGCTTGGCTCAAATTTTGGTCCCAATATTTTCTTTTGCCACCTTTACAGTAATAGCTTGTCACCATTACTGCCCTCTCTCGCATTATCGCTTCCGCTCTCTCTCTTCTCTCTCTCTCTCTCTCTCTCTCTCTCTCTCTCTCTCTCTCTCTCTCTCTCTCTCTCTCTCTCTCTCTTTAAGTAAAGATAGCGTGGACATGGTGTCAATGGCACCTGATTACTGAGAGTTTCTCGCACATGCAATCTTCATCTCTCTCTCTCTCTCTCTCTCTCTCTCTTCATATATATATATATATATATATATATATATATATAAAGTATTCCCAAAAACCTTTACAGTAATAGTAAATTTTCATCACCCCACCCCTTCTCTCTATCTATCTACACACACACACACACACACACACACACATATATATATATATATATATATATATATATATATATTTCATATATGTATATATACAAGCAAAAATGGAATCAACGGCGTCTGGTTACTGACAGTTTTCTCGCCTATGCGATCTTCATTATATTATATATATATATATAAATATATATATATAATATATATTTGTGTGTGTGTGTGTGTGTGTGTGTATGTGTGAAATAGAAAAACACATAAGTATTCAAAAAAAAGATGAATTTATTCTTGATGCTGAAGTCGACGTTATAACGTTTCAATTATTAATAAACCTTCATCAAGAGATGCAAAAATGGTTGTGTATGTAAGGATAGATGTATTTATATAACTTGGTTATATTCGAAGAAAGGCCCATAATCGAATTCAGTACAGTGATCACCTTCGGACGTACGTGACCGGATAAACGGTAAGAAGTGTGTGGTGTTTCTAGGGACACCATAGATTAAAACACGAGAATAGCATAAATTGCCTGAATTTAGTCTCATGAAACTTGAGTAAGAGTTCTTTAGGATATGAATCGAATCAGTGTGTTGTTTAAATTAACGAATCTAACTTAATGTTGTATTATTAGTAGTAAGTAAAGTAAAGTCGTCGGGGCGGCCTAGTGTCGGTATCGGCCAATGAGTGAGGGAGTCTATCCCCTTTTCACTAGCGCTAGAGATCGTTTTTGCGTCTGAGGTAGGGCGTCACACCTACCATCAGCTCCTTACGAGGGTCGGTATCGAACTAGGAACCTTGTGGTTTCTAGCCGAACGCTCTACCGACTGAGCTAACACCTTAAAGTTAGCCGTGGGTGGCAACCCGTGATGATTAAGGATGGAACCCTGGCGGCTCCGCAGCAACAATCCACTTTGGCCCTTACCTAGGCGAAACGGGCGATCAATCTGCTAGTTACGTCAAGCCCTAGTACCTATATGATTTTCCCATCCCGATTTCCTTTATGGCAAGCCCCAAACCTTTTTTATCACATATGTGCTAGAAAGCGGTGTCTAGTGTATGATGTTAACTCAATCTGATGGTAAAGTTCCAAATCTGGAACTCTGGGAATGTGGAGTACCTCTTCATCACCATTTCTCACAGGTCCACTCTAGCCCGGTGTGTATTACCTGTTAGGGTCCCGTCTCTGGCTTAAATAGAAAAATGGAGGTTAAATCGAACTTAACGGACTTAAGTTTCACCATCGTATATCACCCCGTCGAAAGAAAGAAATACCAAAAATCAGGATATTAACCGTATCTTTAAGAATCTGTGCTACACCTCAAAGATACGTAGTTCAAAGTTAATTGACCTTATAGGAGCTATTTTCGTATTTTCCCGGGGAGTTGTCTGCCCGTTTAGTGTCGCTGGTTCCCGCTAGGGGCCTCGTGTATTTAAGCGGCTGATTTGAACTTCTCTTCCGCTTTGCCTGCTGCTCGACCTACGAGACACAATGAAGTAGTCTTATGACTACCCCTTTCTTGGTGGGGCTTTGGTCCCCCTTACATTACTGTAAGTGATTTATACAGCATGGACTATTCTTAGTCTCATGTCTGTACCTTCATATTAAGTGTACGTTTGTATTACCTTGTCAGTGACTTTTATGTATGTATGTTTATGTACACTATTCTATCTTCTATTCTTTATGTATCTCGTGATATCCATGTGCTGTATACCTATTAAATGTTTTGTCTATCAAACCTTGTCGGAGTTGTATGTTCAATTATGACTTTGAACCTTACAACCTGAAAAAAGTAAACTTTTTTAAAAAATAACTAGTGCATTATATATTTTATTCATTAATATATCAACACTGAACATTTCATTAAATTCGAATAATTCCCTGATTTTTAGTATTTTCTTCGGTGGGGTGACATACGATGGGGGAATTTAGGTCTGTTAAGTTCGATTTAACCAAAATGAGTTTAACACAATGTGTGTTTTTTTTTAATTGATTACCTATTAAAAATGAATAAAACAAAACATCTTTTGCATAAAATAACCCAACAAGGATTGACATGCCATAGAATCCAAGCAATCAACCAATCAACAGCTGCTTTTGGCAGGACTTAAGCAAGTAATATGAAAATGATTTCTAGATAATTGATAGAACATGATTACTGGCGGGTGGATCGCTTGTGATGATCAATCTTGAGTTATTTTACTATTTTAATCATAAATGTCTTTTGCTGTGTTTCCAAGATTACTTCTTTGACTTTGAAGGAAAATTACCAATTTGTAAATAAAATACATAAAATAACCCAACAAGGTTATTATACCGTAATATCTAACCAACTAATCAATCAACCTATTTATAAACATCGATTGTTACAGGACTTTCACTGTTCTATTTGTTATTTGTAGAGAAAGTTACGTTGATTGCAATTTCTCAAGACATTGGACTGAACTCGGCTTTTCGGCTGGGGCGTTAGAATGCACCAACTGCACCTCTGCAGAGGGGTAAGACTCCCTCAATGGGGCCACCTGTTGGCCGTGGGTGGCGACCCGTGATGCTTAAGGATAGAGCCCAGGTGGATGAGCAGTTCATGACATGCAATACTCCACTTTGGCCCTATCTTGGGCTAGACGGGCTGTCGGAGAGGCCCCCTCCGATCAATCGGCTGGTCACGTCAAGCCCTAGCACCTATATGATTTTCCAAACCCTATTGCCCTTATGGCAAGCCCCAACCCCTTTTTATCATATGGGTGCTAGAAGGCGGTAGCTGCAGGTCTACATGTCCTGGGAATGACGTTAAACTCTATCTGATGGTGAGGATCCAGTTTTGGAGGTTTGGGGAATGTGGAGCACCCCTTCATCACCATTGCTCCCTGGTCCACTCTGACCCGGAGTGGTAGAACCTGTTAGGGTCCCATCTATGGGTTAAATAGAAAAATGTATATATAAAAAATTGTATTATCCATTAAGAATTGATTTATTTCTAAACTTTATCGGCATTAAATGACCCACTGAGGTTGATATGCCGTAAAACAAAACAAACCAAACCATGAACTCGGCTTTATCTCCAGATTGTGTTATCGATCACGGATGAATGTCGTATGATTTCAAAATAACTTTATCTTAATCCTTCTTTGCAAATACCTGGTTACAGCTAAGCTTTATTATAATTAACTAAAGGCTTAGCCAGAAACAAGCTGGTGAGACCTTTTCAGCTAATCAGATAAACTATGTCAAAGTATTTGTTTTACATATCGATAAATGCACTGTACCTGCTGTACACTTAGATATATATCCCAACTGGTAGAGCTCTCTGAAAGGGAATTTAGCTGACGGTCACCGTCTTGGCTTAAAAATAGCAAGGCTCTCCTATTACACGTATATGTACTCTCTGTCGACCTTGATATATATACGAATGTATATATTCATCAATTAAGTTCTTATTCGTGCTTGTAGCTGCTAATGATGGCACAGAGGGCTAATAACTCTGATTGAAGATAAATCGGGTGGGTTTCGATCGCGGCTGGAGGTAGCCATATAAAATTATTTGTAAGGGTTTTGTGTATACATTACATATTTGTTGTCTAGGTTATAATAAATAAAAACTCTTTTTAAGCATGAACAAATGGTCAATGTAAGTACCCAAATAGACTGATATCTAAGAAATAAGTTTGACTTACTAATTATGTAAGTTTCCAAATAGACTGATATCTAAGAAATAAGTTTGACTTACTAATTAATAATGTAAATGATACTGAACTTAGGAGATATCTATTATTATAATAAAGCTGAGGAAATCAATGATTGTTTGTTAAAGGCTTTTTTCCTATTTAGTTTAATGACATAAAATACATCCAAAAATATTCCTTAGTTTTGGGATTAAGTCATGTTTGAAATTTTGAAATAACCCAATAAAGGTTGATATGCCGTAAAATCCAACCAAGCGTGAAACCAACCAGTCATTGTACGAAATGTTCGGCATTGGTTCGATGAATGCTGGAAGATATTCTGTAATATTTCAAAATTATAGGGACAGCTGGGTAAACAAGTTAGGGCTTATCAAATAAAAGGACTGAATATTAATGACTGACAAATACTTTTCACGTGAAGTATGTTGATAGTTTTAAGCTCTTTTTTTTTTTTTGGAGGATATCAGAATTTTTTTTAATGAAAAATCATTATATTTCTTTTTTACCTGAAATGATGTTAATTTTGAAAAGTGACAATGTACTCTTAATATCAACCCCCTGGAAAAAGTTATTTCTGATTCTTATTAAGTATCAATTTTTATCAATCAGACGTTGGGATCGATGGCTGAACAGAAGTCACAGATGCCGATTGACCTGTTATCGATCTGAAATGAAATACGAGATCACATATCGGCAAAATTAGCATTATGAAAAAAAGAATTACTTTAATATACTGACCTATTGGATAACCCGCAGATTGTTGATTGTAATTAATCAATAGCGAAATCACTCTATCGATCAACTAGATAACTTTTATTTCACTGGAGAAATTATATATTATTCCTTTCGAGTTTTTTTACGACGGATTTAACTGGAGATTTGTGACTGAAGACTGAGTGTTAGCAAGTCACCTTAGATTTCCAGGACTCTTCTAAGGTATTCTCTAGTATGAAATGCGCGAGAATTTGTACCATTAAGAAAAAAACATTAACAGACCGACTGATTGTGTTATTATTGTTGTTGTAGTTTTGTGATGTTGTAATTAGTCTTTCTTTGCTTTTTCATGTGTATTCTTGTAGTCCATGAATTGCCCTATCAACACACTACTGGATGCTAGAGTGTTCTTTTCGTTTTCCTTTTCTTGTAACGTATAGTATGTCAATGTCATCTCTAGGGTATAAGACCTTGTGAATCATCAATTTTCTTGTTCTGTGGTACATATTCATGATTGTGCTTGGGATGACGTCATACTATCTGTTGTTAAAGTTCCAATCCTGGACCTCAGGGAATGTGAAATACATATTCTTCACCATTACTCCCAGTTTTACTCTATATTATCATATATGTGCTAGAAAGCGGTGGCTGAGGGTCTTAATATCTTATGTATGACGTTAAACTATCTAATGGTGAAGTTCTAATTCTAGAGCTCCGGGGAATGTGGGATACACCTTCTTCACCATGACTCCAAGCTCCACAATGACCCGGAGTGGTACTACCGGTTAGGGCCCCGCCTATCAGTTAAACAGAACAAAATGAGTTTAAAAAATGAGTGCCCATTAAGAATGAATAAAACAAAAACATCTTCGGCATTAAAATGACCAATGGGTTGACATACTATAAAACCAACCAACATATTCATGAGCTTCTTTCTAAAGAAACGATCTGAATATCTTACCATGGATTTTTTCTCATGCGGGGTTTCATTAGTAACCGTACATAGCATGCTCCTGGTGCATTGAAGCGCATATGGGAGTACCATCTCCTACATGGGAGATGTAGACTCTGAAAATGAAATGGTTTTAAAAAATGGAACATAAGATACGGTCATTTACCTAATTTACTCAAATTATCAGTGAGTCAAATTATTAGTGAGGTGTAATAAAAAAAACTGTAAAACAAGAAAATAACTCTTTAATTGCTTCATTTACAAATTTTATGGGTACATACAGTAACTAAGATGAAATTCAATCGAAATAAAAAAGTAAACTGAGTTCAAAAATGCTACAGGAGTTGGTTAATATGGGATATGTGATCCTTTTTGGTAATGACTTACGAAAGTTCCTGGTGCTTCGGACATGTCAATTTCTGGATTTTCTCTTTTTTTAGCCAATATTCCAGATGCTCTTTGAGGATGGCTATATAAGCATCTGTGGTTATTTTCGTAACGTCAGATATTGTTTCCCAACTTATTCCATTATAGCGTTCGACTAGACCATTACCACGTGGATTATAAACAGTCGAGTGACTCCGAGCTACATCATGTATATTCAAAAATGAAATTAATTCTTTAGAAATAAAAGAGTTTCCTCTGTCAAAGTGAATATATGCAGGTGGTCCAAATATACAGAAGAGTTTCTGCAAATAGTCAATAATGGTTTGAGAAGACAAGTCCTTGTGGGGAAAAACAAATAGGAATCTGCTAAATTTGTTGATTACTGTCATTTTTTACTGCATATTTTACCAGAAAAATTGGTTGGTGCATAATTATTGCAGCTTTTTTTTTCAACAAATGTTATTCAACTACAAAAACAGAATATCGGACACGTTCCACTTTGATGTTATTGGAGAATTCGTGGGAGATCCACACAGCCAATTTCCATACTTTTCCGAGCTTTTTGAGACGACAAACGGTGGTCAAAGGGTCCACATTGCAGTATTCGGCCAAAATTCTCTTTTGTCCTCTTTCACGGCTGCCAAAAGTGCCTGGTCGTTGAATTTGGATAGTTGACCTCTTTCTTCTTCATCTCCGAGGTTTGTATCACCCGATTTGAACTTCCTAAACCATCTTTCAACTTGGCATTTGCTGATTGTTCCATCACCAGGGAAAATCTTTTTTTATAATTCATGCCTACCTCAACTGAAAACCAAAAAATAAAAGACAAAATGCCGAATATAATTTCTTAATTCAGAAAATAAACATTTTCACTCTACTGTTGCATGAGATGCTTTCTTCTATTTGACACTGGTCAACACGGTTTTTTTTGTGGGGGGGGGGCTAAGAACCCCCCATTTTTTAGCTAATTTGATGGAGCTGATTCTAGAATTGACCTTAGTTTTCAATAGTTTCTCTTACGTCTTATTTTGTTGATTATCAATCGTAAAATGTTTCAAATAATCTGGGCAACTTAAACAAAAGAGTAATGGATTTGTTGCTGTTGTTGTTGTTTTTGTTGTTGCTGTTGTTGTTTTTGTTTTTTTACTGTTGCAAAATGACTGTGCTGAATTTCAACCTTTATCAAAGTTGATGGAGCATACTATAACGAATGTAGATATAATTTTCTATACGCATTCTGAAAAGAAAGGATTATTTCTATGAAACAAATTAAACAAACCGCCAGTTTTATTGTTTTTGTCGAATCAAAATTCTTATATGGGGGGGGGGGGAATATATGGGGCGAAATAGACCTTCGAATCAACAAGCTCCCGCCGAGGGGGACCCAAAAACAAGCGAATTCTCAGTCTTCTCACAAGCCAGACCCTCTGTTGGTCAACACATTCTTCGTCTTCGTTTAGCAACTGAAAAATCCGTCGTCGTAGTCGAAATAATCTTTAGCAGTTCAAAATCGCATTTCCTATTTAGTTTTGTTTCTGTTGGACTAAAATCCATTTCTTCACTGGGTCGTTCGCAAAGCGCTTCGTCGTCGACTGCTTCTGCTGCTGCTGACTCACGACCAGCGCTCAATTCACTTGTCATTTATGGACATATTTATCCAAACATCCGGGCACGTCAGTCAACTCGATTCCGTCCAGTTCCTACATCGCATCTGTTTTCGCATGCTGGAGGACGCGGGTTCGATCCCGGCAGCCAAGACAATGTCTTGCTCCCTTTCCTGTCTCATTCTCCGTCACAATTATTGAAATAAAAGTGTTACGATTCGTGTGGCCATTTTTTAGTTGTTCATTCATTTAGTTGTTAGCAGTTTTACAGTGGAGATTCCTTGTGGCACCAAGTTTGATCCTTTCTTGAATTAGAAAGATGCAGTATCAGTGTTAATCCTTGTCCGCTGATCAGTCCTTAAAGTAAGAGTTGTATCAGATATTATCCTGGCTGGAAGTAGACAGTTGTATATTCATCAGCTTATCCTTGTCTTGAAGTAGAGAGTTGTATAATCCTCGTCTGTTGGTCTGTCCTTCTCCAGCGAGTAATTTTAGGACAATTTATCAACGCCTTTAAATAGAAAATTAAATACATGTTTGGGCGTTTTTGATGGGCCGATTTAGCTACCGTTGTTTTGGAACAGTTTATAAATATAAGTCTTGGTCATTATCACACGTTAAATCATCCAATAAAAAAGCGAAAATAATTATGCACCATCCCAATATTTATACTTTTTATTAAATTTCCTTTTTATATTTTACGTTAAAACCCCTTAACTTCATGTGTTACATAATATATGCAGTTGCATAAGATTATTGTCAATCCCCTGTATTTCTAAAGGGATGGCCCTTTTCATATCACGGGTGGGACTTTCCATGGAATAGTACAGAAAGCCCGCGAAATACGTGAAGTCACGTGGGACCTGGTTGGGTCCTCAGTTTCAGTTTAGACGTCAGGCAGAGAAGATGTCCTGCCTTAACTGGAACTCACTGCATACGCGCGATATGTTAGTCAGGTGTTTAGTTACATGAAATGTTTAGTTAAGTACATAAAAGCTTAAGAAAATAACACGGTGTTGTGATTAATGAATGTCTTGGTGACCAGACTGATCTAGAAGAAGAAATGAGTTAAGTGCGACCGACCACCAAGACGAAGTGATGTTAGAGGAGACGCTAGAAGAACTTAAGATATCAAAGACGCCAGAAGAAGAATAGAAGTAAGTAAAGAAGAGTATACAACACATGTAAATACTTTTAATCATTAGCATTGCATATAAAAAAACATTTTAAAAATAGAATAAAATCTGTATTCAATTTCGAGCAAATTGAATATGGAATAATGTGAATATTACTATTACGTAAGAAAAAAAAAGGATTCTCAATTGTTACGACTTACATTCCTTTCTGTCTCAGATATACATGCAATGTATTTTCTTAATTTCTCCATTGAGCATTGCTCCAAGAGTATTATCCCAGCTATGCCAATGTATTATTATTAAAAAAAATTCTGAGACGCGCGATCCTATTCATAAAAAATAACCTTAACGATGATTGGATGTGGAATTGGCCAATCAGGAGTAAAGGGGTCGAGGACTGTGTTGGCATATTCTATATTAAGCCATTTTTCTGTTGGCGTTGGACATGGGTAGCGAGTTGGAAACTGATCGTCTCCAACGGGCTCTGGCTGACTGAGGGGGGTTTATGTTGGAAGACCCGAAACCCCCTTATGAAGCCAGTCTATAACATAATTGACGACGCTACCCTGCGCTGTGTAGTCTGGCGTATTCCAAACATGTAGGAGAGTTTAGTTTCCAGCAGTTTCCTTGTTCTTTTGAGTCACCTATAAATATTTTCTTTCATTTCTGCTTCTAACATTCCCAGGTATTTGTAATTTTCTTTTTTCCTCTGGTGATTATCTGATTTATAGCCATATTTCTTCAGTTGTTCTTTTTCAAAATTCCATTTTTTTTCGTTATGAGAGTTGTGCATTTCTCAACTCCAAATTCCATTCCAATATCTTGGCCAAAGATCTAGCTTCTTTCGAATTTCTTTTCATTCCTGGGAAATATCTTGACATCATCTATATAGTCAATGGGTTAACATTTATTGCGATTTTGCAGACTCTTTGGAACCTTCTTAGGATAAATGTTATTATTATTATTAATATTATTATTATTATTATTATTATTATATTATTATTATTATTATATTATTATTATTATTATTAAGGAGTTTTTCACACCTGCCGTAGCCGGTATTTCACTGGAAACTGAGAGACAGCAAGTCTCTTCAAGGACCCTTCTGGGCATTCTAGCCGATCTTAACAGTGCTGTAGTTTGGATGGTCTCGATTCATCCTCTGATTTTCAATTCACCCAAATTATTTTCCAAAGGCAATTATAATTGGTAGGACCCTCACCTTCATGTTCCTCAATTTTCCCAGTTCTCTGGCAAGGTCCAAGTATTTGTCTACGAGATGACAGGTTCTCTTCTTGTTAATCAATACTAGGCACGGTCTACCGGCCGGGATTAGGTGATCCATCAGTATCTCAAAGTTCCAGAGAATTTCATGCGTCTCATTCTCCGGACAGATTCAGGTTTGTGCATATACCAGTTTGTTGCATTTTGGAAATTGAATTTTTGCACAATTCCCAGGGGATCATCTTTCCCAGCCAGTCGTGCCTAGTCTTGTACTCTCTTTGTGCTAGTTTGTTACATTCGCTTATTATATGATTAACTGTTTCTTCTGTTACCACACATGATCTGCTGGAACTGTAAAATCCACAAGTTGACATGTTTTCTTTTTCTTTTCTTTTGTTTTTTGGGTTTTTTTGTTAATCAACACTAAGTCTAGTTCCCTGGCTGGGATAGGATGATCCGTCTTTATCTCTGTTATTATTATTATTTACTACTTTTGAGTTTTCACATCAGCATTAACTAATGGTCTTTCACTGGAGTCTGAGTGACAGCAAGTCTCCTCAGGGTATTCTGGCAGATTGCAGCAGTGCAGTGTTTTGAATGGTTTCAATCCTTCCTCTGATTTCCAAACTTTCCAAACCCTTTTCCAATCCTTTTGGGAATGTTCCAAGTGCACCAACTACAATTGGTATCACTTTGACCTTCATATTCCATAACTTTTTCAGTTCTCTGGCTAGGTCCAGGTATTTGTCCATTTTTTCATTTTCCTTTAGCTTCACCCTGTGATCTGCTGGCACTGCAAAATCCACCAGTTGACAAGTTCTTTCTTTTTTGTTAATCAACACTAGGTCTGGTCTTCTTGCTGGGATAAGATGACCCGTTTTTGTTTCAAAGTCCCAGAGAATTTTATGCATTTCGTTCTCAAAAACAGATTCTGGTTTATGCATATACCATTTTGTTGTACGGTCAAATTTTATTTTTTTGCATAATTCCCAGTGGATCACCTTCCCAACCAAATCGTGTCTAGTCTTGTATTCTCGTTGTGCTAGTTTGCTACATTCGCATTATTATTATTATTATTATTATTATTATTATTATTATTATTATTATTATCATTATTTTCTACTTCGATATAAAATCATTTCTAGAGTTAATACAAGTTATATAAAAGTTAAGGGAACTTCACGTATTTATAATAAGATTTTAAATTAGACGCATGATCGAACTTAAGGATTATCATGAAATCATGCCATGAATGTTTAATATAAATATTTTAATAGCCGCAAACCATTGCGGTTATCTATTTTCGTAATTCATAATAAGTACTACGTTTATGGAAATATATTTCAACCTTTACACGTTACATACATACATGCATACATACATACAATCATACAGACGAATGCAGACGTATATATACGCATACAATAACAGACATTTTTATAATTTCAATTCAAATATTCATGAGGATTTGATCAACTCCTCCAGCAGTACAATTGCCATATCTGATACAACACACACCACACACACACACACACACACACACATATTATATATATATATATATATATATATATATATATATATATATATGAGGTGAGGTAAAAGGAAGAATGAACAAAAATGATGACTCAAATAAGTCCAAGTGGGGAAGAAATATTTCGTCCTTCTGACGCGAAGGACTTCCTCAGTCGATTTTACCTCATCTTGCACTGTCGGATTTTACTCCAACCTCCTATTTCATATATATATATATATATATAATATATATATATATATATATATATATATATATATATATATATAGCATTATTACTTCTTAAATACCAGAATATACTATTTCTCTGAATGTTTGAGATGAGGCTTGATGATTAGTATTATCTGCATTATTCGGACTATTGTCCCTATCTTCATTGTTATTTGTAGAACGTTTCGGTCGATATTCCCCCCGGCCTTCTTCAGGTATTTTTTGTCGAACTCGGGAACCTTCTTTTCGGACGCGGGAACCTTCTTTTCGAACTCGGGAACTTTCTTGTCGTAATCGGGAGCCATCACTGATACCCCCGTGGACTAAATAAAGGTTTAAGTTCGAAGTTCTGTGATGGCTCCCGATTACGACAAGAAAGATCCCGAGTCCTAAAAGAAGGTTCCCGAGTCCAAGTAGGTTCCAGAGTCCGACAAGAAATACCTGATAAAGATAGATCACTTCTTTGCTTGCAAGTATGCTCGAGCGTGTTTGTACATTGCTTAGACTTTTAAGATGTCTTATTTGGTTGGTTTGGTTTGGTTGGTTGGGTTTTACGGCATGTCAACCCTTTGGGTTATTTTATGCCGAATACTTCTATTGGTAATTTGGTATTCAAAAATGTTTAATGCCGAGTTTTGAAATAAATTCATTTATAATGGATAATACAATTTTGTTTATAAACTTATGTTTTATATTTAACCCATAGATTGGACCCTAACAGGTACTACCACTCCAGGTCAGAGTAGACCAGGGAGCAATGGTGATGAAGGGGTGCTCCACATTCCCCAAACCTCCAAAACTGGAACCTCACCATCAGATAGAGTTTAACGTCATTCCCGGGACATGTAGAGCCGCAGCCACCGCCTTAAGATAAAAAGATAAAATTTTTAGGGTAGATTAGATCAGTCGTTTGGCCGTCTTTGGTTTTATTCGGTAGTCATTCGCGCGACGTATATTTTCATTAATTCGACTTGTGTGTTTGAAGTCCGAAAATTTCTTCGACAACTGAGGTCTTTTTTAACTCAATGTTTTTGTTCGACTACTTCAGGGTTGTTCGAGAACCGAGGTTCCTCTGTAGTTACTTTTGAACGCAGATGTCTCACTGGATATTGATTTTCTATGGATTAATAAGGTCACAATGACACACGTGCACACACGCACGCATGTAGTCCCCCCTCTCTCTCTCTCTCTCTCTCTCTCTCTCTCTCTCTCTCTCTCTCTCTCTCTCTCTCTCTTCTCTCTCTACACACACACACACACTCTCACACACACACATGCGCATATAGGAGTTCATGCACTTGTTATTTACAAGGATTTATCTAGTTTAGCGTTGTAATATTTTACGTAGATCTGCTCGTCATCCGGATTACGCTATCGATCAAGATAATTGTTGTCTCAGCAAGGTCAGAGTGGATGACCAGTATTTGCAGTGTGTGAGGACAAATGCGTTTTTGTATCCACACATATATGCATACGTGTGTGCACATGAATATCTATCTAATTCAGTTCAGATCTATCTATCTATCTATCTATCTATCTATCTATCTAATTCAGTTTAGTTCAGATCGATCTATCTATCTATCTATCTAATTCAGTTCAGATCTATCTAGCTAATTCAGTTCAGATCTATCTATCTATCTATCTATCTATCTAATTCAGTTCAGATATATCTATCTAATTCAGTTCAGATCTATCTATCTATCTATCTATCTATCTATCTATCCATCTTTCTTATTCAGTTCAGATCTATCTATCTATCTATCTATCTATCTATCTATCTATCTATCTATCTACGTATCTATCTAATTCAGTCCAGCTCTATCTATCTATCTATCTCTCTTATTCAGTTCAGATCTATCTATCTATCTATCTATCTATCTATCTATCTAATTCAGTTTAGTTCAGATCGATCTATCTATCTATCTATCTATCTAATTCAGTTCAGATCTATCTATCTATCTATCTATCTATCTATCTATCCATCTTTCTTATTCAGTTCATCTATCTATCTATCTATCTATCTACGTATCTATCTAATTCAGTCCAGCTCTATCTATCTATCTATCTATCTATCTATCTTATTCAGTTCAGATCTATCTATCTATCTATCTTATTTAGTTCAGATATATCTATCTATCTATATTCTTAGAATTCTGGTATAGGAAGCAAAATGGATAATGTAGAATGGATTGCTGTCAATATAAGTACACAGAAAATAGTCAGTTTGTGCCTTCTGACTTCCGTGGTCTTGTGTCATACTTGAATCAGACTGACACATAACCATATCGGGAGGTGAAAGAAGGCGCGAAGTATTTAGAATTTAAAAAATCTTTCTCCTGTAAATTAAATAAATGATTTCTTTGATACCAGGACTCCTCGAGGAGTAATAAATTGAAACAAATGTCTGAAATCCTCACCCCACAAAAAGTACCACCACCCCAACCCCACCACTAAAGACTCTCCAGCTGTGAATCGTGACGGAAAGAGGCACCGACAATAGGACTGATAAAATGTATACAGAACCGAATGAAAAAGATTCACGCATAGAAACAGTAGTTCATTAGTTCTTTATTATTTGTAAAAGCCATATCATTTAAAAAAACATATTTTTTCTTTCTCTCAAGCTGTGTATAAAGCAATATCACAATTTCTTGAGTGTCAGATTTTGTTTTAAGTGACAGCTATAAATGTTTTTCTTAATAATTATTAAGCTACCCCACCCCTAATTCTAGTGTAATGGTTCATGAGGTAGCAATCATTTATTCATCTCTTGTCAGATTATGAGAATCTCTCTCTCTCTCTCTCTCTCTCTCTCTCTCTCTCTCTCTCTCTCTCTCTCTCTCTCTCTTCTCTCTCTTTATATATATATATATATTATATATATATTAATGTTGTACCGGCCGTTCCTACAGTGGGGAATTTACACCGGTTCTCACTATAAATAGTGAGACACCGAGTGGAAAGGTCGTACTGTTCCCGTTAACGACAAGCTAGTCGTACATGTACCATTATTGTAAATACACTTGTCTTATTTTACCCTATCTCGACTTGACTTCTTTTTACTGTTGGGACTAACATCACAACAATTAATAATGGAGATTCGCTTTCGGTTTTTGTCTGTAACAAAAATTACGTCACTGCTTACGCCACATTACCCAAAATCGTCATAACAGAATAAATACACTCAAAATTTGAACATGCAACATTAGATAGTCCTCATTGGTTTTTTTTAAACAAGTTTTAATTAATACATGACTGGTATTATATATTTATATATAGTTTGTTTATTTTAATACATATTTAAAATTTACATTTCAAATTGTTTTATCTTTTAATCCTTTAATGAATTTGATGATTTTACTTACTTAGAGTATAAACTCGCTGACATTGGATTTTTTACTCCCACCCTCAGGCAATATGTTTCAAAAATCTATTTTTACATCGCCCAGAGGGCGTTTTTTATTTTGTACTAGTATATATAATATTAGTAGAGGAAAAGAGTTAGGCGTCTACCATGGTTTCAATCCAACCTTATCAGGCCCCAACCTTACGCTTAACTGTCGATGTAATTCCTAAGTTAAACTGAGATATATTTATTTTCGGATAATAATGGTTGAACGCTATTTTATTTTTCTCTCAATTTTCACGAGCGGATAATTCTACTCGTTTATTTATTTGTTAATTCTAATTTGTGTATTATTATTAATTTAATTCTAATTAAAAATAACAGTTAGTAAAACAGTTAAAATTTAAATCTAATTATATTTTAGGGGTTGAATATTATTAATCGATAATTTTCCACTGTTCTTTTCCGTATTTAACCTATTTAAAATTAATGCCTATTTAAAAAAATCCTAATTTATTTAGATAAATTTGATATTTTAATTCTAATAATATTTTAGTGACCGACCAAACCTATGTCTACAATTGCAGATTGATTCAATTCTTCTATTCAAAAATTCATTATTACTTAAAGCGGTCATTGGATACGATATATATATATATATATATATATATATATATATATATTCAGTCTTCTTTCACCCTGACCGGTTACCATAACAATGTGAAAGAGTCCAGTCTACCTTATTATTTACCAAGAGATGGGTTGGTGGGGTAAGAGGAGACGGATTAAATTCTTTCTTAAGGGAATTTGCGCTAAGTGAGATGTAAACAGCTTCGTCTGGAATTTAAACTCGTATTGCCGTGTCCATTTCCAAAGGCGATAACCGTTACGCCACTGTAGAATTTCGTATTAGGTCATCTGTATTCAGCTATATTGCAAGTCGAATCGGCACTGAGCATCAGAATGTTGGTAGGTAGTTTATATACATATTTTGACTGTTCCCCTATGTACCTTAGCCAAGTTCATTCCCTGGATTCTGATTGGCAGCTGGTTGTCAGTGTAAACACCTTGATACATGAATATCCAATACATGACCATGTTCTTATAGTCAGTACAAGGCCTGTATTTGTTTACAGTCTATCACTTTTTTGTCTGGTAACTGGACGCTAGTTACACCCTTCCTGTGATGATATGTGGATTCTGCATCTCTCCTTCTCCCCCATTACACGTGTGCAATGGTCTTTAAGGGGAAACTAATTCATTTCTGCCTATTGATTTTACAGTCCCGTGTCCCCGTAGGCATTCGTAGTATGAATTGATTTAATATTAAATCTTGTACGCTATATTTTTTTCTGAAAATCACAATTTTTTATTTTACTATTTATTTTGAAAGATTCAGTGCATGAATATAAGTTCCAAATCTATATTGTGTTGACGGGTGGTTAGAGAGACCACCTCTGATCAATCGGCTGGTCATATCAAGCCATTGTACCTATAGGATTGTCCCGTCCCTGTTGCCCTTGTGGAATATCCTAACCTTTTTTCTATCATATATGTGCTAAAAGGCGTTGACTAAGGTGTCCTGGATATGAAGTTAAACTGCATATAATGTTGAAGTTCCAGTTCTGGAACTCGGGAGAGTATGGGGTACCACTTACTCACAAATACAGCCTGACCCGGAATGGTAGTACCTGTTAGTGTCCCGCATACACGTTAAATAGAAAAATGAATTTTAAAAAATGTGTTAAAAATTGAGTTATAATACCCATTAGCATAAATAGAACAAAACATCTTCGGCATAAAATAACCCAACAAAGGTTGACATGCCCTAAAATCCACCCATTCTACAAACCAACACGCAAACAAAATCTATAATTTGAGGTGATCTGTATTTTCTAAGATTTTTTAAATTCCTAATTTTCTAATTTCAATATATATATTTACCAACCCCTCCGCACGAGCACGGTGTGACACCTGGTCAATTTATTAAGCGGAGTTTAACGGGTTTGAATTCAGAGTTTTCCTTCTTCTAGACTGGCTGCCTAACAAGGATTGAAGACCCAGTCTTCCCTACTATTTACCCATAGCTGGAAAGAGATTTGTTGGATTCATGCCTTTACCAAGAGAATTAGCACGATGTGAAATGCAAACAGCTTCATATAGGATTTGATCTCGTGTCGACGATCCCATTTACTATGAATCTAACCATTGCATCACGCACCTTCATTAGAAAGGTTAAATATAAATGTTCCTCACCTGCGAGATATTCACTTTTTAGTTGTTAATGAATACTTTCTCGTTAGCACTATTTACATTAAATAATTAACTGATATATTTTGCGTAATGTTTATTTTCGTTGTCTTTGGAACAACAGCGAGGGGGTTGGGGCTTCAGAATTGGAAACAAACAGAATCTTAGAATCTATTTTCTGATAAAGTTGGCAGTTGAGCAATGGCTTTCTTTCTTTCTATGAAATACCTTTTCGGATAATGGCTTGGAGGTGCAGTAGCCTCTTTTCACAGCACGCCGACCCGTCACCTGCCCGCACGTTCGCCTGCCTTTTCGCTCGCCACACACCGACCGGTCACCTGCCCGCACATAAGCCCGCACGTTCGCCCGCCACGAAGACGAAATTTCAACTGCTAAATTCTTGGCTGTCATCTTGCTGCATACAATTGTTTTGGATCAAAACGAACTGAAATAACAGGAATTCATCCCTCTGATGTTTTGCAGACATCTTAAAATTAGGAACAATTAACGACCGAATAGAATTCCTCAAACTCGCAGAGAACAATTTAAAACTCTTTTTTTTTTTACGGAACACTTTTGGTTGAGTGGATATTTTCTATTTTATTACTTCGTATTAATTTCAAAAATTTATATTCTTCATGTTAACAATTTCACCCGGTCCATTATTATAAGTAGCAAGAATATGCGCTGCCCTCCGGGCGTAAGTATACATTAATAAGAAAGACTAATGAAATTAAAGTAGAACACCTATAAAAACATTACATTTATTTTAATTCTATTTTAATTGGCTTCTATGTAAAATCATTTATAGGATTGATTTCAATACGTTTGAGAATAAAACAATAATATCAGATATCAATAACAAGTAATTATTTATTAAAAACGATTTTGTTAAAACTAGTATGTAAATTAACTACACCGTATATCATATAAACCTTTATCTTTTAGTGATATATAAGACACATTGCAGGACTTTAAATGCATTAATAACATGGGCTGTTTTGAGGCAAATCTAACAGATTTTTTTTATAGATACCTCGTTAATGTATAAGATTTATTAAATGAATTAATGATTATGATTATAGATTAGATACTCATTAATTGATACACTTACGCAATTCCTGTGGGAATTAGGACGTAAGCAGTCCCGAATCTCCATTATCATAAGATATCAAGAATATGAACGGGAGGCTCGCTTGTCCGAAAAACTTCTGGCATCATGTCATGCTGGGCACAGCAGGAGAAGTAAGAACGAACTCACAAGCGACATTCTTTTATGGGCTTCTGCACATGGACAAACTAGTGTTGGCCCATCAACAAAATCATATGCTCATCAGTACTGTATGGACACTGAATGTTGCTTAGAGGACATATGAAGATTGATAGGGAGGGATGGTGAGAAAGAATCAACACGACTTGATTATGGGTCATATTAGTATCCTTGATTTAGTTTTTTCATTTTAGTCATAGCGTTTCGATTATTATGTGTTCATTCAGCCTCTCCATTATGATGTGACACTATTTCTATATTTGAGCTAAAAATTATATAATGATGATAATATTAATGATAAATTGTTAACTGCATCATCACAGGGTGAATATGAAAGTAAACAAAAAGATAAAACAAATACCTGGACCTCGCCAGAAAACTGAAAAAATTGGAAATATGAGGGTGAGAGTGATTCTAATTGTAACTGGCGCACTTGGAGCGGTCCCCCAAAATTCAGAAAAGGAATTGGAAAAGGGTTTGGAATGTTTGGGAATCAGAGGAAGGATTGAAACCATTCAGAACACTGCACTGCTGCAATCTTCCAGAATACTGAGAAGAGTCCTGGAGATCTGAGGAGACTTGCTGTCACTCAGACTCCAGTGAAAGACCATCAGCTAATTCTGATGTGAAAACTCAAAAGGAGTAAAATAATATAATAATAATAATAATAATAATAATAATAATAATAATAATAATTTCTCAGAAATTCGAAAGATTCCTTACCGTTTTTATTTACAACAAAGTGAAAGTTGACAAATGCTACTTTGGAATTACCATCTCTATAACGTGTCATTTATCACCCAACATTGAATATGTTTATTACTATTACTGCAAATTCTACAGAATAATGTAAATTGAGCTTTTTTCAAAAATACATTTTACAGGACATCAAAAAACATTTTGAATATGTTTGATATAAACACAAGTCAGTTATACTGGGTATGACTAAGAAAGAGACAGAGACATTGACAAGATACCTAGCTATCCCAGTCTACAGGAAATACAAAAAAACACTTTGTTGACTTCGTCCTCAGGAGAGTAATATCAATGTAATTGAAGAAAAAAAAACACCCTAAATCATAGATACAACATAGAATACATACAATCACTATCTTATCTCACCCTAGGTCTTGGGACTGGGGAAGGATTGTAAGAAACCAAAAGTAATGCTGAAACCGAGTCACTAATAACTGGTGCACAAAACAAAGCCATAAGAACAAATTATATCAAAGCAAAAATCGATAAGATACAACAGTACAGCAAATGTAGGGTGTATGGTGACAGACGAGACAATACATAAAGTATTAAGCGAATGCAGCAAGTACCACAACGAAAAACACAAGGCTAGGCATGACTGGGTTGGAAAGGTGATCCACTGGGAATTGTGCAAAAAACCCTCAATATCCAACTGTTAGGGGGAGTTATCTCCCACTAACTATTCGAACCGGACTCTCTGAAAAGAAGGAGGGGAAAAATACTGACGGAGACCAGACAAGAACCGGACCAGGGTACGACGCACACATGTATCCTATCATCAAAAACCATTCCACTGTATTCCCTGTTAGTGATAATAAATAAAACAAAACATCTCGGGATACAACACGAACATACAACAAAATGATATATGCTTAAAACAATATCTGTTCTTAAAATGAAGCGCATAAAATTCGTCTGGGACTTTGAGATAAAGACGGGTCACCTTATCCCAGCCAGAAGATAGGACTTTGTATTGATTAACAAGAAAAAGAAAACTTGTCAACTGGTAGATTTTGGAGCTTAGAATAGAGACTAGAGTAACTGGAAATCAGAGGAAGAATTGAAATCATCTAGACAACAGCACTGTTGAAATCGGCTACAGAACAGTCCCAGTGACGTGAGGAACTAGTTGTCACCCAGACCCCAGTGAAAAACCATCAGCTGGTGTGACGAACTCTGGAGTAAATAATAATAATAATAATAATGATAATAATAATAATAATAATAATAAGGAAGAGCAAAGACAAACTACTTATGGCATTAGCTGATGGTCTTTCACTGGAGTCTGAGTGACAGCAAGTCTCCTCATGTCTCCAGGACTCTTCTGAATATTCTGGCAGATTGCAGCTGTGCAATGTTTGAATGGTTTCAATCCTTTCTCTGATTTCCAAACATTCCAAACCATTATTATTATTATTATTATTATTATTATTATTATTATTATTATTATTATTATTATTATAACTACAACAATATTGATTAGAAAATTATATTTTGTATATTTCCAATTATCTTTCATTACAACCTGAAAAACTTAATATAAAGCACTGCAGGTGAATTTAATGAACTTAACATTAATTAGATTATTAGCACATTTCTATTAAACGGTTCACCACTGACAGTTACTGAATTGAACAAATATTAATATATTCAATATTCACAATATTATGATGCATAGAACGCATATTGGATCAGAAATGGATTAATTTCACATTCTGTAAAAAATAAATTTCATAAACAATATAAATAATATATAATTTCAACTTTCTCTTGATTAAAACCTTTTAATTCCTTGTTTCTTTCTTTTCTACAAAAGTGAAAATAAGTTTTAATTGTTGTATAAAATAGGGCATCCATATTAATCGTTTTGATTGGTTGAAAGTTTTATGAATACTTTCTTGCTAAATTTGTTTTCATAGCCCCGCCTATCTTTATGTTTGTGTTGTCAACTTGATGTAAAGTAAAGTAAGTAAAGTCGTCGGGGTGGCCTAAAGTCGGCATCAGCCAATCAGCGAGGGAGTATATCCCCTTTTCACTAGCGCTAGAAGAATGGAGATTGTTTCTGCGTCTGAGGTGGAGCGCCACACCTACTTTACCGGCCAAATCCCTGTGCTACTTGAACGCTCTACCGTGAGCTAACCCGGCCCTAAAAATCTAAAACTCTAAGAAGCTTGGCAGTCCTGTCGGCTGGGGCTTCAAAATATACTGATTGCTCCAGTGGGGTCACCTGTTGGCCGTGGGTGACGACCGGTAATGCTTAAGGACGGAATCGTGGTGGTTGAGCGGTCCATGACATGCAACACTCCACTTTGTTCCTTACTTAGGCTAGACTTAGGCAGAGACACTCTCCGATCAATCGGCTGGTCACATCTAGCCCTAGCACCTATATGATTGTCCCAACCCTATTGATCTTATAGCAAGCTCCAAACTTTTTTTACCATACATATGCTAGAAGGCAGTTGCTGAGAGTTTTAGAGTCCTGGGTATGATTTTAAATTCTATCTGATGGTGAAGTTTCAGTTTTGGAGCTCTGGAGAATGTGGAGTACCCCTTTATCACCATTAATCCCAGGGCCACTCTAAACCGGGAGGTAGTACTGTTAGGGTCCCATCTATGGGTTAAATAGAAAAACATAAGTTTATAAGCAAAATTGATTATCCACTAAGAACGAATTTAATTCAAAACTTTGTCGGCATTAAATGACCCACTGAGGTTTATATGCCGTAACACAAAAACCAAACGAAACTAATCGATGTTAGACTCTGGTACGTACATTTTAGATATATCAACAGCGCATAGGATATCAAAATGAGGATAAAATAATGTATTGCGGATGGAGAATATGGAGTACCTCTTTATCCCCATTACTCCCAGGTCCACTCTAAACCGGTGGGTAGTACGTGTTAAGGCCCCATCTATGTGTTAAATAGAAAGAAAAGTTTTTAAAATTTAGTTAGAAAATAAGTATCAGAATCAAGAATGAATAAAACAAAAACATCTTCGGCATAAAATGACCCAACAAGGGTTGACATGCCACAAAACCCAACCACCGAACCAATCGATTGGCTGAACGTTTAAGTATATTTTATATAAAATAATCCCGTGGAATTAATTCTGAAAAAAACTTTAAAAATGATTAACATAAAGAAGCACCCCCCCCCAAAAAAAAACAGCAACAACACAAAAAACGAAAAAATAAAAACAAATAAACCACAATATTTCTACGAAGGTGGCTTGGTTTACAGAATTGTTCCATTAAAAATGGTCTCATTTGCAGCAATTTTGAACAGCTAGTCAAATCCCCTGTGAAAAAAAAATCATCTATCTTGACTTGAGAAAGAATGAATTAAACAAAATCATCTTCGGCATAAAATGACCCAATAAGGGTTGACATGCCATAAAACCCAACCACCAAACCAATCGATTGGCTACAAGCTTAAGTATATTTTATATGAAATAATCGCGAAGAATTAATTCTGAAAAAAAAAATTAAAAATAATAACATAAAGAAGCTAAAAAACAAAAAAGAAACAACAACAACAACAACGAAAAAAACAAAATCAAATAAACTACAATATTTCTACGAAAGTGGCTTGGTCTGCAGAATTGTTCCATTAAGAATGGTCTCATTTGCAGCAATTTTGAACAGCTAGTCAAATCCCTTGTGAATCCCCCCCCCCTCCAAAAAATGTCTTGACTTGAGAAAGAATGAATTAAACAAAATCATCTTCGACATAAAATGAACCAATAGGTTGACATGCCATAAAACCCAATCACCAAACCAATCGATTGGCTCAAAGTTTGAATATATTTTTCTTAGCTCATCTCATGTTTGTGTTGTCAACTTGATGTAATCCATCTAAATCCCTGTGAAGCACGGTTCCCAATTTGAAAAGTTTCGCTGCAATAAAAACAATCAAAACATTTGTTTACCACTGACAGCATAGTAAAGATACATTGATCTATCCAATAGATATTTCAGCCATGTTTTCATATATATTAAACTTAGACTGGTACAAGGCCTCACGCAAAGAGCGACGAATAAGTTTGAAATAAAGTTTAATAGTATTGATCTGCAACTAGTCAATCAATGGTACATGGAAAGTGCTTATATAT
>CM042149.1:51477643-51480143 GCA_023376005.1 Doryteuthis pealeii | reverse complement strand
GTCTCAGAATTAACTTTGAGCAAACATTTTGACTTGCTGATGACCAACACAACACTTCAACGTTCTGAGTTAGTTTACTGATATCAACCATCATCGTGCCACTGCGTTCAACATCAGGAATCTGTTTCACAGGTCGTACATACCAAAACTTTAATTTTCCATTTGTCCACTTCCTATCAAACTAATTCTACATTCAAATTTTTGTATTCATATTAATGTTTTGAACATTCACATATTTTTTTTTTATTTATACAAAGTATTTACCAAATTAACTACTCATCAGTATAAATTTATCTTGATGAATTGTTAAGTGAAACCGTGGTAGGGACTTACCTGACTACTTTGGTCCTTATAATTTTACTCTATTTATTTATCAAGCACTTTTTAAATGATTCACTTTGACAAATCTTACAGCGTTTTTACTTTTGGCCATTTATTATGATACCAACGATTATTTTCAGACACTACGGTTCTTAGGTTTTTTTCTTGTTTAATGTTTTTTTCTAATGTTTTTTTCTTTTTTAATGTTTTTTTCTTGTTTAATCTTTTTTCTTTTTAATGTTTTTTCTTGTTTAATGTTTTTTTTTTCTTTTTTAAATGTTTTTTTCTTTTAATGTTTTTTTTCTTTTTTAATGTTTTTTTTCTTGTTTAATCTTTTTTTTTTTTTTTAATGTTTTTTTTTTTTTTTGTTTTTTTCTTTTTTAATGTTTTTTTTTTTTTAATGTTTTTTTCTTTTTAATGTTTTTTTTCTTGTTTAATTTTTTTCTTTTTTAATGTTTTTTTCTTGTTTAATCTTTTTTTCTTTTAATGTTTTTTCTTTTTAATGTTTTTTTCTTTTTTAATGTTTTTTCTTTTTTAATGTTTTTTTTTCTTTTTAATGTTTTTTCTTTTTTAATGTTTTTTTCTTGTTAATCTTTTTTCTTTTTTAATGTTTTTTTCTTGTTTAATGTTTTTTTTTAATGTTTTTTTCTTTTTTAATGTTTTTTTTCTTTTTTAATGTTTTTTTCTTTTTAATGTTTTTTTCTTTTTTTAATGTTTTTTTCTTTTTTAATGTTTTTTTTCTTTTTAATGTTTTTTTTCTTTTTTTAATGTTTTTTTCTTTTTTAATGTTTTTTTTTTTTCCAGACATCAGTCTGTAATTTCTTTATTTACAAACTACATTATTTTTTCACACCCATAGCGTTTAGAAATAAAATAAATAAATATACATACACGGAGACACACGCACATAAATATATGTACATATATACATATATATGCACACACACGCACACACACACACATATACTGACACACACACACATATATGGAAATACGGTGAGGTAATTAATCCGACAATATGAATAGAAAATATTTTCAAAAATATAACGAACACAGGATGTTACGATCAGGGGAAACAATTTTATGTGTCCATACTTAAGTATCTCGGTATTAAACAATCATCAGGACACTGTTAAGGAATGTTTTTGTGAGGGACAAAATTAAGAATGCTACGTGTATAGTGAATGTGTGAATATGATGTTATTAACAGTTAATTTTTATATGTGCGTTTGTTTACGAAATATATATATGTCCAGACAGACACACACACACACATATATACATATATATGCAGACACAGACACAGACACACACACACACACACATACACACACACATATATATATATATATATTATATATATATATATATATTATGGACTCTCTCGTCGATTTCTGACGCATGAGGGTTCAAACACCCAATGAACACCCATATAGTGGTGAAGGCTTGTGTTGGACCATCCACACTTTTTGGCACAGTCGATAGGAAAGAATTGGTGCATCAAGGGTTGCCACAAACCCAATCAACGACCGACCTCAGGAATTTTGAATTCAGAGTTATCCCTCTCCTAGACTGGTTACCTACCCAAGGCTGAAGGGCCCAGTCTGCCCTACTATTTAACCCATAGCTGAAGGGAGAATATATGGATTCATACCTATCCCAAGGGTATTAGCGCTATGTGAAATGCCAACAGCTTCGTCTAGGAATTGAACTCGAATCGACGAGTACATATATATATATATATATATATATATATATATATATATATATATATATACATTTATATTGAATGATCAGATAGCAGCAATTAAGCCCTTGGGCGAGTGACTGTGTCTTCACATTTCCAATAAATCACTCTCCCCATGAAACATTTGGATGCTTTCAAAGATTTTATCTGATCACATATCCTCATCGGCATTCTAAACTCATGGACAACACAGGTTTTTCTTGTCGATAGCGACGGTCAATATGTGCCAGTGTTCTTCTTTGAACGACGCACAGGAAACATCTGTCTTGACTTAAGAAAAGAGATATCAATCGGCCTTTGATAATTTAGTTTTTCCTCTTTGTTTTTCCCGATAAACAATTCTGTCTTCCACCCAATTCAACGACGCGTGAGATATTGATTACTGTGCAAATTCAAGACAAAAAAAAATATATACAAGTATATATATATATA
>CM042149.1:51470143-51475143 GCA_023376005.1 Doryteuthis pealeii | reverse complement strand
TAAAGAAGCTAAAAAACAAAAAAGAAACAACAACAACGAAAAACAGCTAGTCAAATCCGCTGTGAAAAAAAAACAAGCAAAAAAAAACACATATATGACTTGACTTGAGAAAGAATAAATCAAACTAAAACATCTTCGGCATAGAATGACCCAACAAGGGTTGACATGCCATAAAACCCAACCACCAAAACCAATCGATTGGCAGAAAGTATAATTATATTTATATAAAATAATACCGAGGAATTAATTCTGAAAAAAACTTATGAATAACACAAAGAAGCAAAAAAAAGAAACAAAAAACAAAACAAAAAACAAGAACACAAAAACGATAAAACAAAAACAAATAAACCACAATATTTCTACGAAGGTGGCTTGGTCTACAGAATTGCTCCATTAAAAATGGTCTCATTTGCAGCAATTTTGAACAGCTAGTCAAACCCCTTGTGAAAAAAACATCTGTCTTGACTTGAGAATAAGATATCAATCTGCCTTCGACAATTTAGTTTTTTTTTTCTTTCTTTCGATAAAATTTTGTCACGTAGGGGATTAGGAATGGTCGTTTCAGCGTGGGCAGCTCAGCATCAAACCAATTTTGGCGTCTGTAGAATAGTGGTAATTTTCAGAGTATCTCTCTCCCACCCTCTCTCTCTCTCTCTCTCTCTCTCTATATATATATATATATATATATATATATATATATATATATATATATATATATAGTTATTTATCAATATATTGTTCGTGTGAACGTTTTCGGTAATATTGGAAGCATAGGAAATATATAAAGAAAAAGAATTCTAATAGATAACTGTTGTTTGGCCCTTTGACCGCTTTTTTTTTTTCTATATTTCGGGAGGCCTCCATCCGTTATCAAAATTTTTGTGTCGACAACTCAGTATAATTGAATAGGAAAATAAAATAAATAAATATGAAAAAATGAACAAGAAAGTATCTGGCGTTTTTTAACCGTTTATTTTGTTTCGAAATCGTGTGACTTATCCCACATGAAATTGATCGTGGCATTTTTCCATTTGATTATTCGAAATTCAACTCGACCTAGAATGGTGAAAATCATGCGCTGCGTAATGAAAAATAAAATAAATAAAAATAAAAATGAAAATAGAATATATCAAAGAATTAACATAAGTTTTCTCGCTCCGTCCTAACTTGAATTCGAATAATCAACCAATAACATCATATATATATATTACACCATTTCTGTCATTTTCAAAGGAACCGTTTCGTTTTACATGATGAATGCTTTCAGCAAGAGAGCGCTGGTTGTAATACTGTTCCGAAATAAATAAATAAAAGCAAAAACTTTTATTTGTTTTGATTTTTCATTGAACTATATATATATATATGAGCATGCTCTCGAGTGGAAATGGTCCATAATCACGATACCCATGTATTAAGCCTTTTATTCCCAAATAACTTGCTCTGTTTACAATTAAACATTGAGCTCTCATACGGAACCTGAACTCTACAACAAACTACGGGTAGAGAATTAGGACCACCTGAATCACCTTGTACCAAGAAACTTGGTCAAAGTATATATATATATATATATATATATATATATATATATATATATATTGCAGCATTTTTTTTAAACATGTTTTATTGAACTCAACAGACAATTCTTGTCTGACGATTTTTTTCATTTCTCTGAATTTTTTATATGAGGCTTGATGATTAGTATTATTTGTATTATTCGGTCTATTCTTCTCATCTTCAGTGTTACCTGTACAACGTTTCGGCCGATGTGCCCTTCCGGCCTTCCTCAAGTATTCCAATTGAACACATGGCCTAGTGGATAAAGGGGTTAGCTCTAGGTGACAGGTATTTCTAGATTGCAGGCCCAGTCCTGTTCAGGGACCGCAGTAACATAGAATAATAATTAACACAGCTTAACGCCTCTACCCCAGATATGGTTAGTGGAATGGGAACAGGATACCCCCGTGGACTGAATAAAAGGGTTAGGTTCAAAGTTCTGTGATGGCTC
This sequence comes from Doryteuthis pealeii, assembly GCA_023376005.1. Taxonomy (NCBI): domain Eukaryota; kingdom Metazoa; phylum Mollusca; class Cephalopoda; order Myopsida; family Loliginidae; genus Doryteuthis; species Doryteuthis pealeii. The sequence continues at coordinate 51,473,138 of CM042149.1, read as the reverse complement.
CCGATTACGACAAGAAGGTTCCCGAGTTCAAAAAGAAGGTTCCCGAGTCCGACAAGAAATACCTGAAAAAAGGCCGGAGGGCACATCGTCCAAAACGTTGTACGGATAACAATGAAGATGAGAACAATAGTCCGAATAATACAAATAATACTGATTTTTTTCAATCCTTTCTAATTGTCAAGCCATCTTTTTCATATCAGGGTAAAATTGGTGTATGAATCCACCAAAGTTCTAACACGAGTACTTTCTGCACTACTTAGTGCCATCATCAAGTGTGAACTAGTGAGATGTTTCCATTGTTTCTTTTTGAACAAGCTAGCATTAGGAATAATTACGAGGGGCTCACAAGTTTATAAGAATGTTATGGGGAATGGTGGGAGGAGAATTAATGGTAAATTATAGGCATTTAAGAATATGTTGACAAGTTGATCTTGTTTAAGGAGTTTTTCTTTTTTGTTTAATGTTTTGGGATTCAAGTATTTGATGATTTTTTTTATTGTGCAGTACATGTGTGTTTTCAGTTAGAATTGTCCGGTAATTAGAGGGTGGGGCATGAATGTGGTTTTAAGTGTTGCATGATGGATCTTCTATCTGTTAAATGTAGTGTTAACCGGCCTGAAAAAGTCGTCGTTGTGTGACCAATGTACATGCTTTCAACTTTGGAGAAGCAGCCACCTACCAAAAATTTTAATTTATACACAAGATTGGTCTCGTTAAGACGAGTAGTTTTTTGGGATGTGTTGTTGCATGTGATAAAGTTGGTGGTTTTAAAATTTGGGCAATAGATAATTAGTTTAACTTTGTTGTTGGGGTCAGTGGAAGAAACATTATTACGTATTAATTATTTCAACGCAGTTTCGTAAAGTTTATAGTTTCGGTGCATCTGATTGCGATATGTTGTGAGGGGAACTATTGAGTGTAGTATTTTTTTTTTCATTGTGGTTAGTGTTTTGAATGTTTTGTCGGATCTATTATTTTATGCCTAATGTTAAAATATTGCGTAGAATTTTCGTTTATATAACATTTTTGTGTAGTTACCTCTAAAAGATTTTCATTTTTGCACACGATTATACAACAAGTATTACTATCCAAATGAAATAGTTTTGCACACAATCGTATTATTTCAAGTATTCCTATCTAATACTGATATTTTATACAAAATAAACTATGAATTTTACCCATGCTACCTGACTTGACACTACGTATTACAACTCCAAGCCGAAGTTAGTGTTGTATACTCTCTTTATTTCTATTATTCTTCTGCTTATCTTTGGTATCTTACGTTCTTCTTCTAGTGTCTGGACTTCGTCTTGGGGACTTCGTGTCTGGTCTTCCATTGGGGAGTTCTCTTTATCAGAAGCCCTGTGCATTGGTATTTATTAGATAATAACCCAAGACTTCTATTTGCTTTAGATCATATTTTATTCCGAAATCCCCACCAAACTACCTGCGCAGATTGAGTCGACCGTGCGCTTAACACGACTTACCACTTTCATGGTTTGGCCGATACCGACTAAACTCTCTTTCTAATCTAAACCGGAAGAGGGTCTTCTCCACCGATTCTCACGGTATCCCCCAGAAGGAGGATCAGACTGAGGTCAAGCCGAGTCACTCAATCATTCAAGGCCGCCGGCTGCAAATTATAACGGCCATTTTGGTTTCTACGCTAATGGTACATAAGTATTAGGAATCTAATAATTATGTAACATTAGGCCATTTTCTAAATGTCCGGCAATAAATTGAGTTGAAATAATTTTTGATTTATTTCAATTCAATTCTCGAGACAAGCGGTGGGGGGTGGTAAGACAATTTTCTGATTAACTATGACACCGTCATTCACCCTTGTTGGGGTCAGAAAATTATTTTCTAAATTCAATTAGTAATTCTTTTGTTGAACTATTTTCCAATTCAAATTGTGAGTTAAAAAACAAACTTCAAACATACTTTTTAGACTGCTGGGGGTCATTCCTGTGACCCCGAGTTCACAATCAATAAAGATGGTTGCACTTTGAATTCTATAGATTCATTTTCATCGGGAAAAAAAAGAGGAAGAAAAACAAATGCGTCAACAGAAACCTCAAGATTTATGTTACAACGAAACAGTTTTCAACAATATATATGTATATATATATATTGTGTGTGCGTGTGTGTGTGTGTGTGTGTGAGTGTGTGTGGTGTGCTCCCACATCCGGGTTTTTTTAGCACGGGACACGTATGAGCTTCGGTTCATGCGTGGCTCTCCATGTTAATTAATCCTTGCTTTCAACTGACATGGTGGGATATCAGTAAATAACTACTATTTACAAACAGCCCTGTTGGTTGGGGCTTAGGATACACCGACTGCACTTCTGCAGAGAAGTAAGACCCCCCACCCAATGGGGCCACATAGTGGAGGCCTTGAGGCTCAGCAGTCCATGACATGCAATACTCTCTTTTGGCTATTACTTAGATTAGACGCCCCCTCCGATCAAGCCTTAGCACCTCTATGCTTGTCCCAATCCTATTGTCCCATGGTAAGACCTGGACCATTTTATCATATACGTGCTAGAAGGCGGTGACCGATGGTTTTAGTGTTCTGGATATGACGTTAAACTCTATCTGATGGTGAAGTTCCAGTTCTGTATCTCTGGAGGATGTGGAGTATCATTTATCACCATTACTTTCAGGTCCACTTAAAACTGGAGGGGTAGTAATTTGTAGGGCTCCATCTTTGATTAGAATAGAGAAAATATTAGTATTAAAATGTGTTTTAAAAAATTGGGTTAAAAAATTACCCATCAAGAATGAATAAAACAAAAACATTTTTAGCATAAAATAACCCATGTTTTGAAATGCCGTAAAATCCAACCAACCAACCAAACAAGCAAATAAATCTCAGAATCACAGATATATTCAAAAGACAGTTTATAAGAGTTTGACCTTTATTTACGTTATAAATAAATTCGTTTTTCTTGTTATGAATCCGTAATTTTTATGAAGTTTTGTTTGTATGTTT
>CM042149.1:51427643-51465143 GCA_023376005.1 Doryteuthis pealeii | reverse complement strand
AAATAGGAACCACTCTATTGTTTCTCCCCTGAGTTTCTATAAACGTTAACATTAGACAATCTGTATTGATGTATCAATCAATTTAAAGATTTTCATGTTCATAAAAAAAAATTTGAAAACTCCCACGTCATTCATACGAGAGGTATTCAAAAAAGTATCCAGGCTGAAGCCGTATTCACCGAGACCTATATGAACAAAATGAAATGTTAATTTCAGACAACACGATAACATATATATATATATATATATATATATATATATATATATATATATATATATAATATGTGTGTTGAAAGGTAAAATAAAGGAAAGAAAATGTTGAATGGATAAAATAGGATTTATTTTATTTTATTATCTATTATTATTTTTTATTATTATTATTTTTTAAGTACAAAATAAAATAAGAATAGTAGGAAAACTACAAAGATATATATATATATATATATATATATATAATATTATATATATATATATATATAAAGTAAAAAATTAAAGTCGTCGGGTTTGCCTAAAGTTGGTATCAGCCAAGCAGCATTGCCTTTTCCCTAGCGATAGTCCAAGGGGTTTATTTTTGCATCTGAGGTGGGGCGTCTAAGAGAAAGAAAATTCTGATTTCCAACTCCGCTGAATAAATTAACCTTGTATCGCATCCTATAACGTGGCGGTATATCGATATATGTTGTATAGTTGCCAACGTGCCTCCAAATTCACGACACTAAAAAGGTGTTCGGCACGTGGCGGTCATCTTGTCGATAAAAAAGTACAACGCGAGAAATATATCGTCACAAGCTGCTTATCTTTTATTTCCAGGTTCGCCTCGTGGGTTGTTTTGAAGAGGAGGAAAGGCAGAGAGAAAGAGAGAGAGGACATTGTTAAATTACGGTGATCCCACACTAGGGACCAGGGGCCCGTCCGTTCTCCTAGGCCTCGGAAAGCAAAAAGAGGCCGGTATTTTTCTTCGTCGTTCCACGTCACAAACGTGACTTCCGGTTCCGGTCAACACCCAAAACTTCCGGTTGGCTTTCAATTCTCCATTCGGGGGCTCACGACAACCTGTTTTATGTTCATCACTTTTTTTTAAGCCTTTACTCACTCTTATTTCTTCTTCCTCCTTTTCTAATAGTAGTCCTCGCAAAACTCAGGACCTTCCATCTCGCTACAATTCTACTCGTGCAGAGGATTGATAAATATTCATATATATCCTTGAGCGCCCACCCCCTCCAAAGCAGCATCCTATTAAAAAGAAAATTCGGTTAAATCCTACTTAACGGACATAAATTCCACCATCGTAAATCATACAGCCGAAAGAAAAAAATACTACAAATCAAGGAATTAACCGAATTTACTGAAATTTTCAGTGTTGATATATTAATGAATAAAAGATCAATTAACTTTGTACCTAGTATGTTTGTGAATCTGTGTTACGCTGCAAAGATAGGAGGTTCAAAGTTAACTGACCTGAATAAATGTAAGAATTTTCAAATAAAGTAATCAGTACATTATATTGTTTATCCATTAATATATGAACACTGAAAATTACATTAAATTCGGTTAATTCCTTGATTTTTAGTATTTTTTTATTCTTTCGGCGGGGTGACATACGGTGGTGGAATTTATGTCCGTTAAGTAGGATTTAACCGAATATTCAATACATAAATTCTATTTGATTAAATTTCCCTGTACGGATACAGATCGATATGCAATTTACCACTACTGTTCGTCCCAACATTCATTCATGCTCAGGTATAAGTGTCTATGGTGTTAAGAGAAGGAGGTAAAGATGAAACCCTTGAAAAAGCATTGATAACTCTGTTTTTCCCCCCTCTCTCTCTCTCTCTCTCTCTCTCTCTCATTCCATGTCTTCCGACAATCCAATTCAGCTTTTCACAGTGGAACGAATAAATGAAACCCATTCATAAACTGACGTGAAATGAATGCAAATTTGATATTCAACCAGGTCGAATAGACAGCGTTATTCAGTCCCATTTACGAAGCCACACAGTCAAAGTGATATAATAATAATAATAATAATAATAATAATAATAATAATAATAATGGTTTCTTTTTGGTCATATTTCATTCACATCCATGTGCGGATTTTATTTTGGTTTTATAACGTTTCCGTGTTTAATAACCATTTTAACGTCACTCTGTCCACTCGATGGAACTATTAAAAGAAATAAATCCAAGACTTTCAAATTTGCAGACAGGAACTTAGGATTTTCCTCGTCGTCCATGTCTTCGTTCTTATCCACCCTTTCGAGTGGGTTTAGAACACCTCTGTCTGAATCTCCAGCAGAAAAAAAACGCTAAAGATAAAGTAAAAAAGTGGTTCGTTGTCAATACACCAGTGTCTTCAAATACGAAAAGATATCGATTTCCTTCTACTCTAGGGTCAGAAAATACGTTCATTTCTATGGTAGGTGCTAAGCGAGGGAGAGCCTTTCGGTGATTGGACGTAACAATCACGTGAAGCGTCGGCTAGTTTTAGCTCCTCATATTGAACAGACACCTTAGAACCAGTTCCATCAAAAGTCGACCCGGATTTATCTTTGAGAAGATCGAAACAAATAGAATATACTAGATATCGATAATTTCCCCTCTATCAGACTGGTAGGTCTCACAAACTTGACTCTATATATGGGAAGAACAGTTATATTGGTAGTCATTTTTTGTTGTTTAATAAACCTGTTACAGTTCAAGAAGTTATCCACCTTGATTTGAATACAACTGATAATATGAATATAAATCCTCTGTACTAAGACCCATGGCATAAGTTTTAAGACCCTAGAACCATTAAGATATCACCATCAATACCAGCCCAGGAGGAAGTAAAAGTTTGGTAAGTGTAATTTTAACACGCTGGAGGGAGTATATATGAATTCATACCTTTCCCAAGGGTATTAACGCTATGTGAAATGCCAACAATTTCGTCTAGGAATTCAACTTGAATCTAAGAGTCCATTTTCCACAATTCTAACCACTAGCCCACGCGCCTCTATATCTCCATATCCATATATATATATATATATATATATAAAAGTGTAAAATATGTATAAAAGTGTATATGGAATATCAAAATTGGATTGTATTACAATAATTTTGATATTCCATATACACATATATATATATATATATATGTGTGTGTGTGTGTGTGTGTGTGTGTGTTATATATATGTGGCATATTTTGTGATGTGTATATGTGATATATATATATATATATATATATATATATATTATATATATATATATATATATATATATATATATATATATTAATTTTTTTTTAAGTTGGGCGTTATTACGAAGCATTAAAAATATATAAATGAATGAACTGGATGAATGTATTGGATTCACTTATTTTTTATTATTATTTCTTGTCATAAATTTCAGGTTCGTTAGATATCCTTTATCAAATGAATGTTATTCCTGTTTAACTGCTTTTTTGTCTATGTTGTTATCGACAGCGGCAGCGTCTGTGAAATATTTATAATAACTGAGAATTCCGATGTCTGCGTTCAATCCCTACACGTGTGTTTGTAATTTTATAATCCATTTATTTTCTGATTGTTTTCTAGATTGCGTTGTTGGATTGCGTGTTCTATTAAAATGCATTTGAGGTGTGTAAGGTTGTGTGATAGGCTGTTAAAATGAAGTGCTATTGTACTATGCGGGGATTTGAGATTTATAGTGGATTTGTGGTTATTTAGTCTTAGTCTAAAGGATGTTGATGCTGAAATCATTTAAAAAAACATTTTTAAAAATATATACCGAGAGTATCATACGGAGACCACCTAAAATACAATATATATATATATATATATATATATACTTCACTTTTCACTCCATGATACTTTTTAAATCTACCAATCTATTTGTCTGACCCTAATGCTCTTTTGCAATTAGATCTCTCTTTCACTCTCTCCCTTTCTATATCTATCTACCTATCTATCTGTATATCTAACTACATGTACATATATCGCTATCCCTTCCTCTCTCCTCATATATATATATATATATATATATATATATATATATAGTTAAGATTAGAGGGAGAAATATGGACACAGGAACAAAACTCGGCTTCATCAGTCGTTTTCTTCCTTTGTCCATATTTCTCCCTCTAATCTTTACTATATATTCTGTCGGATTTACTCCTATCCTCCTATCCTCATATATATATATATATATATATATATATATATATATATAATATATGTGTGTGTGTGTGTGTGTGTGTGTGTGTGTGTGTGCGTGTGTGTGTGTGCGTGTGTGTGTCTTTTTAATGTTGAAGTTGGGCGTTATTATGAAGCATTAAAAACATTATCAATAAAATTAATGAAGGAACTCGATGTTGTGGAGTATAGGATTCACTTATTTTTTATTTATTATCATAAATTTTCGGGATCGTTAGATTCCCTTCCTCTGATGAATGTCGCTCCTGTTGAACGGATTCTTTGTCCTTGTTGTTATTGAATCCTATACTCCACAAAATCGATTTCCTTCATTTATTTTTTTGATATTGTGTTTAATGCTTCATAATAACACCCAACTTCAACGTTAAAAAGGCATATATATATACCGAGAGAAGCATACAGACCCTAAACTACAATATATATATATATAATATATATATATATATATATATAGAGAGAGAGAGAGAGAGAGAGAGAGAGAGAGAAAGAGATGTATTTCTCTCTCTCTCTCCTCTCTCTCTCTCTCTCTCTCTCTCTCTCTCTCTCTCTCTCTCTCATAGTCTAACCCCCCCGATCCTCTTTTATCTATCCTTTTCTTTTCCTTTCTCTAATCCATATATTTTTGATGAAAACAAAAGAGAATAAGCGTTACAAAATAATCAAATTGTTTTGATATATGTTTCTCCTTACCACTCAGGTGATCATTCATCACCATCATCTTATTCTTCATCATCCTGCCATCGGCTGTACCCTGGACATTTTATAACCTACGCTAACCGTCCAAAAGAGCAGACATCGTCCATAATTTTTATCAAATCTTTTCATATTCTTAGACAGTTGTAGTATAAAGTGTTAGTTATTTCTTATAATGTGTAAATCGTTCCCCACGATTGTTTTCGATTCGATATCAAGAGTGCAAAACATTTGGCATCCTCCGTTCCCTAAAGATGATGACGTAGTTCAAATATTTTGTATCTTCATCTACGAGAGTAGCTGAGCAGGACATTTTTTGAATGGCGGTCTATGGTGCACTGACTGCGCACTAATAGTGATGCTTTCTGGGGCTGCTATTATGTCTCCTTCCTTCTGGCTCTCTTTGCTGTGGAGGCTACTTTCCTCGATGTTTCACCCATTTTCGTGCCGTGATTGACATTGAGGCATCAGGCCTCTCGGTTTTCTTACCGACCTCCCATGTGTTGGTATTAATGTGGAATACATTCATGTCTATTTTACAGGCGTCTTGGAAGCGTAGACCTGGTCTACTTATCGGTCGGGAACATTCCTCAAATTCGCTATACATGGAGGCGCGTGGACTAATGGTTATAGTCGCAGGAAATTGACTCGTCGACCCAAGTTCAATTTATGGACGAAGCTGTTTGCATTTCACAAGGCCCTAATATCCTTGGGAAAGGTATGAATGTAATTCTCCATCCAGATATAGGTAAATAGCAGGTCAGACTGAGCTCTTTAACAATGGCTAGGTAACTTTGATATCAAACCCCCGCTTAAGAAATTGACTTTGTGTCACATACTACTCGTGTGGAGGGGTTGGTAAATATATATACAGTAGGTCTTTGAGTATTCCGCCTAGGGACGTTAACCTTCATGTTTCACAGTTTGCTTAATTCCTGAGCCAGTTCTAATATTTTCTTTTCGTACATCCCTACTTGGTTTACAGCTCACAATCTAGTTTTCCAATTATATAGTTTCAAGTAATTATTTATATTTAATGATAGTCATTTGCTTGCAAACATTTATATTGTTTCAATGAATTAATAATAATAATTCATAGAAAACAGTTTTAGCCTCAAGTAACTATTGTAATATAAATAATTCACGCACAGTTATATGGTATCAAATATTACTATATACTACAAATAATTAGCACACAGTTTTATGGTTTCAAGTATTCTTGTTTAATAGTTCATACATCTTTATATGGTTATAAGAAACTATTCCGGTTAACTACAGGATAAAAATTGAAGAAAACGCAAAGGTAAGCAAATAGTTGGATCTTGCCAGAAAACTGAAGAAAAAACTGTGGGATATGTTGGTGAAGGTGATACCAATTGTAGTTGGTGCTAATTACATTACAATATCTAAAGGTAAGTAAATAGTTAATCCATAATTTCTACATATATTTTTATAATCGACTAATCATACATTCTGGGTGAAGTTTGACCAACAACAAATATTAAGATCATTTTCATATTAAAGGTGTTTGATACACAATTTATCTATTTTATTGATTCACCTTCAAAGAATTAGTTTCTGATTTAAAATAGTAAGATTTGTGCATACATCAGTTCCTTGCAAACACCTGGCATGACACTTCATAAACTTATATTGAAAAGGTGATATCCAATCGGGTTTTATTGGGTTATTTTTTATCAGTAAAATTTTACAAGATTATTTAAATAAACTTCCTAAAGAATATTTATACCAGATTTTAAAATTCTTTGATTCAAATTTGTAAAAATAATTCATGTTTTAGAAAATATTTATATCAAATTATAATTTAAAACAAACAAACTTTTCTCTTGAATTCGTCTGGAGGATCGATTTTCTACATTATAATATCATGTATAGAACTCCATCTTATCATTTTTGGTTTGTTTGGTTTGTTTTGTTTTACGGCATATCAACCTCAGTGGGTCATTTAATGCCGATAAAGTTTTTGAAATAAATTAATTCTTAATGGATACAAAATTTCTTTTATAAATACATTTTTCTATTTAACCCATAGATGGGACCCTGGGACCCTAGCAGGAACTACCACTCCAGGTCAGAGTGGACCAGGGAGCAATGGTGATGAAGGGGTGCTCCACATTCCCCAAACCTCCAAAACTGGAACCTCACCATCATATAGAGTTTAACGTCATTCCCAGGACATGTAGACCCTCAAACTATGATAAAAGGGTTGGAGCTTGCCATAAGGGCAATATGGTTGGAGCAATCATATAGGTGCTAGGGTTTGACGTGACCAGCCGATTGATCGGAGCGGGCCTCTCCGACCGCCCGTCTAGCCAAAGTAAGGGTCTAAGTGGAGTGTTGCAGGTCATGGACTGCTCATCCACTAAGACTGCGCTCCGGGTCGCCACCCACGGCCAACAGGTGTCCCCATTTGGGGGAGTATTATCCAACTGCAGAGGTGCAGTTGGTGCATTCTAACGCCCCACCGACAGGGCGGTATCATTTTTTAATCAATATTCAAAAAATATAAAACATATTGAAGCTAGAGGTCATACACATTCTAATAAATTGTTTAAATCAATTTTGTAAAAAATATTCACGCTTTTAAAAATATGGTTAGTTCAATTATTTTTTTTTTAATTTCTAGATTAAAAAAATATATCTGATTTCAAAAATTATAGTTTTCTTATAATATAGACTCTTTCCTATGGACAGCACATTTTACAACATTACACACACACACACACACACACACAATATATATATATATATATATATATATATAGAGAGAGAGAGAGAGAGAGAGAGAGAGGGAGGAGTGAGAGAGAGTGAGAGAAAGAGAGAGACAGACTGACAGATAGACAGACAGAGACAGAAAGAGAGGTGGAGAGAGAAGGAGAGGGATATTTATTTTTAAATTAACAATATATTTTCATGAAATGAATGGGTTTTTTTTTACCTTATTGACAGAAAACAATTTAGGCTTAAAATACCAATTTTAAATATCAATATGAAACCAAACAAATTATCTTGGATGAAGTAATTATTTCTTTTATTTTAAAAATAGTTGTACATTACTTGTATCAATAGAATACATAGACAATAAATTTATTTTATTGAATAGTTTAATATCCATTCTATATAATTATTTTCTAATTAAGATTCGTACATGATACCCTCTAACCATCTCATTCTGAAATGGGGAGTCCTCAAGTGATCTTCTTGAGAAATCTGTACCCTTGAATCTTTGCGATTTCGGATTGATTATGAAGCCAATGAATGAACATGTTATTGAATTTCAATGCAACAATTAAAACCCGGCATGAAGTAGATTCTCCTGAGTAATGCCGGGTATCCTTGCTAGTTGTATATAAGGAAACAATAGTGAGATAACAATGGGGATCAGATTCCCTTGTTTAGCATTGTTTACTGATCCCAGGATAATGGTCTGATTCCAGGATTTGTTGAATGGACATCTTGTAGTATCAAGAGACATACTTAACTACAAGTACGAATCAAAGCCACTCCACGAGGGAATAATATATTAAAACCAACTCCGTATTCTATAGTAATACTTTGAAATCTTTCCATAAATATGATACCAAATCTTATAATATTATCATTGAATCGTTTTGAATTTGTAATCTACATATTAATAGTCGTGTTCCTTAATTTTATGACCGTTATATTCTTATACAATCATAATTGTACGACTGTTATCATACTAATACTCGTGTTACTTAATTATACGACCGTTATCATCTTATGTAATCTTAATTGTACAACCGTTATCATACTAATATTCATGTTCCTTAATTGTACGACTGTTACCATCACTTTTAACCTCTACCTAAGAATGTGACGGTCCAAATAGTTTTTGATTTGCTATTTATATATTAATACTTGCGTTCCTTGACCGTTATCATCATTTTGAATATCTGGTTAAAGATCTGATCATTCAAATCGTCCAACACTGTAAATCCTAATTATCTAGTATTGCCTATCCGCCAAATTCTTATATGAATGTCGTCATCTCAGCCAAATAATGGACCATTCTGTTTTTATTAAAAAGGAAGAAAGGGAAGAAAGGGAAGAAAGGGAAGAAAATGGACATGCTACACAGAAAAAGTATAATAAGAAAGGCGCATGCGTAACAAACACAACAGTGTTGCCAATAGCCATACGAACAGTTTCTATGCGTCCCGCACTTTGAAAACCTTACATTCGTAATTAGAAGATTTAATTTTTCCCAGAATACAATGCCAAAATGTAGTACATTTTAGACAGGAAGCTGTTTATGGCTTATACCCAAGAATGATCCAACAAGCTTAACAATAAAAGTTTATGTCAGCAAGATTGTGTGCTCCCTCGCCTTTTCATAGCAATGTTGATTGTTTTAGGCGTTGGTTCGTATAAGAAATCTAAGTATTCAATGTATTATTGTATTTTCTAAGGTAAACTGAATCGCTGCTATTAAAATGCTATTGTGTAATCGGTTTTCCTTACAAAACTTTCCCTGAAGCATTCTTGATTTTCCCCCAAAACCTTTTCCAATATATTTTAAACGGCAGGTTCGGCTGGCAAGTCCTAAACGCCAATCCAATTACTAGAAAATCAATTTGGAACGGAACGTGCAACCTAACAGTGAACCATTTCGTAATAGAATGTTCGATTTCTTTGGTTCGTTAGCGAATGCGTAATCGACCAAAGTTTACCCTCTAAAGGGACTAAGTCTTTCTGTGCACTTATCTGACCTTTTCATGATGTGTTGGTCACACTTTATGACAATATTCATTTGCATACGACAATCGTCAGTGGGAATTTTAAAGTAGAATTTATTAGAAAGTTTGAAAACTTTTATAACTTTTCCTGTAAATATTCGAACTTCATCTACCAATGGAAGCATAAATGTTGAATTCATCGCTAACAACTTAAATAACTAAGGAAATCATGATGTTAGTGGTGATTTAGTTTTTGTTACAGACAGTTATATAATCTCTTATTATATATATATATCTTTTCCCCAGTCGATGTATATTCATCTATTTCGAGCGTAGTAATGAACTCTGGTAAAAAAAAAGTATTTACTAACGTGCTGGAAACTGTGCGTGAATGGAGGAGTCCTTGTTGGCATGCTGTGACAAATGAAGAAGCCTTCATAAGGGAGGAAAACGGAAAGCAACAGGAGGAGGAGGAGGAGGAGGAGGAGAATACAAAGCATAGACCAAACTTTTTTTTCTTTCTAAAAAGCGACACCAAAGAGAAAGACCTGGGAAACGACATGAACCCAGAGCAAAAGATTGCACATATGAACTCAAAGTTGGTGTCTATTATTATTTATGATCGTATTATTCAGGCAAGGTGGCAAAGACGTGATCATGGAAAAATCTTCAAGAAGTAGAGAGAAAGTGAGTATTTGAAAATCAAATAAGGATTTACCTCCTCTCCCCTCTCCTTCTCCAACTCATCTGCCAGAAAAGGGGGAGGAGATCACTTTGAACGCACATCTCTTATTATAATAGAGATTATATAACTGTCTGTAACCAAAACTAAATCACCACTAACATCATGATTTCCTTAGTTATTTAAGCTACATTCTCAATGATTACACTGGTTTACAAAAAAATATTTTTTGTCTAAGTCAAGAATGTGAATAGGTGTTTTTTACTAATTTGGATGTGCTGAATTCAAATTTATAAACAGTTTTTCTCTATCACCTCTAGTTTTCTGTCTTTTAAATAGTCTCATTTTAGTATATACAGAGTATATACGTGCTTATTTCAACAGTTGCAGCAGCTTATTACAAATACAACATGATAGATAAATAAAATTGACGGAATAAATATACTTGGATGACACAATATACACAATTCAGAAAGAATTGGCCTTGTTGAGGCATCCTCGATGTTTTGACGAGCTTGAAGCCATTGGAGAATATGAAAAAGAAAAAAAGGTAAAATTAAATCATATGTAAGGCAATAAAATGTGCGTCGTTGGAAATTGTAATACAAATATATACCCAAAAGATTGTCGAGGGACACCTTCCTCCTGCGCTGCGAGGGACGACAACCTCCTGAGCTGCGAGGGACGACAACCTTCTGCGCTGACTGCCAGTGCACTACTGGCTGTTGATTGAGACGTGTTGGCTACGCTTAACTGACCAAATCCGTCTTGATATATAACTATATATATAATGTAATGCTATCACTTACATTTATTGCATAATAACTAAAAAAGAAGACATAAGTCACACATTATTAGAAATTAACCCTGAATGCATATATGCCTTTATGTACAGTATGTGTACAAAATGTACAATATGCATATCTAAAAAAACTAGAGGTGATGAGTAAACACGGATTTCAAATCTGAATTCAGAACCCCAAATTAGGTTAAAACAGTTATTTTTGTACTTGCCTCAATTTCGTTGTAAACCAGTGTAATTATAAAAAAATTATGAAATAGTCATTTTTTAATCTTAATTAGAATCTTATTCAGTACAATGTCTCTATTAAATTCTAGCTGAGTTAAAATTGCCGCAAAACTGCCCATCAATTAATAATGGAGATTGTCAGTATTTCTGTTTGTAACAAAAACTACGTCATAGCTCACGTCACAATATTCTTATGCTATATACACCCAAAATGTGAGTAAGCAATTTTAAAATTGTTTTTTTACTCTCATCCTTTTTTTACAGTAATCTATTAATAATGGAGATTGTCTGTATCTCTGTCTGTAACAAAAACTACGTCATAGCTCACGTCACAATATTCTTATGCTATATAGACCAAAATTTGAGTAAGCAATTTTAAAAATTGTCTTTACCCTCGTTCTTTTTTTTACAGTAGTCAATTAATAATGGAGATTGTCTGTATTTCTGTCTGTAAAAAAACTACGTCATAGCTCACGTCACAATATTCTTATGCTATATACCCCCAAAATTTGAGTAAGGAATTTTAATTTTTTTTTTACTCTCGTATTATTAATGTATTTAAAACCCTGAAATATGTGTTAAATATCTCTAAGAAATAAAGATCTCCATAGTATATTGTGGGAACAATTTGAAAAATGTTTTCCCTCCAAGATGATTTATGACTGGATCTTAAAATTCAGGAGGAATACTAAACAGGAAAGGAAAAAGTAACAGGATGTAGATGCGTTGGAGAATGGAGTCGTATAGGGTGTCGAAATCGATTGATCAATTAAATACATTAGTGGTATCATGGTTAGAAAGCTAGTTTCGCAGAACCATTAATACTGAATAGTGAGTTCGATCCTCGCTAGATACCCCATAAAAATCCCCCCGTAAAAAAAGGGTATTGTGTTATCCAGCCCAGTGTTAGGTCAGAAAATCTATATACCATTATCATCTTGCAACACCCACTGGTTAAAAATGAAACCTTCCAAATCATCCAAGATAAAATGCAAAAATGTAAATCCTCATTATCTGGAGTTGCTTATCCACGTATTTTTTTTCTTATGATTGTCTTTACCTCAGAAAAAATGGACCATTTCGTTTTTATTATAAAGAAAGAAAGGGAAGAAAAAGGACATGCTACACATCAAAATATAGCAAAGAGAGTAGGGGAAGATAGAGAAAGGGTGTGAGCGCGCGGAATCGAAAAACGATTATCTGTTTCAATCGAACATAATGAAAAAAAGGAAAGTAAGAAAAAAAGAGCGAGCGAGAGAGTTAAATCAAGATTATTATACTTTTTATAATTCGAATACTTAGTAATAGTTCTTAAGTAAACATATCACATGTTGTAATAATTAAATCATCATACTGTGATATATCCACAGGTTCTGCTAGTTATTATAATGTTATATTTTAAAGTTGTTTTTTCTTATTTGAAGAATGTGTATTAAATTATCTTTTTATGGTAAAATAAAACAAAGATTTAACTGAACGTTTTAAACAGAAAAAAGAAACCTAAAATAAGATTTGTCTGATGGAATTTTTTCAGTGTAAAACAAATGATTAAAAATAAAATAGCAATATAATATGAAAATAAAGGTGACTACAAGTTTTTAGCCAGTCTTGAAAAATAATCAATGCTTAAGATCTTAAATTCAAAATAGAAAAATATTCCGATGGGAATTTATTGAATTCAAAAAGTTACGAATCGTAGTGTTTTTTAAAAAACTTATTAGTTATTCGTTACTGAATTAGAACGTCTTGTGAGATATCTTGCAAAAAAGTTTCTTTTTGTACTCGGGGACATTGGGGGTCAAATGGGTTTGATTGACAAACATTGACGCCGAGGTCAGTTTTGCTTGGCCTTGGCTGGGATTGGACGGTTTCAGTCATGTGATCAGGCTACAATACAAAGTTAGAGAAAACTTTTTAAATTTAATCAAGCTGATAGCTTTTTGATTTAGTGCATCCTGGGACGTACATGTTTGCTTTGAATGAGTCCCTGTGAAAATTAATGGGTCCCAACTAAAGTTTCTTAATAGATTGTAGGGGGTTTATTCATAATCTGGGGACACAACTAAAACCGTCTAACTGGGTAGCTTTCTTCTTTGTCGTTTGGGCTGGTCATCTCTTGTTTTGATTATATTATTAACAAGTCTTGTTGTTTTTCTTAAGTCTTTTATTAAAAACAACCCAGTCGATATCCTGCCGCAGCGGTGAGTGCGGCATCTCGAGAGCTAACAACACGTCTGCTCTCAGCTAGTAACTAGTCGCATGTAAACTAAAAGTTAAACTAATCTCCCATGCCTCTAATGGGGCGTTTTTAAGGGACCAAAGGTTATTACCCGTCAGTAACTGTCGAGGTAACTTTCCACTGGACCCGCATTATTCTGAATCTAACGAACCGCGATTCAGAATATCTGACGACAGTACGTACACAATTCATAAGCTGCCTGTGAATTATGTAACACGTACATAAATACATACATACATACATATATACATACATACTCAAGACGTCCCACCGTGGTATAATGGTTAGCAAGCTATTCTCACATATCAATTACTACTGAATAGTGAGCTCGATCCTCGCTGGAAGCCACATACTTGCGAACTTTTGTCACATCCTATGCTTGATTCAGTAAATATTTACTTATATACACTACCATATATATATATATATATATATATTGATTAAAATATCTTATTTTATCCATTCTATACTTTCTTTCCTTTATTTCTTTTTTCAACACACACACACACACACACACACACACATATATATATATATATATATGTGGGTGTGTGTGTGTGTGTGTGTGTGTGTGTTGAAAAAAGAAAGAAAGGAAAGAAAGTATAGAATGGATAAAATAAGATATTTTAATCAATTTTACTTACACGTGTTTCGGTCAGGATTTTATCCATGTGTACATTATTCAAGCTATAATTATTTTTAAATAACCAAATGAAATGAAATACTAATAATAGAAAAATTGTAGAAATGTTCCGCACACAAAGAAAATTCGACCTTCATCAGAGTAAAAAAAAATAAGGATTTATTCTGATGAAGGTCGAATTATCTTTGAGTGAGGAACATTTCTACATTTTTCCACATTCACTTTTTCTACATTTATACATTTTTCTACATTCACTTCCACTTTCCTTTTTCTACATTCACTTCCACTTTCATTTTACACACACACACACACACTCACACACACACACACACACACACACACATATATATATATATATATATATATATATATATATATAATATATATATATATATACCATCCCCTCCGCACAAGTTGGATGTAACATAAGGTCAATTTCTTAAACGGAGTTTTAACGGATTTGAATTCAGTTTTCCTTTTCCTAGATTGGTTGCTTAACCAAGAGCCCAGCGTACCCTACTATTTACCCACATCTGTGAAGTGAATAGTCGGATTCATACTTTTCCCAAGGTTATTAGCCAACATTCTCGTCCAAAATTTGAACTCGGGTCGACAAGTCTATTTCTTACGACTTTTACCATTAAACTCTGCGCCTCTCCCTCCCCCCTCTCTCTCTCTCTCTCTTCTCTCTCTCTCTCTATATATATATATATATATATATATAATATATTACCATATGTTAATAGGAATATAGTCAAAAACTATTCATGAATTATAACAGATTTTACATGAAGAAATGTAAGAACGGCATCTTATCGGTGAACGTTCACTAAAGTTTTCATAAGAGAAGCTTTAGTTCTACTATTAAATTACGTATCCAAACACTTCTTTTCCATTTTCTTATATGAAATCGAATATCTTACGTTAACTTCTCTTGTGGATACAAGAAAATTCTCTTTATAATGACATTGGCAATATTTACGTACAAACTGACAAAGTCGACACTGAATGTTTCATTTTTCAATTATTAAACACTCCATCTAAAAAAAAAGACCTTTTCAAAGATTCAACTATGTCTATAATATAGGCCCAATATTATGATGTTATATTTCTATTTATCCCGCACAGAGCTTAGAATACACTGCACAAGACAAGACATCCAATAAAAACAGGTGAACTAGATATGAATCTAAATTGTACCTGATGGGGAAGGAGTGTGTTGATTACCCATTCATTGCCATTAATCCCAGGTCCACTCTGACCCGGAGTGGTAGTATATGTTAGGGTCCCATTTATGGGTTAAATAGACGTTTAAAATTAATTGTATTTAATAAGACTGTGTGCAAAAAACTCTAAAACCTCCCCCCCCCCCAATATAATAATGGACCTACAAAGAACGCAATTTCCTAACATCTAGGCATAAAATAACCCTAAGCCGGTTGACACGCCTTTAAAATCAATCAATCAATCGTATTGCTCTGTAGATGCTTTTTGCAGCCAGGCTATTCTTCTTTTTTTTTTCTTTTTTTTTATCCTTCCAATTGGGATTGATGCAACTTTGTGGAAGTGTCTTTGTGACGGGTTTGGGCATTAGTGGAAATGAGCTGCCGTAGTTGTTGGCAACTCTAAGAACAATACAACACATCGTTAACAAGACAATACACCATTAACAATAACAACGGTTTTATTATTGTATACAACGGAGAGAAATATGTTTTGCACACTGTCGGAGAGAAAAGACACAGTGAGGAGCTTTTTCTGGGGTTTTGTTCTATGCTAATTACCATTGAGTTTTTAAGCAAAGGTGGACTGGACTGCGTCATTTCTTTCATCGGAATTTTTTTTTCTTGGCGGCAAGGTCTATTTCTTCAAGTGGTAAAGATTTTTAATTTCAGCATTATGAATTCTCGTGTTTCTCCTGACAATCTTCTTTCTGGCCCACCGGTGTGACTGACTATTTAACAACTCAGTCGATTATTTATATATATATTTTTTCCAACCCCTGTGCACGTGCAGGATGTGACACAAGGTGAATTTAAGCGAAGTTTAACAGATTTGAATTCAGAGTTTTCCTTCTCCTAGACTGGTTACCTAGCCAAGGTTAAAGAGCCCAGTCTGCCCTGCTATTTATCCATAGCTGGAGTGAGAATTGGATTCATACCTTTCCCAAGGGTATAATCGCTTTGTGAAATTCAAACAGCTTCGTCCAGGAATTGAACTCGGGTCGACGAGTCCATTTCCTATGAGTCTAACCATTAGGCCACGCGCCTCCAGGGGACGATTATTTATATATAGATCAATTTAGTGGCTTGCAGTCATTTTTTATTTAATCTGTAAACATAGTGAGCGGAATCAATCTTTATACAATATTTTGATTTTATCAAAACCATTTCCTGTGACGAACAAAAACAATATTTACACTTTTGTTGGATTATTTTTAGGTATAAGATGTGCTGAAAACCATAACTTATATTTATAGACTGTTTCAAACCCCAGTGAAAGACCATTAGCTAACGCTGGTGTGAAAAACTAATAATAATAAGACTAATTTTGTAAGATTTGATAAAAATACCTCTAGTTATTTGTTTACGTTTTTTTAATATTCACTTTCGGACTAATACACTTGGGAAGAGTATAATCCACCCGGGTTATTTGTTAAATAGTATCACTACTAATTTTCCCCAACGATCGCTTTGGTATTAGGTAACCCGTCAAGGTTGATATGCCATTTAACAAAGAAACCAGAAGAAGAAAGTTACTTGAAGACTAACGGAAACTCACCATAAAGCGAGCGGGTTTTAGAATGCTCCTCATTCTAGTTTCAAAGCCGACGAGAAGTTCAATTCCATGATTCTTTTTCCTTTATTTGTTTTTTATATCTTATGTAATTGATTTTGGGATCATCAGGAGAGAATGTGCACCGTTTCGGGACCTTCCTCTCAACGGTTTTAACTGCACACCGCCCCCCCCTCACTGATGTGAGGTCCCTCGGAATATATCAAATGTATCGTATAATCAATATATACGATTGAATAACGGCGAAAAGATGCTTCGCCGTTATTCAATCGTATATATTTGATTATACGATATCATTATTTCAAGAGACTTTGCGTTTCGTGAATGCATTCCAAATCTTTTCCTAAACTCAAAATTAATTTTGCAGAGAATTTCTGAGGCTTTTTTTTACCCGCGGCTCGCAAAATAATAACAGATGTTGATATTGGTTCCAATTGAATAATGTGTTTATACAATACTAGCAGGATCTGTGGATATATCAAAGTTAACTCTTTCTTACTCTTTTTTCTTTCTTTCCTTCTTTTCATCTTTTCATTACACTCGATTGGAACAGATTACCGTTATTGCTTCCGCACTAACGCTCTCACTTTATCTTTTCCCTATTCTTTCTTTCTATCTTCCTTATTATATTTTTTCTCCGTAGAATATCCTTTTTCTTCCCTTTCTTTCTTTATCATAAATACAGAAAGGTTCATAATTTAGCTGGGGTAACGACGCTCATGAGAAATAAAAATTCGGCAATTAAGCGACAGCAAATAATCAGGATTTACATCTTTTGAATTTCAGTTTGACGATTTGGAAGGTCTTATTTTTTAACCAGAGGGTGTTGCAAGATGATAACGCTCGGAAGATTAAGGAACAAGCGTATTAATATATAGATCCTCAATACAAAAGAAAATACTTTTCCGATTCTTGACTTCGAACATATTTGTGTCTTTGTGATTATTAAAACTAATGTAAATTAACAGTTTAAAAACTGCATTCATAAAAAAATATTATTGCATTTAAAATGCATTTCTTAAAAGTTATATAAAATTTTTGCTAAACGATAAAAAATACCAATGTGTAAATTTTTCTTCATGTCCTGCGGCTCTCAAATATCTGAGCTTTATTATTGTTGACTCTAACGTTAAGCAAGTTTGTTCACCCTTGCTATAAATTATAAGCTAAATAAAAAAGAATATATTGGAAATATTAGAAGTCAGGATTATAAAAAAAAAATACAATGAATAAAATATAATTCAGAGTGGAAACCATGACTTAGATTTATTCAAATAAATCTGCCCCAACCCTATTGCCCTTATGGCAAGCCCCAACCCCTCTTTATCATATGGGTGCTAGAAGGCGATGGCTGCGGGTCTACATGTCCTGGGAATGACGTTAAACTCTATCTGATGGTGAGGTTCCAGTTTTGGAGGTTTGGGGAATGTGGAGCACCCCTTCATCACCATTGCTCCCTGGTCCACTCTGGTCCGGAGTGGTAGTACCTGTTAGGGTCCCATCTATGGGTTAAATAGAAAATTGTATTTATAAAAAAATGCATTATCATTTTCAATTAATTATAATAAAATGATGTAAAGAAAAGAAAAAAACTGAGAGAGATTTAACTCAATATTATTATACTTATTATATATTGAACTATTGTGCAATAGCTCTTGAGTAAACATATCAATGTTGTAATGATTAATTGTGGTATATCTACAGGTCCTGCTAGTATATATGATAATGATAAAAGCTTATGTGTAAATATGTTCATGTCCTACGGCTCTCAAATATCTTAGCTTTATCATTTGTGGCTTTAACATTAAGCAAGTTTAGACATCCTTGGTAAAATGAGTTAGATAAAAAAGAACATGCCTGAAATATTAGAAGTCAGGATTATAACAAATGAAATAAAAATACAATGAATAAAACATAATTCAGCCTGGAAACCATTACATTAGATTTATTTAACTATATAAATATTTCATATTACTGTTAACGGATGACATCCTCTCCAATGTTAAGAAAAGTCGTGAAAAAGTGATGATTTTTAAAAAAGAAAGAAGAAATAACGTAAGAAAATGTAATAGAAAAAACAAAGAAAGAAGTATAGAAAAAATATTGGATATTTCTGTAAAAGCTGAACGGAAACATCTCAGATATTTGAAAAAAAAGAGGTTTCTCTGAATTTTAAATTATAACAAATAAAAGTATTTGGTTGATGTATCTAGTCGTTCATTCCCCTTTTTAGTGAGATTTTATTCTTGCTGGTTAAAATGTAGATTATTCTCCTGTTTGATAGTGTCATATAATCTTTCTATCTGTACATATATAAAGGGCAGTTGTGTGTATATGTATACCCGGAGGAAACTTCGAAAATAAAACAATTAATTATAAACACATTAAATATCACCAGGGCTTGGTTTTTGAGCAAAAATAATAGATTTGATTTATATTCGTGAAGATAACTAAAAAATGAAATTTAAATGATAACAGCATGGATTTTTTTTTCATTTAATATTTTAGATAGTAGACATTAACATTTCTTTTCAGAGTAGCTGGATCAATGCAAGGTCTATTTTTTTACATAGGGATTTAAATGGGGCACCCCATGGGGATTCAATTCACGATTCAATAATAATGGATCTGTGGGACTAACTTAAAAAATCCCCCTCTACCCAGGCGACGCCGGGTAGCCGCTGCTAGTACTTATATAAAGGGCAGTTGGTGTGTATGTATGTATGTTTGTATGTATGTCCGCCTGTAGTCACGTCGCTCGAAGCGCTACGGGGTACTATGTAATCCAGTACTATCTGTTTCATAATCGGGTCATCGGCCATTAAACCGGTTACCCTACGAAGCTTTTCTGGTGAGGAGGGAGGCTAGACACCAGCAGGATGAAAAACAAAACCTGTCAAAGGGCGGAGGAAGCCTTTCACTCAACGGCCATCTAGCGCATATCATACGTCCCGGTCATGGGTAAATGACGTAAACGGACAGAAGGTAAGTCGAAGTGAAGCAACTCATCTAGAAGGAAATCTCTGATATAAAAACCATCCAGCAGACGACCATTCCGGCCATCCTGTTGGTCTGCAGTTTGAATTGTCAGCTATCTTGTTTCTACTTGTTGTTGGATGTCACCTTTTAAACCGAGAGAGGGACTTAGCGGTCGTACAAAAGCTATCTCCTGTTTGATAGCGCTTTATATGATATTTCTATACTTATATCTTATATATATATATATATATATATATATATATATATATAATATATATAAGGAATTTGGTGTGTACGTGTCGACTTATAACTCACAAACAATAGGTCATTCAGATTTGAAATCTTGCATACCACTTAATATGCTTATAACTAAGAAACACACAAAATTTGGTTTTTGATCTTTAATAATTAAGCGATATAATTCAATAATTAAGAAAAATTATAAAAAACAGTCACTTTCACCCCCACTCCACTACCGTTGACACGAGTCGGGTTTTTAACTTTCAAGACAGAAAAATCATAAACCACCCTTTACATAATCTTTAACCCCCCAGTCATCGTCGGCACGTTTGAAGTGGCGCCAACCGACCCAGAAAAGAAAAAAAAAGAATTCTGCAATAAACAACACTGTCGTTAAAAAACACTTCCGTCCCAAACAGATCGACATAGATAGATGGATAGATAGATAGATAGATAGATAGATTTTAACAGATTGAGGCACAACGATAGTTATTAACTGAGTTAAATATCAACAGACAGATAGATTGATTGATAGACACACACACACACACGTATATATATATATATATATATATATATATATATATATATTTGCAGGGAATGATGAGGATCATTCCATATGGGGTCCAACTGTAGTAATACAGTTCCTTCTTTGTGGGAGCTCGATGTGCATTTTTCCAGGCGTGTGGACGGACCGAGTAATATATTGAATAAAACTTTAAAGTCGCTTCATGTAATAATTGATTTTCACTGCAAGTCACAACAACTTCATACAAGAAGAAACATTCTTTATATCTAAGAAATTTAAAAAATCGTCTTTCTTTTTTATACAATAGGGGTTGGAAGGGGCTGTTATTCTTAGCATATGCTTTTAGCAAAAATGATTTTATTTTACTAATATGTAATTAGGTATCAAAAATTCAAGCACCAATTTTCAGTTTAAAAACGAATTAAAATTAATTTAATCGGTTTAAGGTCAAATTTTTGTTTTAGTCGAAAAGTAGTAACATAATGAGCATCAGTTAAAAAAAGGAAAATAATATTACATATGTAATTAATTTTTGCAACATTTTAAACATTAAATTCTGCCAAAATGTTGACGGAGACCGGCGCTTTGTGTCAAGTAAATTACATACTACATATACAAATTATTAAGATTTTAAAACACTTATAACAGTTTCTTCTTAGAAATCAATAACAAAAAAAAATTAAATACACTATGTACATATATTCTACAGCCCTGGCTGATAGAGTTAAATAAGGATACAAGTTTAATATTTAGCTCTTTTTAATTGTTACTTTTTAGGGGTAAAAAAGAAAATAAATTGATATTTTCTATCATTTGAACGCAATAAGCAATTAAGAAATGAAATTTGAGTTTTTGTCATAATGTACAAAACAATTTTAAGAAAAATATATTAATGTTCCAAAAACATGCAGAAGTTAAGAATTACATTTTTAAAATAATATTTTGAATGTAAAAAAAAAAAATCCAAAAATAAATATTCTAATGTACAAATTGTCGGTAATGTTTTTAATTCTATAAATTATTTTCCTCTTATTCTCTGTCTTAACCATTCTCTCCCTGGTGTTCTTAACATTTTTTAGTCCGGTCATGGACCGGGTACTTTTGCTATATATATATATATATATATATATATATATTATATATATATATATATATATATATATATACCAAGCCTCCGCACGAGCAGGGTGTGAGGCAAAGGTCATTTTTAAGCGGAGTTTACACAGGTGTGAATTCAGAGTTTTCCTTCTCCTAGACAGGTTACCAAGCCATAGTTAAAGAGCCCAGTCTGTCCTGCTATTTACCCATAACTGGAGAAAGAATTCGATTCATACCTTTCCCAAGGATATTAGCACCATTTGAAATGCAAACAGCTTCATCCAGGAATTGAACTTGGGTCAACAAGTCCATTTCCTACGACTCTAACCATTAGACCACGCGCCTCCATTTCTATACTTATATAAAGGGCAGTTGGTATGTATTGGCGTTTGTGATAAAAATATAAATAAATCAATTATGGAAGAACCAAAACAATCAATAGCTCTGCGAAACTAACGTTTTTTATCCCCACTCTACCAGGCAATGCCGGTAGCCGCTTCTAGTTTTTGAACAATGTATATTTTGGCAGCAAAATCTCTTTTAAGACAAGATTCGTTGAATATGGCTGATGAATACTCGTTATTCAAGCAAATACAAATTATTTATATTATATAACACTGCAGTGAATAAAGAAATAGACATGATTATATCCTATGCCAACATAACGCGCCAACCAAAATAGAATAAAGGAAATAACCCAAAATAAAAAATAAAGAAGTAAAAAAAAAATGGAAAATGAATAATTAATGTTTAACTGTCATATTCATGGAAACATCTGTACAAGGGGATTTTCAGGCTAAATATTCATATATATATATATATATATATATATATATATATATATATATCTGTGTGTGTGAGTGTGTGTGTGTTGTGTGTGTGAGAGAGAGAGAGAGAGAGAGAGAGAGAGAGAGAGAGAGAGAGAGAGAAAGAGAGATAGAGTGGACGTGTCCTTTGTGTATTAGGTAAGAAAAAAGCCTTAAAACTCGGTCATATTAGTAGTAATAGATCTATTTCATAAGTATATGTATATATATATGAGTTTCGTCTGAGCGTCAACTTTATTGAAACGGTAACAGAATTCATGGGATTTAAAAAAAATAAATTTGTGGTGGTTTCGGAATAAACACTAGTTTCGGTTCTTACCCAAGTAAATAATTACAACGGTATTAATATCATTGATACGATATATATATATATATATATATATATATATATATATATATATATATATATATATACAAAATCCCCTAATATTCGTGAATCTGCGTGAACTTGAGTCGGTCTGTTTTAAACCATTTTCTTTTATATAAATATATATATATATAAGAGGGAGAAACAGATAGAGAGAGTGGGTAAGTGAGAGTGAGTGAGTGAGAGAGAGAGAGAGAGAGAGAGAGAGAGAGAGAGAGAGGACGGTGGAGTAACACTTAATTATTCAGGGAATTTATCGATTGAAAAAATTGACTTAATATCTAGTTTCTGCCGTCTCTTACGAAGTAGTAGGGTACTCAGTGCTTGATCAGTTCTTCACTATCGACAAACACAAAATTATTCGATTCGGATGCGCGCCCCAAACTTTTCCAACATTACTATCACCTCTTTGATCAAAGTATAATTCGTATGAATATTAACCAAAGTATTCTAAAGTTCGATCTGTTCAGCCACTCATGTAGCTGTAGGTAAAAAAAAAACTTTAAAAATGGACACTACGCCATCGTCTTAAATAGACGGAAGTTTGCTAACACATTTCTAAAATTCAAATAACCCCCACCAATTTCAAGATCTATAATTGTGAATGACCATCATATGTTATAGATCGTTTATTACAAAATCTACTGAGACAGCGTTGTCTCCAATGGCTGGGTCATGTCCGCCGAATAGATGATGGACGAATACCGAAGGTAACCCTTTATGCAGAGCTTTCATCTCGTAAGAGACAGATTGGTCACCCCCAGCTGCGTTTCAAGGATGTTTGCAAGAACGATTTCAGGTGCTTTGGCATTGCACCTTCCAACTGTGAAAATTTTGCTCAGGACCACCCTCGTTGGCGTCAGGCTCTCTGTAGAGGACTGTTCATATCTGAAGTCACCCGGTGCAACACCATGAAGCTAGGAGGTCCGGAAGAAAGCAGTGGCAACAAAGCACCGGCACATCAACATCTTCAGGGATAGCCTTCACATGCGATATCTGTGGTCGAGAATGTTTTTTCTAACATTGGACTTTACAGTCACAGGAGGTGCTGTAACTTCAGGGGTACAAAAACAAAAACTATATTATACTCTTCCGAGACTGAAATACAAATAATAATTTGAAAAAATAAAAAATAATAATAATAAATACAAAGCGTGAGTTGAGATATTTAAAATCCCAAACAAGAACACACATGTTAAAACATCTTTCAACCTGTGAAACCCTGTTTTTACTTCGTAGACATATCGAATCAATATCTGTGAAAAAGCATAGAATGTCATCTATGTTGACCTTTTCAAATAGATCTTTCATATTATTTGCATTAAAAACGGTTTTTGATGAGAGCAAAGACCGCGCATTCTATGAAGAAGTGTTTGATAGTGCAAGGTATTTGACATATTTCACACTGTGGTTGTTGTTCTTATTTGAGTATAAAGGAGTGCGTAAGTCTTGCATGACTAGTGTTTAATCGGCACACAATTACTTGATCCTTTCTGCTCTTCTTTCAGGCTGGTGTCCAGTCTCCCAAAGTGGGTTTAATTAAGAAGAGTTTGTTGTGGATGTTGTTATTCCAGTGTTGTTGCCAACTTAGTTTTCAAGTTAGTATACAGAATACTCAATTTGTCGGAGAACAAATCTAAAGCTGATTTCATTTGAAAAAGTCAACATAGATGATATTCTGTTCTTTTTTAGGGAAATAAGATTATACCAAAAAATATAAACATAAACCTGATCAATACTATACAAAATTAACCCCTCAACATGATCCCTAACAATGGAAATGTATTGTTAAAACCGTTAACTACAAAAGTGTAAATATACATATACAACATATATTATGTCCTATCTTCTTAGCATGAATTAACCCCAGGCGGATTGATATGCCATTAAATATGAGAGTTCTATTTGAAAAAGTCAACATAGATGATATTCTGTCCTTTTTGAGGGAAATAAAATTATACTAAAAATATGAACATAAAACTGATCAATAGCATACAAAACTAATTCCTGAACATGATCTACAACAATGCTAACATATCGTTAAAACCGTTAACAACAAAAGAGTAAATAGAGATATATAACATATTTTCTAACCTCTTGACATACAATAACTCTAAACGGGTGGATATGTTGTTAAAAACCAACCTACCAACCAACTAACCAACAATTACGAACCAAAAGCAGATCCCTTCTACAGATGAATACCACATTTGCTATTCATAGTAATAACATGAAATTTCAAAATAACAATATTTCAAAAGAGAAATTCGCATATGCAAACATGAATACCAATAATTTAATGTGAATTTCGAATGAAATCGTTTCAAAAGCGAAACGAAAATATGGAAATAATTCATTATGATAGTTTTATCCCGATCATAATTATTGTCACTTTTTTTATAATAACCAAATGATTGAAATTTCTGGAACTGAAGATAGGAGTTGTGAGTCAAGTATCAGATGTAACAGAAAAAACACAACGATTATTAAGGATAGGGAAAAAGGTTTACTAAGCAAAGGTACAAGAGGAATAGATTAACAAATTACTCTGTTCCCCTTGTATTTTTGCTTGGTCGAATTAACAAGTCCCGTGGGATCTCGTTGTTTTTCTCTTTCGAGATTTCATCGGACGTTATTTATAGGAAAAATAGACGATTCTATTCTCATTGTTTTGTACTATATGGCAATATATGGTCATGTCACACTAGTAGCACGAATATCCATTACAATCTTTCACCAACCGTCCTAATCATTCATTGCCCTCGGGAAGTCCTCTACAAAGCATCCAGTTTCCATACAGAGCTGGTCAATGTAGTTCTTTGTTGGACGGTCCGCACTGGCATGTTCATGTTCTGGTTTTCACAGGAGGATATCGCTGATGAATTCATCCTTGCTTCACCCACACACTCAGATGGTTTGTGATAGGGGGCAAGTGGCCGCACAGTTACTTCCGTGTGGGATATTGTTTATACGATTTGTTTAATATCGCACGCAACATTCTTGTCCAACTTCCATCTAGCTCAGTAGTTCCCAATCTATGTGTCACGAGATGTCAATAGGTTTGTCGCGGGAAAGTATTCAATATTTAAGGTATAAACGAAAATATTATTTCAACAAAGTCTGGCCTATATATTATTATATATATTGATATTGAAGAAACTGCAATCTAGTAGGAAAAAAACTTTACTGTAACGGTGTAGGGCAATATGAAAAACGCCTTGGTCAGGATTAGAACCAAAGACCATATCTGTACGCAGAATTTCAATGTAAGACGTTGCTCACTCTTCCAGTAGAGCCTATCTTAGTGCATGAAATAGGTCCTATAGGTTGAATCCACACCAACACAATAGTGTCTAGGGTCGTAACGCCACATTCACTTTTATTAAAACTAGCTAATAAATATTTTCGTATTCCTTCCTTCTTAGATCTATAGAATATATTCCTTTTATGGCTGTGCGGCGAAAATTCTAAACAGCTCATTGGTGTGTCGCCATACAAAAAAGTGTGTAAACCACTGATCTAGCTTATTCTCTAGACACTTCGTAAAGCTTCAAGTAGGGAAATAGGGAATATCTGAAAATAACAATTTGAATTCCTTTTTATTGGTAAGCCAATATTTAACCGGCCGTTAAAGCGGTGTCTGATTTTCGTTCCGTCTTTGCCATATCCGGAAGTGGTCAAAGAAAACTGTATCTGGAAGCTGATTATATTGACTCCAGGTCTAAGGTCACATTTTCAGCACTACTCGATCATAAGACAAACTAAGAGAGAACAATTAAACAGTCTAAAGTCAGATGTTATAAACATTTAGCTCGGGGTTATGTTTATTTCCTACGAAAGTTGTCACGTAAATTTGTCTCAATGAGTGGTTATCGAAATGGTATTGAATGGCTAATTAACTAATTATGTGATTTTAGTGTATCTTGTCTTTCAGACATTGGCCTTCACAGTCACAGAAGGTGCTGCGTAGAACGTAACTCCAGGGCACGAGAAATCTATGGTCTTCCGAGACTGCGAATGCCGATGATGTCCAAGTGATCAAATTCCTTTGCCAGATATAATAAGCATTTAATGTAAGGCGTTGTTGTTGTTGGTGGTGGTGGTGGTGGTGGTGGTGGTGGGTGCCAAAAGGAAACTATTCCTTTTCCTGAAGTTTCTTTAAGGTGCTATGTCCTGGCTATGACATTAAACTATCTGTTGGTAAGGTTCCAGTTCTGGGGGTCTAGGAATGCGGAGCACCCTTAATCACCATTGCTCCTGGTTCATTCTGCTCCGGAGAAGTAGTAAACCTGTTAGGGTCCATCTATGGATGAAATATAAATAATGTGTTTATAAAAAATTGAGTATTCATTAAGAATGAATTTATTCAAAACTTTTCGGCATTAAATAACCCACCGAGGTTGATATGCGTAAACAAAACAAAACAATGCTTTTATGTGCTTGTGATCTCTGCAGTGTCTAGGTTATGGATTATTTATTTGATTGACGGTTTTGTTTATGCCGAATCAAATCTATTAATAATGGAGATTGTCTGCATTTCTGTCTGCAACAAAAACTACTCATAGCTCTACGTCACAGCTTACGTCACAATATTCTTATGCTATATACACCCAAAATTTGAGTAAGCAATTTTAAAAATGTGTTTTTTAACCTCCTCCTTTTTTTAATTTGTTTTACAGTAACAAGAAGTTAACTAAAAAGTTTACAAATAAATGAATACCTACGATTTTGTGGAAAATTGATGTGGAAAATATTCAAAATAATTGTTTGATTATTACATGCACATTTTATTTGAGAGGGACGAGGTTCAGTTTTCATTTCAAATTGTTTTATTTTTTTTATTTTTTTACTCCTTTAATAAATATGAGGATTTTGCTTACTTATAATACAAACCCCCTGACATTGAATTTTTAACTCCCACCATCTAAGGCAATGTCTTTCGAAAATTAATTTTTACGACGCCCGGAGAGTGTTTTCTGTTGCTAGTCATTTTAATAAATAAATGATTCAGGTTGCTTACAGTACCTGTTGCTTAAGTGGTCATCACATTAAGTATTGAACAGTCTCATCGCTGCTTAACTTCAGTGATTGAGCTGGAACAGGTGATTTCAGTGTGACTTGGCAATTGTATGGTTTATTCATAACTTTAGGGACCGGTTTAGGTAAATCGGTATAGCATCTGCCTTGGAATCGCAAGGTTGTGGGTTCGATACCGGTCTGCACTAACTCAGCATGTGAGTGGCACAGCTTGGATAATCTGATATGTGCGATCAAGCTTCTGGGAGCTGATGGTAGGCGAGGCGCTCCACCTCAGCAATAGCAATATTCCTGATCTAGCGCTAGCGAAAAGGGGATAGAGTCCAATAGGCCACTCCGTAGACTCTATTACTATGACCATAGCATCAGGGTTGTTTTACTTGTTTTAGGATTTTATACACTGACAATTAAGACATGGTAATGTGATGGTACGAATGCAGAATAGCGCACAAGAGATGATAACATTAGAAACCGCATTTTACGTATAAATAGCATTAGATTAAGAAAACTCTTGAAGTAGAGTAACATTAACCCTAATACTACTCCTAAAACTAACACTAACTCTAGCGTCTCAGGTTTGGGGTATTTCAGTGAAATGTGATGTAATGAAATAGTGGGCCGGGTTAGCTCAGTCGGTAGAGCGTTCGGCTAAAAAACACAAGGTTCCTAGTTCGATATCGGTCCTCGCCAACTCAGCTATATGAGTAGGACAGGGATATGTGCGGTAAATTAAGGAGCTGATGGTGGGCGTGGCACCCCACATCAGAGGCAAAAAATCTCCTTGATCTAGAGCTAGTGAAAAGGTGATAGACTCCCTCGATGATTGGCTGATACCCTCACTAGGCCACCCCGACGACGACTTTTGCTTTTATACGTAACCTAAATATATTTATGCCTTACACGCAATTCAGCATTAGTACCAATGAGATTACTAACTATTAAAATAGAACCTATTTTGGTACAACGAGACGCGCGTAATTTCTAATTTACATGAAAGGTCAATCTGTGGACTTTTGTAATTACAATTTATGATATTTCTTTAATTGTTTGTCAAAATCTTCGATTCCAATGCATATATTGTCTCATTAGAGATGTTTAATATTTATTGTATTTTAAAAGTTTGTCACAGACGGGCAACTTCAATAGAAGGTAGAGGTGTTACAGCTGAGGATAGCGCGATTCCTATCTACCACAGAACATTCTAGAAAAAAGAGGATCGAAATAACACCCCACCACATACAACATTCAAATGAAATTAAAAAAAGAGATATAATTTTGCACATTTTTCAACCAATCAGAATACAATAAAAATCTACGCGCCAAATTCTAGTCCAAGCATTCATACTTCGGTGATCCACCAGTTTCTTATAAATATCTGGCTTTTAGAAGTATTCGCTAGAAAGTCAGTGTTTATTGTTTGCACACCACAGGAGTAAGTCTCATTCTACGCTTTCTGCCTATGGAAACCTTTCTTCTCATGCTGACAACTACTACTATAGTTGCTGCTGCTGATTTAAACTATGAACTGACTTTTTGTTTATCTGTTCAAAGGACTCACTTTTAACGTGGTTGTAATTTCGTTTAAATTGCTTTGTCCATTCTTGTTTCGTTTATAGAGGGGGAGAAATATATGGGGGAAAATAGATGTTCGTATCAACAACGTCCCGCCGAGAGGGGGGCGCAAAAACAAGCGAGTCCACAGTCTTCCAGCAAGCCAAACCTTCCCCTGGTCAACACGTTCTTCGTTTTCGTTTAGCAGCTGCAAAATCCGTCACCGTAGTCGAAATAATCTTTAGCAGTTCAAAATCACATTTCTTTACTCACTTGTTCGCGTCAGTCAACCTGCTACTGCTGGCTCCTGACTGCCCAGCGCTTGACTTACATGTTATTTATGTACGTATTTACCGAAACATCCTGGCACTTTTCGTCCGTCCAGTGCCTAAATCGCATCTGTTTTTGCATGCGGGAGGACGCGGGCTTTTATTGAATAAAGCCTTTGTATGTAGCCTTTTGTCTAATATTTTTTATCTAGGCCTAAATCCAATACACAGAACACCCATCGTTAGAAATTTCGATTATTGATTTTCTCACAATTTTTTTTTTACATAGCCACAACCATTGGCAATGTATTTGTTGTAATTTGTAGTTTCGTACTTCTTGTTTTAGTCGAAGTAGTAATTCTCTTAGCTTATCGTAGCTCTTTCACTTAGCTTATCGTAGCTCGTTTTTTATGTCCTCCAAACTATCTCTATATATCTACCGCTGTAGGAGACATATCCAAATAAGATAACACGCCATTGGCTATCTCACTACAGTTTATTACATATTCACAACCATTAACAATGGAATTGCACACTAATCTTTCACATAGTCACAACCAATCTTCGTGTTAATGACCTTGCAAAAGGCATGGATCTATATACAGTATTTTCCCGAATATAAGACCGACCTGCAAAATCAGACCTAGCGTGATTTTTCAGGATGTTTTTAATATAAGCCCTTCCCTAGTTGAGAGCAGGCTACATGGATATGAATCTGCTGAGATGGAGCGTTACACCTACCGTCAGCTCCCCACTTTTATTATTATTATTATTATTATTATTATTATTATTATTATTTTCACTCCTTTTGGGTTTTTCACATCAGCTAACGCTGATGGTATTTCCCTGGAGTCTGAGTGACAACAAGTCTCCTCAGGTCTCCAGGACTCTTCTCAGTATTCTGGCAGATTGCTGCAATGCAGTAGTCTGGATGGTCTCAATTCTTCCTCTGATTTTCAGATTTTCCAGGCTTTTTCCAAGCTTTTTGGGACTGTTCCAAGTGCACCAATCACAATTGGTATCACCTTGACTTTCATACTCCATTGCTTTTTCAGTTCTCTGGAAATGAGAAAGTAGGGATAAGAATTCTACAGGAAATTGAGTCTAAAGAAAACTCCGAAGGAATTTTGGAATCTAGTGACTTGCAGAACAATAATTTTCCAGAGGAAGATATGATTATTTTGAATGTTATGTAATGAATATGCAAATACCTAGTTACCCACCTCACAGTAATCTGATTGGTTAGTGTCCACCATAAATACTCAACGCTGTAATGGTTCAGATACCTACTACAAGACTACCATTATTACTACACCGACTACTCGGAAGACTTCAACTATTATTACTTCTACTCCGACTCACCAGTTTCTACTTACTACAGGTATACCTTACTATAACTTAATAATATATCCCTTACCCGGATATATCAGAATGAATAGTCATTAATGAGTTTTTGAATAAAAGAACATGTCAAAGGTAAATAAATCTAGATCGTTTTTCGTAATTTCTGTTTATTTTGCAATTTCGTAAATTTTCTACTTCATAATGTCATCTTCTGATAAATGAAGAATAAGGCATCCACTGAAAAAAAAAACCTTTAGTGCTATATTGTGATTATATATATAAAGTGAAAATTAATATAAGCCCTATATTAGGGGAAACATCGTATATCCCCTTGCACTGCACCCAACATTAAATCGACCTTCTCTCACATGTTGGCCTCATGAGGAGTCAAATAAAACATACACCTTGTATGTAAACATAGACCTTGTATGTAAATTAAAAAATATATATTTAAAACATACATTTTACCTTATAAACGTCCTTTGTATCACCTTGGTTTGGTTTTGTTTTGTTTTACGGCATATCAACCTCAGTGGGTCATTTAATGCCGATAAAGTTTTGAAATGAATTAATTAATGGATAATACAATTTTATTTTTATAAATACATTTTTCTATTTAACCCAAAGATGGGTTTGTATCATCTTCTTGGTTACCATTGTTGGAATGATTTTGTATATAAGGGGTGCTACAATTCCCCTACCTGGATTTATAGACTAGCCGAGGTCACGTGGTTTATTCCTTCACAAATCACCAGCCATAATGCGTAGCTGATGCACATACTTGCCACAGTTTACTTGCAATCATTGAGGCGGAACTTACGATACTATGAAGAAACAAATGATTCTTTACCAGAGGATTACCAAGGATCAGGATTTTTTACCGGAGGATTACCAGGGATCCAATTCCACTGGACAAGTGCTCTTGCTTAAAGCCACCAGTATGACCCATAAGATTGTAACAGCCATGATGGATAAATCTTATGTTAATGAAGTGACGTACCTGTTCTTTATCAGTGGAAAAACATTTGGTAGCAATGTAAAAACAATCTTAAGGTATCTGTTTACAGAAATCATTTATAGGATTTTGTATGAGTCGCCTAGTGAGACTCTAACTCATTAACAATGGTTTGCAAGACTAGCTCACTAATTGGTATACTGTGCATTAAAGAACAAAACATTTTTTTTTAACTGGCAGAAATTTAATTCAGTCGTAGGATTTTGATTCCACCCCACTGCTACGTCAATCAGTTGATTACATATTACTATAAAACACAGAGAAAAGTCTCCAGCTGATCATTACTAGTGATTCTCAAGGCCTTTCAGTTTAAATAAGCACAAAAAAATAAACAGAAAAACAAATAAAAAACAAAACTAAACAAAAGACAAAACAACATAAATTCCCGGACCGAGTGAAGATGGAAAGAGAATGTTTCGGTCTGACGTCATAAAGAATTAACAAAAAAAAGGGAATAACAAATAGAATTAAGGGAAAGCTTGTGAAATAAAAATTGAGATAAAAAGTAAATTTGAGTGAACATATATAAATCTTCTCAGGAACTACAGTCTTTTCTTTCGTTCTTTCTTTCATTCTCTTTTTTTCTTTTTCTTGCTTTCTTTCTTTCTTTTTAACACTTTTCTATCTATCTTTATGCCGTACTTTCTTTCTTTCTTTCTTGCTTTCTTTCTTTTTAACACTTTTGTATCTATCTTCATGCCTTTCATTCTTTCTTTCTTTCTTTCTTTCTTTCTTTACATCCTTTGTCCCTTTCTTTCTTCTTTTCAACGTTTTTCTATCTATCTGCACGCCTTTCTTTCTTTTTCTTTCTTTCTTTTTCTTGCTTTCTTTTTTTTTTTTTTAACACTTTTCTATCTATCTTCACGCCATTCTTTTTTCTTTTTTCTTTCTTTCTTTTCTCTTACACCCTTTGTCCTTCTTTCTTTCTTTCTTTCTTTCTTTCTTTTAACGTTTTTTTCTATCTTCATGCCTTTCTCTTTCTTTTCTTTCTCTTTCTTTCTTTCTCTTTTCTTTTCTTTTTCTTTTCTTTCTTGCTTTCTTTCATTTTTATCACTTTTCTATCTATCTCATGCCGTTCTGTTTCTTCTTTCTTCTTCCTTCTTTACACCCTTTGTCCTTTCTTTCTTCTTCTTTTCTTTCTTTTTTTTTTAACGTTTTTCTATCTATCTTCATGCCTTCATTCTTTCTTTCTTTCTCTTTCTTTCTCTTTTTCTTTCTTTCTTGCTCTTCTTTTCTTTTTTTTCTGATTTCTGCTCATATTCTTTCCTGAATTTGTCTTTGAAAACTTTCTTTTATATTAGTGATTTTCATACTTCTTCCTCTTTTCTTTGGCATTTCTTTTACTAATTCCTTCTTTCATTTCTTTTCTTCTTTTTTCATTTTTTTCTTTCTTCTTGTTCTTGCCCTCCTGACCTTCTTATTATTTTCATTCTCATTTTCCTTTAATAGCTTCTTCCTTTTTGTCTTTCTTTCTGTTTATGTCCGTGTTTTCACCACCCCCTCTCTTCCTTAGTATTTCTTTATTTAGTTTTCTTCTTTTTTCCTTTCTTTCTTTTTTGGTTTTCTTTTTTTTTTTTCCTTTCTTTTCTTTCTTTTGGTTTTCATCAGTTGCTTTCTTTTGTTTCTTTCTTTGTTTTTCCTTTTTTCAATTTCTTTTTTTTCTTTCATTTCTTCTTTTGTTTTTTCAACCAGTTGCTTTTTTCTTTTTTTTCTTTTTTTCCTTTCTTTCAAATTTTCTTTCTTTCATTTTTCTTTTGTTTTTTTCACCAGTTGCTAACTTTTTCTTCTTTCTTTCTTTCTTTCTTTCTTTTTTTTCAATTTTCTTCTTTTCTTTTCAATTTCTTTTTCTTTCTTTCTTTCTTTTCTTTCTTTCATTTTTTTTTTTGTTTTCACCAGTTGCTAACTTTTTCTTTCTTTCTTTCTTTCTTTCTTTCTTTTCAATTTTTCTTTTTTCTTTCTTTCTTTTCTTTCTTTCTTTCTCTTTTTCTTTCTTTCTTTCAATTTTCTTTTTCTTTCTTTCTTTCTTTTCATTTTTCTTTGTTTTTTCACCAGTTTCTAACTTTTTTCTTTTTTTCTTTTTTTCTTTCTTTCTTTCTTTTCTTTTCTTTCTTTTCAATTTTTCTTTCCTTTCTTTCAATTTTCTTTTATCTTTCTTTCTTTCTTTTCTTTCTTTCTTTAGGTCAGGTGTAACCATTAGCATTTCCCCCCTACTCTTAATATAATTTTGATAACTTTATTTTACTCTTTCTTTTTTTTTCTTTTTTTTTCAATGAATTTTATTTCCGATCCTAAAAATACATTTTGGTCATATCGAATCATCGATATTTCACAGGGAAATTGAAGCATTCATTTTTAATCAGAATTTCTTGTGTCTTTGATGCTCAAGTTAAATTATGGGGAACAGACGTCAGAAAGTGACAATACTATTTCTAATTATAAGTACCCCCATCCCCAAATTTTCCCATAAACCACACAATCAGAGACTTAAAGAGAACCAACATATTTCAGAATGTCGAGATAGATTTTATTGGATACACTACTATGTATAACTTTTGGATATACCACAGTATGATAATTTAATTATTACAACATTTGATTTATCTGTAAGTACCAAAAGATAATATATACACTAACAGGACCTGAAGTATTTACAACTATTATGAGTTTTAATTATGACATCGTTTAGTGTTTTCACTTAAGAGCCTATTAAGAATAGTTCAATATTGTATAAAATATAATAATCTTGATTACTCTCTCTCTCTCTCTTCTCTCTCTCTCTCTCTCTCTCTCTCTCTCTCTCTCTCTCTCCTCTCTCCTCTCTCATTTTCTTCTTTCCTTCTTTTGTTCTTTTCATCCTTTTCATTATGTGCGAATGAAACAGATTAGCGTTATCACTTCCCTGCGCTCACCCCCGATGTATCTTCCCTTTACTCTCTTTCTTTCTCTCTTGTTACATTTTCTGTGAAGCATGTCCTTTTTCTTCCTTTCTTCTTCTTCTCTTTCGAATTTAGACGGAATGGTCCATTATTCAGCTGAGGCGACGATATTCACAAGAAATAAGAATTTGGCGCATAAGCAACACCAAGTAATCAGGATTTACATTTTTGCATTTCATCTTGACGATTTGGACGGTATCATATTTTAACCAGAGGGTTGTGTTAACAGGATAACGGTCGAAAGATTAAGGAAACAAGAGGATTAATACATAGTGATAGTGTCGTTTTTTGTTTTCTTTTAATTCATTTATTTAAAGAGGTCTCATAAAAAAATTGATATCTGCTGAGGATATTGGTAAATTGAAGTGTTATCTTGATAGTAAAATAGATTTGCCCATTCAACCTTAGCAAACTGATTGATTGATTTTAACGGCACGTCAACCCATCCAGGGTGTTTTTTTTTATGTGAAGCAGTAAATTGAGAGAGATAGTCAACCTTATTATTAAGTCTTTTTCAAGGATTTTCTTGACTTTTATCGGAGGCTGCTTGCTGTGATTACAGAGCCTGCTTCCGAGACTTCGGCCTCGAAGCGGCTAAGTAAAATTAACAGTGTTGGTCCCAGGGGCTATCCCCAAGCATACCTGCCTATCTTGATTTAAAGAGGCAGCGCAGGGCGGTTTATTGCCCAGTGCCTGAGGGCCCCCATGAGGGGAAGCGTGACGGGATCAACGTATTTTTGTGCCAAACACCATGAGCTTTTGGCTTGTGGCGTAGCCCACATAAAAATGTCTTTGTGTCACGCCCTCATAAGTGGGATGAGAGAAAAAATACCTTGCTTAATGGATCCGGAATTAATTGAAGGGACGGTTTATAGGGTAAAGTTCATGTTTATTGTTATATTTTTTTGTTAATAATTTTATTTATTTCAGAAATGACAATGTCACCTATATGAATATGTTTAAAATGTATCTCTCATGTTTTTTGTGTTGCTAAAATGTTGTCTAATAAGAGCGTTTGGATTTTTTGGATATAAGGCATAAGTAAATTGGTCACTTCTACTTATAGACTCGCCTATAAACACGTGACCTGAAAGGATTCTTATTGTCCATCACTGACACTGCTGCTGCTGCTGCTGCGTATTAATAGAACCCCATTCTGAGGCTTATTTCATTGACATTGGATTCTCTTGGACGACGACTTACAAGGAATACTTTAACACCGGATTCTTATTGGCTTGCTTACTTATTCACTACATCTGGAACTAAGGATGGCTGCAAGCAACCTTAACCAAAAAAAAAATGAGCAACATCTCCAGATTCTATTAGAATGTGTTTAACATGGGTAAAAGGTGTTTGACATTCTATGTTATTTCTGGTTGCTTTTTCTGTTGAGTAAAAAGGTGTGAAACAAACTGATAGACAGCTGCTCACAAGGGTAAGCAACACGTTCGACTAAATGTACTATTCAGATTACCCTAACACACACATACAACACATTATATGCATAGCAATAGCAATAATCTTTACAATCCCTGTCGTCCGTCACAATCCTATAACCCACCACCACAACTTTTCGCATGCAGCCTCAAATTAACTCATCAAACCCGCTGCAGGTCCACAAAGTTTGATGCAAATATGACATTAGGAAGGACGTCCTTCCCGTTGTATCAGATGGATCAGATAAACAGTTTATATTATGCACCACCATATGTCTCTTAAGACAGAAGCTGACTTTACAAAACTGACTTTGTACAGATTGACAAACACATGCTTGTTCCTGGAATTGCATAAGTCCCTTGATGAGATGTCCATGATTGACATATCCAGATTTAGGAGTAAAAATTCGACCAACATGTTGACATTTCCAACCCCCATGTAATATATATATATATATATATATATTATATATATATATATATATATATTTTTATATATATTTTTTATATATATTTTTATAAATATATTTATATATAATATATATATTTATTATATATATATATATATTATTATATTATATTATATAATATTATTATATATATATATATATATTTTTATTATATATTTTATATATATTTTTTATATATATTTAATATATTTTATATTATATATATATATATATACATATAAATAACTAAGGGGATTGTGACGTCTGGTGATGACCCGTAGTTTCGGTTACAGACAGACAGACCCATAAACTACATTATTATAAGATGTGTTACTACGCTAAATGTAGACAAAAAGTACGAAGATAATTTCTATAGTCCAATACCTGAAAATCGTGATTTGAAATCCTGATCTCTCTCTTGGG
>CM042149.1:51405632-51427543 GCA_023376005.1 Doryteuthis pealeii | reverse complement strand
TACCCTACTATTTACCCATACCTGTGGAGTGGATATTTGGATTCATACCTTTCCCAAGGTTATGAGCGCTAATTGGAATGCCAACCGTCTCGTCCAAAATTTGAACTCGGGTCGAGGAGTCCATTTCCTACTACTCTTACCATTAAACTCCGCGTCTCTCCCTCTCCCCCTTCTCTCTCTCTCTCTCTCTCTCTCTCTCTCTCTCTCTCTCTCTCTCTCTCTCTCTCTCTATCTCTCTTTATATATATATATATATTGTTGTTTTTCTATAAAACTTTCTTACATATTGTCGGATTCAATATCCATTTTTACCTTTATACTGTCCATAGAAAAAACAAATTTGGAATTACTTAAATCATATCACCGGAGGCTCATTGTTTCGGATGTAATAAGGATCCCGACTCTGCGAGTTTAACATCATTGCAGATTCATGTTGC
The DNA here is from genome assembly GCA_023376005.1 of Doryteuthis pealeii. Lineage (NCBI taxonomy): Eukaryota > Metazoa > Mollusca > Cephalopoda > Myopsida > Loliginidae > Doryteuthis > Doryteuthis pealeii. Next base: position 51,427,106 of record CM042149.1, on the reverse strand, counting down.
TGGACTTGTTACATTTTTAAACTTTCATTTGTAACCGGAACATTTTCCTGAACTTTTTTGATATTCATATACATTTTTACTACAAACTCTTTTGAGCTTTTTATGATAAAAAGGCTTAAACATTTTAAAAATAAATTTTTTTTTTTTTAACAACACATGTATTTTTAAAAAAAATTTTTTTAAATTCCGGTACTGATCGAGAGCGTTCTGTGCCTTGTAATTACTGATATATTCATTTCGTTTTTCCGCTTACAATGTTGCTTTGAAAAAGACATATTCATAATGTCGAAACAGATATCTGTCAGCAAAAAAAATTTTAACATCTTGTTTTTCTATAAAACTTTCTTACATATATTATATTATATATATATATATATATATATATATATATATATTCTACCATATATTAATAGGAATATAGTAAAAACTATTCATGAATTATAACAGATTTTACATGAAGAAATGTAAGAACGGCATCTTATCGGTAAACGTTCACTAAAGTTTTCATAAGAGAAGCTTTAGTTCTGCTATTAAATTACGTATCCAAACACTTCTTTTCCATTTTCTTATATGAAATCAAATATCTTACGTTAACTTCTCTTGTGGATACAAGAAAATTCTCTTTTATAATGACGTTGGCAATATTTACGTACAAACTGACAAAGTCGACACTGAATGTTTCATTTTTCAATTATTAAACACTCCATCTTTAAAAAAAGACGTTTTCAAAGATTCAACTATGTCTATAATATAGGCCCAATATTATGATGTTATATTTCTATTTATCCCGCAAAGAGCTTAGAATACACTGCACAAGACAAGACATCCAATAAAAACAGGTGAACTAAATATGAATCTAAATTGTACCTGATGGTGAAGGAGTGTGTGGATTACCCATTCATTGCCATTAATCCCAGGTCCACTCTGACCCGGAGTGGTAGTATATGTTAGGGTCCCATTTATGGGTTAAATGGTCGTTTAAAATTAATTGTATTTAATAAGACTTTGTGCAAAAAACTCTAAAGAAACTACCCCCAATATAATAATGGACCTACAAAGAACGCAATGTTCGAACATCTAGGCATAAAATAACCCTAAGCCGGTTGACACGCCTTTAAAATCAATCAATCAATTGTATTGCTCTGTAGATGCTTTTTGCAGCCAGGCTATTCTTTTTCTTTCTTTTTTTTATCCTTACAATTGGGATCGATGCAACTGAGTGGAAGCGTCTTTGTGACAGGTCTGGAGATTAGTGTAAATGAGCTGCCGTAGTTGTTGGCAACTCTAAGAACAATACAACACATCGTTAACAAGACAATACACCATTAAGAATAACAACCGTTTTATTATTGTATATAACGGAGAGAAATGTGTGTTGCACACTGTTGGAGAGAAAAGACAGTGAGGAGCTTTGTCTGGGGTTTTGTTCTATGCTAATTACCATTGAGTTTTTAAGCAAAGGTGGACTGGACTGCGTCATTTCTTTCATCGGAATTTTTTTTTCTTGGCGGCAAGGTCTATTTCTTCAAGTGGTAAAGATTTTTAATTTCAGCATTATGAAGTCTCATGTTTCTCCTGACAATCTTCTTTCTGGCCTACCGGTGTGACTGACTATTTAACAACTCAGTCGATTATTTATATATATTTACCAACCCCTGTGCACGTGCAGGATGTGACACAAGGTGAATTTAAGCGGAGTTTAACAGATTTGAATTCAGAGTTTTCCTTCTCCTAGACAGGTTACCAAGCCATAGTTAAAGAGCCCAGTCTGCCCTGCTATTTATCCATAGCTGGAGTGAGAATTGGATTCATACCTTTCCCAAGGGTATAATCGCTTTGTGAAATTCAAACAGCTTCGACCAGGAATTGAACTCGGGTCGAAGAGTCCATTTCCTATGAGTCTAACCATTAGGCCACGCGCCTCCAGGGGACAATTATTTATATATAGATCAATTTAGTGGCTTGCAGTCATTTTTTATTTAATCTGTAAACATAGTGAGCGGAATCAATCTTTATACAATATTTTGATTTTATCAAAACCATTTCCTGTGACGAACAAAAACAATATTTACACTTTTGTTGGATTATTTTTAGGTATAAGATGTGCTGAAAACCATAACTTATATTTATAGACTGTTTCAAACCCCAGTGAAAGACCATTAGTTAACGCTGGTGTGAAAAACTAATAATAAGACTAATTTTGTAAGATTTGATAAAAATATCTCTAGTTATTTGTTTACGTTTTTTTAATATTCACTTTCGGACTAATACACTTGGGAAGAGTATAATCCACCCGGGTTATTTGTTAAATAGTATCACTACTAATTTTCCCCAACGATCGCTTTGGTATTAGGTAACCCATCAAGGTTGATATGCCATGAAAGTTACTTGAAGAGTAACGGAAACTCACCATAAAGCGAGCGGGTTGTAGAATGCTCCTCATTCTAGTTTCAAAGCCGACGAGAAGTTCAATTCCATGATTCTTTTTCCTTTATTTGTTTTTTATATCTTATGTAATTGATTTTGGGATCATCAGGAGAGAATGTGCACCGTTTCGGGACCTTCCTCTCAACGGTTTTAACTGCACACCGCCCCCCTCACTGATGTGAGGTCCCTCGGAATATATCAAATGTATTGTATAATCAAATATATACGATTGAATAACGGCGAAAAGATGCTTCGCCGTTATTCAATCGTATATATTTGATTATACGATATCAATATTTCAAGAGACTTTGCGTTTTGTGAATGCATTCCAAATCATTTCTTAAACTCAAAATTAATTTTGCAGAGAATTTCTGAGGCTTTTTTTTACCCGCGGCTCGCAAAATAATAACAGATGTTGATATTGGTTCCAATTGAATAATGTGTTTATACAATACTAGCAGGATCTGTGAATATATCAAAGTTAACTCTTTCTTACTCCTTTTTTCTTTCTTTCCTTCTTTTCATCTGTTCATTACACTCGATTGGAACAGATTACCGTTATTGCTTCCGCACTCACGCTCTCACTTTATCTTTTGCCTATTCTTTCTTTCTATCTTCCTTATTATATTTTTTCTCCGTAGAATATCCTTTTTCTCCCCTTTCTTTCTCTATCATAAATACAGAATGGTTCATAATGACGCTCATGAGAAATAAGAATTCGGCAATTAAGTGACAGCAAATAATCAGGATTTACATCTTTTGAATTTCAGTTTGACGATTTGGAAGGTCTTATTTTTTAACCAGAGGGTGTTGCAAGATGATAACGCTCGGAAGATTAAGGAACAAGCGTATTAATATATAGATCCTCAATACAAAAGAAAATACTTTTCCGATTCTTGACTTCGAACATATTTGTGTCTTTGCGATTATTAAAACTAATATAAATTAACAGTTTAAAAAATGCATTCACGAAAAATTATTATTGCATATGAAATGCATTTCTTAAAATGTATATATATATTTACCAACCCCTCCGCACGAGCAGGATGTGACACAAGGTCAATTTCTTAAGCGGAGTTCATCAGGTTTGAATTCAGAGTTTTCCTTCTCCTAGACCGGTTGCCTAACCAAGGTTAAAGAGCCCAGTCTGACCTACTATTTACCCATAGCTGGAGGGAGAGTAGGATTCATACCTTTCCCAAGGGTATTAGCACTAAGTGAAATGCAATTACCACGTCCAGTATTTGAACTCGGGGCGACGAGTTCATTTCCTATAACTTTAACCATTACACCACGCGCTTCTTACTTTATATAACATTTTTGCTAAACGATAAAAAACCAATGTGTAAATTTTTCTTCATGTCTTGCGGCTCTCAAATATCCGAGCTTTATTATTTTTAACTCCAACGTTAAGCAAGTTTGTTCACCCTTGCTATAAATTATAAGCTAAATAAAAAAGAATATATTGGAAATATTAGAAGTCAGGATTATTTTTTAAAAATACAATGAATAAAATATAATTCAGAGTGGAAACCATGACTTAGATTTATTCAAATAAATCTGCCCCAACCCTATTGCCCTTATGGCAAGCCCCAACCCCTCTTTATCATATGAGTGCTAGAAGGCGGTGGCTGCGGGTCTACATGTCCTGGTAATGACGTTAAACTCTATATGATGTGAGGTTCCAGTTTGGAGGTTTGGGGAATGTGGAGCACCCCTTCATCACCATTGCTCCCTGGTCCACTCTCCCGGAGTTAAAAAATGTAATTGATTTATTTTCAAAACTTTATCGGCATTAAATAACCCACTGAGGTAGATATGCCGCAAAACTAAACAAAACAAAACAAATCAAATAAATCTATTTATTAATACTCATGTTCATTAGTTATACGACTGTTATCATAATGCAACAACCTCTGGTTAAAAATGAGACCATTAAAATTGTACAAGAGGAAATGCAAAAATGTAAATCCTGATTATCTTGTGTTGCTTAACTGCCGATTCTTTTTATTTCTTATGAGTTAAATAATGGACTATTCCGGTTTTATTATAAAGAAAGAAAGCCAAGAAAATGAGCATACTACACAAAAAAATATAATAAGAAAGAAAGAGAGTCGGAGAAAGATAAAGTTAGAGCGTGAGCGCGCCGAAGTGATAACGCTAATCTGTTTCAATCAAATATAATAAAAAGATGTAAAGAAAGGAAACTCTTCCGTTTTTATTATAAAGAAAGAAAGCCAAGAAAAGGAGCATGCTACACAGAAAAAATATAATAAGAAAGAAAGGGAGTTGGAGAAAGGTAAAGTGAGAGCGTGAGGGCGTGAGCGCGCGGAAGTGATAACGCTAATCTGTTTCAATTAATTATAATAAAAAGATGAAAAGAAAGGAAAAAAACTGAGAGAGATTTAACTCAATATTCTTATACTTATTATATATTGAACTATTTCGCAATAGCTCTTGAGTAAACATATCAACGTTGTAATGATTAATTGTGGTATATCCACAGGTCCTGCTAGTATATATGATAATGATAAAAGCCTATGAGTAAATATTGTTCATGTCCTACGGCTCTCAAATATCTTAGCTTTATCATTTGTGGCTTTAACATTAAGCAAGTTTAGACATCCCTGGTAAAATGAGTTAGATAAAAAAGAACATGCCTGAAATATTAGAAGTCAGGATTATAACAAATGAAATAAAAATACAATGAATAAAACATAATTCAGCCTGGAAACCATTACATTATATTTATTTAACTATATAAATATTTCATATTACTGTTAACGGATGACATCCTCTCCAATGTTAAGAAAAGTCGTGAAAAAGTGATGATTTTTAAAAAAGAAAGAAGAAATAACGTAAGAAAATGTAATAGAAAAAACAAAGAAAGAAGTATAGAAAAAATATTGGATATTTCTGTAAAAGCTGAACGGAAACATCTCAGATATTCGAAAAAAAAGAGGTTTCTCTGAATTTTAAATTATAACAAAGAAAAGTTTTTGGTTGATGTATCTAGTCGTTCATTCACCTTTTTAGTGAGATTTTATTCTTGCTGGTTAAAATGTAGATTATTCTCCTGTTTGATAGTGTCATATAATCTTTCTATCAGTATATATATAAAGGGCAGCAGTGTGTATATGTATTCCCGGAGGAAACTTCGAAAATAAAACAATTAATGACAAAGTAAATATATATAGACATTAAATATCACCAGGGCTTGGTTTTTGAGCAAAAATAATAGAGATTTGATTTATATTCGTGAAGATAACTAAAAAATGAAATTTAAATGATAACAGTATGGATTTTTTTTTCATTTAATATTTTAGATAGTAGACATTAACATTTCTTTTCAGAGTAGCTGGGTCAATGCAAGGTCTATTTTTTTACATAGGGATTTAAATGGGGCACCCCATGGGGATTCAATTCACGATTCAATAATAATGGATCTGTGGGACTAACTTAAAAAATCCCCCTCTACCCAGGCGACGCCGGGTAGCCGCTGCTAGTACTTATATAAAGGGCAGTTGGTGTGTATGTATGTATGTTTGTATGTATGTCCGCCTGTAGTCACGTCGCTCGAAGCGCTACGGATACTATGTAATCCAGTACTATCTGTTTCATAATCGGGTCATCGGCCATTAAACCGGTTACCCTACGAAGCTTTTCTGGTGAGGAGGGAGGCTAGACACCCAGCAGGATGAAAAACAAAACCTGTCAAAGGGCGGAGGAAGCCTTTCACTCAACGGCCATCTAGCGCATATCATACGTCCCGGTCATGGGTAAATGACGTAAACGGACAGAAGGTAAGTCGAAGTGAAGGCAACTCATCTAGAAGGAAATCTCTGATATAAAAACCATCCAGCAGACGACCATTCCGGCCATCCTGTTGGTCTGCAGTTTGAATTGTCAGCTATCTTGTTTCTACTTGTTGTTGGATGTCAACCTTTTAAACCGAGAGAGGGACTTAGCGGTCGTACAAAGCTATCTCCTGTTTGATAGCGCTTTATATGATATTTCTATACTTATATCTTATATATATATATATATATATATATATATATATATATATATATAAGGAATTTGGTATGTACGTGTCGACTTATAACTCACAAACAATAGGTCATTCAGATTTGAAATCTTGCATACCACTTAATATGCTTATAACTAAGAAACACACAAAATTTGGTTTTTGATCTTTAATAATTAAGCGATATAATTCAATAATTAAGAAAAATTATAAAAAAACAGTCACTTTCACCCCCACTCCACTACCGTTGACACGAGTCGAGTTTTTAACTTTCAAGACAGAAAAATCATAAACCACTCTTAACATAATCTTCAACCCCCCAGCCACCGTCGGCACGTTTGAATTGGCACCAACCGACCCAGAAAAGAAAAAAAAAAGAATTCTGCAATAAACAACACTGCCGTTAAAATACACTTCCGTCCCAAACAGATCGACATAGATAGATAGATATATAGATAGATATATAGATAGATAGATTTTAACAGATTGAGGTGCAACGATAATTATTAACTGAGTTAAATATCAACAGACAGATAGATTGATTGATAGACACACACACACACACACACGTATATATATAATATATATATATATATATATATATATATATATGTATATATATTTGCAGGGAATGATGAGGATCATTCCATATGGGGTCCAACTGTAGTAATACAGTTCCTTCTTTGTGGGAGCTCGATGTGCATTTTTCCAGGCGTGTGGACGGACCGAGTAATATATTGAATAAAACTTTAAAGTCGCTTCATGTAATAATTGATTTTCACTGCAAGTCACAACAACTTCATACAAGAAGAAACATTTTTTATATCTAAGAAATTTAAAAAATCGTCTTTCTTTTTTATACAATAGGGGTTGAAAGGGGTTGTTATTCTTAGCATATGCTTTTAGCAAAAATGATTTTATTTTACTAATATGTAATTAGGTATCAAAAATTCAAGCACCAATTTTCAGTTTAAAAACGAATTAAAATTAATTTAATCGGTTTAAGGTCAAATTTTTGTTTTAGTCGAAAAGTAGTAACATAATGAGCATCAATTTAAAAAAAGCAAAATAATATTACATATGTAATTAATTTTTGCTACATTTTAAACATCAAATTCTGCCAAAAATTTGACGGAAACCGGCGCATTGTGCCAAGTAAATTACATACTACATAAACACATTATTAAGATTTTAAAACACTTATAACAGTTTCTTCTTAGAAATCAATAACAAAAAACAATTAAATTCACTATGTACAGAAATTCTACAGCCTCAGCTGATAGAGTTAAATAAGGATACAAGTTTAATATTTAGCTTTTTTTAATTGTTACTTTTTAGGGGTAAAAAAGAAAATAAATTGATATTTTCTATCATTTGAACGAAATAAGCAATTAAGAAATGAATTTGAGTTATTGTCATATGTACAAAACAATTTTAAGAAAAATATATTAATGTTCCAAAACATGCAGAAGTTAAGAATTACATTTTTAAAATAATATTTTGAATGTAAAAAAAAAAAATCCAAAAATAAATATTCTAATGTACAAATTGTCGGTAATGTTTTTAATTCTATAAATTATTTTCCTCTTATTCTCTGTCTTAACCATTCTCTCCCTGGTGTTCTTAATTTTTTAGTCCGGTCATGGACCGGGTACTTTTGCTAGTATATATATATATATATATATATATATATATATATATATACCAAGCTCTCCGCACGAGCAGGGTGTGAGGCAAGGTCATTTTTAACCGGAGTTTAACAGGTGTGAATTCAGAGTTTTCCTTCTCCTAGACAGGTTACCAAGCCATAGTTAAAGAGCCCAGTCTGCCCTGCTATTTACCCATAACTGGAGAAAGAATTCGATTCATAACTTTCCCAAGGATATTAGCTCCATTTGAAATGCAAACAGCTTCATCCAGGAATTGAACTTGGGTCAACAAGTCCATTTCCTACGACTCTAACCATTAGACCACGCGCCTCCATTTCTATACTTATATAAAGGGCAGTTGGTATGTATTGGCGTTTGTGATAAAAATATAAATAAATCAATTATGGAAGACCAAAACAATCAATAGCTCTGCGAAACTAACTTTTTTATCCCCACTCTACCCAGGCAATGTCGGGTAGCCGCTTCTAGTTTTGAACAATGTATATTTTGGCAGCAAAATCTCTTTAAGACAAGATTCGTTGAATATGGCTGATGAAGACTCGTTATTCAAGCAAATACAAATTATTTATATTATATAACTTTGCAGTGAATAAAGAAATAGACATGATTATATCCTATGCCAACATACGCGCCAACCAAAAATAGAATAAAGGAAATAAAACCAAAATAAAAATAAAAGAAGTAAAAAAAAATGGAAAATGAATAATTAATGTTTAACTGTCATATTCATGGAAACATCTGTACAAGTGGATTTTCAGGCTAAATATTCATATATATATATATATATATTATATATATATATATATATATATATCTGTGTGTGTGAGTGTGTGTGTGTGTGTGTGTGAGAGAAGAGAGAGAGAGAGAGAGAGAGTGGACGTGTCTTTGTGTATTAGGTAAGAAAAAAGCCTTAAAACTCGGTCATATTAGTAGTAATAGATCTATTTCATAAGTATATGTATATATATATGAGTTTCGTCTGAGCGTCAACTTTATTGAAACGGTAACAGAATTCATGGGATTTTTTAAAATAAATTTGTGGGGGTTTCGGAATAAACTCTGGTTTCGGTTCTTACCAAAGTGAATGATTACAACGGTATTAATATCATTGACACGATATATATATATATATATATATATATATATATATATATATATATATATACAAAATCCCCTAAGATTCGTGGTCTGCGTGAAACTCGAGTCGGTCTGTTTTAAACCATTTTCTTTTATATATATATATATATATATATAAGAGAGAGAGAGTTACAGATAGAGAGAGGGAGTAAGTGAGAGTGAGTGAGAGAGAGAGGGGGCGACGGTGGAGTAACACTTAATTGTTCAGGGAATTTATCGATTGAAAAAATTGACTTAATATCTAGTTTCTGCCGTCTCTTACGAAGTAGTAGGGTACTCATTGCTTGAACAGTTCTTCACTATCGACAACCATAAAATTATTCGATTCGGTTGCGCGCCCCAAACTTTTCCAACATTAGTATCACCTCTTTGATCAAATAACCAAGCAAAGGTACAAGAAGAATAGACTAACAAATTACTTCCCCTTGTATTTTTGCTTGGTCAAATTAACAAGTCCCGTGAGATCTCGTTGTTTCTCTCTTTCGAGATTTCATCAGACGTTATTTATAGGAAAATAGACGATTCTATTCTCATTGTTTTGTACTATATGACAATATATCGTCATGTCACACTAGTAGCACGGATATCCATTACAATCTTTTATTAACCGTCCCAATCATTCATTGCCCTCGGGAAGTCCTCTACACAGCATCCAGTTTCCATACAGAGCCGGTCAATGTAGTTCTTTGTTGGACGGTCAGCACTGGCATGTTCATGTTCTGGTTTTCACAGGAGGATATCGCTGATGAATTCATCCTTGCTTCACCCACACACTCAGATGGTTTGTGATAGGGGGCAAGTGGCCGCACAGTTACTTCCGTGTGGGATATTGTTTATACGATTTGTTTAATATCGCACGCAACATTCTTGTCCAACTTCCATCTAGCTCAGTGGTTCCCAATCTATGTGTCGCGAGATGTCAGTTGGTGTGTCGCAGGAAAGTATTCAATATTTAAGGTATAAACGAAAATATTATTTCAACAAAGTCTGGCCTATATATTATTATATATTGATATTGAAGAAACTGCAATATAGTAGGAAAAAAACTTTACTGTAACGGTGTAGGGCGATATGAAAAACGCCTCGGTGAGGATTAGAACCGAAGACCATATCTGTACGCAGAATTTCAATGAAAGACGTTGCTCACTGTTCCAGTAGAGCCTATCTTAGTGCATGAAATAGGTCCTATAGGTTGAATCCACACCAACACAGTAGTGTCTAGTGTCGTAACACTACATTCACTTTTATTAAAACTAGCTAATAAATATTTTCCTATTCTTTCATTCTTAGATCTATAGAATGTATTCCTTTTATGCCTGTGCGGCGAAAATTCTAAACAGCTCATTGGTGTATCGCCATACAAAAAAGTGTGTAAACCACTGATCTAGATTATTCTCTAGACACTTCGTAAAGGTTCAAGTAGGGAAATAGGGAAGATCTGAAAATAACAATGTTAAGTCCTTTTTATTGGTAAGCCAATATTTAACCGGCCGTTAAAGCGGTGTCTGATTTTCGTTCCGTCTTTGCCATTTCCGTAAGTGGTCAAAGAAAACTGTATCTGGAAGCTGATTATATTGACTCCAGGTCTAAGGTCACATTTTCAGCACTACTTGACCATAAGACAAACTAAGAGAGAACAATTAAACAGTCTAAAGTCAGATGTTATAAACATTTAGCTCGGGGTTATGTTTATTTCCTACGAAAGTTGTCACGTAAATTTGTCTCAATGAGTGGTTATCGAAATGGTATTGAATGGCTAATTAACTAATTATGTGATTTTAGTGTATCTTGTCTTTCAGACATTGGGCTTCACAGTCACAGAAGGTGCTGCGTAGAACGTAACTCCAGGGCACGAGAAATCTATGGTCTTCCGAGACTGCGAATGCCGATGATTTCCAAGTGATCAAATTCCTTTGCCAGATATAATAAGCATTTAATGTAAGTCGTTGTTGGTGGAGGTGGTGGGTGGCAAAAGGAAACTATTCCTTTTCCTGAAGTCTCTTTAAGGTGCCATGTCCTGGGTATGACATTAAACTATCTGTTGGTAAGGTTCCAGTTCTGGGGGTCTAGGGAATGCGGAGCACCCCTTAATCACCATTGCTCTCTGGTTCATTCTGCTCTGGAGAAGTAGTACCTGTTAGGGTCCCATCTATGGATTAAATAAAATAATGTGTTTATAATAATTGAGTATCCGTTGAGAATGAATTTATTCAAAACTTTGTCGGCATTAAATGACCCGCCGAGGTTTATATGCCGTAAAACAAAACAAAACAATGCTTTTATGTGCTTTGTGATCTCTGCAGTGTCTAGGTTATGGATTATTTATTTGATTGACGGTTTTGTTTAATGCCGAATCAAATCTATTAATAATGGAGATTGTCTGCATTTCTGTCTGCAACAAAAACTACGTCATAGCTCTACGTCACAGCTTACGTCACAATATTCTTATGCTATATACACCCAAAATTTGAGTAAGCAATTTAAAAAAAAATGTTTTTTACTCTCGTCCTTATTTTACAGTAAGAAAAATTAACTAAAAAGTTTACAAATAAATAAGTACCTACGATTTTGTGTAAAATTGATATGGAAAATATTCAAAATAATTGTTTTCATTTCAAATTTTTTAATTTTTTTTTTACTCCTTTAATAAATATGAGGATTTTGCTTATTTATGATACAAACCCCCTGACATTGAATTTTTAACTCCCACCCTCTCAGACAATGTCTTTCAAAAATTAATTTTTACGATGCCCGGAGAGTGTTTTCTGTTGCTAGTCATTTTAATAAATAAATGATTCAGGTTGCTTACAGTACAGCTGTTGCTTAAGTGGTAATCACATTAAGTATTGAACAGTCTCATCGCTGCTTAACTTCAGTGATTGAGCTGGAACAGGTGCTTTCAGTGTGACTTGGCAATTATATGGTTTATTCATAACGTTAGGGACCGGTTTAGGTAAATCGGTATAGCATCCGCTTTGGAATCGCAAGGTTGCGGGTTCGATACCGGTCCTCAGCATGTGAGTAGCACAGCTTGGATAATCTGATATGTGCGATCAAGCTTCTGTGAGCTGATGGTAGGTGAGGGGCTCCACCTCAGTAATAGTAATATTCCTGATCTAGCGGTAGCGAAACGGGGATAGAGTCCAATAGGCCACTCCGTAGACTCTATTACTATAACCATAACATCAGAGTTGTTTTACTTGTTTTAGGATTCTATACACTGACAATTAAGACATGGTAATGTGATGGTACCAATGCAGAATAGTGCACAAGAGATGATATCATTAGAAGCCGCATTTTACGTATAAATAGCATTAGATTACGAAAACTCTTCATTAACCCTAATATTACTCCTAAAACTAACCCTAAACCTAGCTTCTCAGGTTGGGGGTATTTCAGTGAAATGTGATGTAATGAAATAGTGGGCCGGGTTAGCTCAGTCGGTAGAGCGTTCGGCTAGAAACTACAAGGTTCCTAGTTCGATATCGGTCCTCGCCAACTCAGCTATATGAGTAGGACAGGGATCTGTGCGGTAAATTAAGGAGCTGATGGTGGGCGTGGCACCCCACATCAGAGGCAAAAAAATCTTCTAGAGCTAGTGAAAAGGTGATAGACTCCCTCGCTGATTGGCTGATACCCTCACTAGGCCACCCCGACGACTTTACTTACTTTTATACGTAACCTAATGATATTATGCCTTACACGCAATTCAGCATTAGTACCAATGAGATTACTAACTATTAAAATAGAACCTATTTTGGTCCAACGAGACACCGTAATTTCTAATTTACATGAAAGGTCAATCTGTGGACTTTTGGTAATTACAATTTATGATATTTCTTTAATTGTTTGTCAAATCTTCGATTCCAATGCATAATATTGTCTCATTAGAGATGTTTAATATTTATTGTATTTTAAAAGTTTGTCACAGACGGGCAACTTCAATAGAAGGTAGAGGTGTTACAGCTGAGGATAGCGCGATTTCCTATCTACCACAGAACATTCTAGAAAAAGAGGATCGAAATAACACCCCACCACATACACCATTCAAATGAAATAAAAAAAGAGATATAATTTTGCATTTTTCAACCAATCAGAATACAATAAAATCTACGCGCCAAATTCTAGTCAAAGCATTCGGATACTTAGGTGATCCACCAGTTTCTTATAAATATCTGGCTTTTAGAAGTATTCGCTAGACAGTCAGTGTTTATTGTTTGCACACGACAGGAGTAAGTCTCATCCCCGCCTTCTGCCTATGGAAACCTTTCTTCTCATGCTGACAACTACTACTATAGTTGCTGCTGATGATTTAAACTACGAACTGCCTTTTTTTTATCTGTTCAAAGGACTCACTTTTAACGTTGTTGTAAATTCGTTTAAATTGCTTTGTCCATACTTGTTTCGTTTATAGAGGGGGGAAATATATGGTGGGGGAATAGATGTTCGTATCAACAAGCTCCCGCCGAGAGGGGGGGGCAAAAACAAGCGAGTCCACAGTCTTCCAGCAAGCCAAACCTTCCCCTGGTCAACACGTTCTTTGTTTTCGTTTAGCAGCTGCAAAATCCGTCACCATAGTCGAAATAATCTTTAGCAGTTCAAAATCACATTTCTTTACTCGGTCGTTCGCGTCAGTCAACCTGCTACAGCTGACTCCTGACTGCCCAGCGCTTGACTTACATGTTATTTATGTACGTATTTACCGAAACATCCTGGCACTTCGCGTCCGTCCAGTGCCTAAATCGCATCTGTTTTTGCATGCGGGTGGACGCGGGCTCGATCCCGGCAGGCAAGACAATGTCTCGCTCTTTTTCGTTCTCCGTCATATTGTTTTTTATTGAATAAAGCCTTTTTATGTAGCCTTTTGTGTAATATTTTTTTATCTAGGCCTAAATCCAATACACAGAACACCCATCGTTAGTAATTTCGATTATTGATTTTCTCATAATTTTTTTTACATAGCCACAACCATTGGCAATGTATTTGTTGTAATTTGTAGTTTTGTACTTCTTGTTTTAGTCGTAGTAGTAATTCTCTTAGCTTATCGTAGCTCTTTCACTTAGCTTATCGTAGCTCGTTTTTTATGTCCTCCAAACTATCTCTATATATCTACCGCTGTAGGAGACATATCCAAATAAGATAACACGCCATTGGCTATCTCACTACAGTTTATCACATATTCACAACCATTAACAATGGAATTGCACACTAATCTTTCACATAGTAACAACCAATATTCGTGCTAATGCCCTTGCGAAAGGCATGGATCCATATACAGTATTTTCCCGAATATAAGACCTACCTGCAAAATCAGACCTAGCGTGTTTTTTCAGGATGTTTTAATATAAGCCATTCCCTAGTTGAGATCAGTGGAGAGATGAAAGAAATAAGCACGGGCAGGCTACATGGATATGAATCTGCTGAGATGGAGCGCCACACCTACCGTCAGCTCCCCATTTTTATTATTATTATTATTATTATTATTATTATTATTATTATTATTATTATTATTTTCACTCCTTTTGGGTTTTTCACATCAGCTAACGCTGATGGTATTTCACTGGAGTCTGAGTGACAACAAGTCTTCTCAGGTCTCCAGGACTCTTCTCAGTATTCTGGCAGATTGCTACAATGCAGTAGGCTGGATGGTCTCAATTCTTCCTCTGATTTCCATGATGGCTTTTTTCCAAGCTTTTTGGGACTGTTCCAAGTGCACCAATCACAATTGGTATCACCTTGACTTTCATATTCCATAGCTTTTTCAGTTCTCTGGCAATGAGAAAGTAGGGATAAAATTTCTGCAGGAAACTGAGTCTAAAGAAAACTCCGAATGAATTTTGGAATCTAGTGACTTGCAGAACAATAATTTTCCAGGGGAAGATATGATTATTTTGAATTTTATGTAATGAATATGCAAATACCTACTTACCCCCTCACTGTAATCTGATTGGTTAGTGTCCACCATAAATACTCAACACTGTAGTGGTACATATACATTATTACTACACCGACTACTCGGAAGACTTCTACTATTATTACTTCTACTCCGAGTCACCAGTTTCTACTTACTACAGGTATACCTTACTATAACTTAATAATATATCCCTTACCCGGATATATCAGAATGAATAGTCATTAATGAGTTTTTGAATAAAAGAACATGTCAAAGGCAAATAAATCTAGATCGTTTTTCGTAATTTCTGTTTATTTAGCAATTTCGAAATTTTTCTACTTCGTAATGTCATTTTCCGATAAATGAAGAATAAGGCATCCACTGAAAAAAACCTTTAGTGCTATATTGTGATTATATATATTAAGTGAAAATTAATATAAGCCCTATATTAGGGGAAACATCGTATATCCCCTTGCACTGCACCCAACATCAAATCGACCTTCTCTCACATGTTGGCCTCATGGGGAGTCAAATAAAACATACACCTTGTATGTAAACCTAGACCTTGTATGTAAATTAAAAAATATATATTTAAAACTTATACATTTTACCTTATAAACGTCCTTTGTATCACCTTGGTTTGGTTTGGTTTTGTTTTACGGCATATCAACCTCAGTGGGTCATTTAATGCCGATAAAGTTTTGAAATGAATTATTTAATGGATAATACAATTTTATTTTTATAAATACATTTTTCTATTTAACCCAAAGATGGGTTTGTATCATCTTCTTGGTTACCATTGTTGGAATGATTTTGTATATAAGGGGTACTTCAATTCCCCTACCTGGATTTATAGACTAGCCGAGGTCACGTGGTTTATTCCTTCACCAATCTCCAGCCAGAATGCGTGGCTGGTGCACTACTTAAACACTGATACTTGTCACAGTTTACTTGCAATCATTGAGGAGGAACTTACGATACTATGGTGAACCAAAGGATTCTTTACCAGAGGATTACCAAGGATCAGGATTTTTTACCAGAGGATTACCAGGGATCCAATTCCACTGGACAAGCGCTCTTGCTTAAAGCCTCCAGTATGACCCATAAGATTGTAACAGCCATGATGGATAAATCTTATGTTAATGAAGTGACGTACCTGTTCTTTATCAGTGGAAAAAATGTGGTAGCAATGTAAAAACAATCTTAAGGTATCTGTTTACAGAAATCATTTATAGGATTTTGTATGTGTCGCCTAGTGAGACTCTAACTCATTAACAATGGTTTGCAAGACTAGCTAACTAATTGGTATACTGTGCATTAAAGAACAAAACATTTTTTTTTTTTAACTGGCAGAAATTTAATTCAGTCGTAGGATCTTGATTCCACCCCACTGCTACGTCAATCAGTTGATTACATATTACTATAAAACACAGAGAAAAGTCTCCAGCTGATCATTACTAGTGATTCTCAAGGCCTTTCAGTTTAAATAAGCACAAAAAAATAAACAGAAAAACAAACAAAAAACAAAACTAAACAAAAGACAAAACAACATAAATTCCCGGACCGAGTGAAGATGGAAAGAGAATGTTTCGGTCTGACGTCATAAAGAATTAACAAAAAAAAAGGGAATAACAAATAGAATAAAGGAAAAAGCTTGTGAAATAAGAATTGAGATAAAAAGTAAATTTGAGTGAACATATAT
Organism: Doryteuthis pealeii; assembly: GCA_023376005.1. Lineage (NCBI taxonomy): Eukaryota > Metazoa > Mollusca > Cephalopoda > Myopsida > Loliginidae > Doryteuthis > Doryteuthis pealeii. The sequence goes on along the minus strand of CM042149.1, from coordinate 51,410,250 downwards.
AAATCTTCTCAAGAACTACAGTCTTTTCTTTCGTTCTTTCTTTCATTCTCTTTCTTTCTTTTTCTTGCTTTCTTTCTTTCTTTTTAACACTTTTCTATCTATCTTTATGCCGTACTTTCTTTCTTTCTTTCTTTCTTTCTTTCTTTCTTTCTTTCTTTCTTTCTTTCTTGCTTTCTTTCTTTTTAACACTTTTCTATCTATCTTCACGCCATTCTTTCTTTTTTTTCTTTCTTTCTTTCTTTCTTTACATCCTTTGTCCTTCTTTCTTTCTTTCTTTCTTTCTTTTTAACGTTTTTCTATCTTCATGCCTTTCCTTCTTTCTTTCTTTCTCTTTCTTTCTTTCTCTTTCTTTCTTTTTCTTTCTTTCTTGCTTTCTTTCATTTTATCACTTTTCTATCTATCTTCATTTTCTGTTTCTTTCTTTCTTTCTTTTTACACCTTCCTTCTTCTTTCTTCTTTCTTTTTAACGTTTTCTATCTATCTTCATGCCTTTCTTCTTTCTTTCTTTCTCTTTCTTTCTTTTTCTTTCTTTCTTGCTTTCTTTCTTTTTTTCTGATTTCTGCTCATATTCTTCCTGAATTGTCTTTGAAAACTTTCTTTTATATTAGTGATTTTCATACTTCTTCCTCTTTTCTTTGGTATTTCTTTTACTAATTCCTTCTTTCATTTCTTTCTTTCTTTCTTTCATTTTTTCTTTCTTTCTTGTTTCTTGCCTCCTGAACCTTTCTTATTTTTCATTCTCATATTTTCCTTTAATAGCTTCGTCCTTTTTTGTCTTTCTTTCTGTTATGTCCGTGTTTTCACCACCCCCTCTCTTCCTTAGTATTTTATTTATTAGTTTCTTCTTTTTTCCTTTCTTTCTTTCTTTTGGTTTTTCTTCTTTTTTCCTTTCTTTCTTTCTTTTGGTTTTTCATCAGTTGCTTATCTTTTGTTTCTTTCTTTGTTTTTTCCTTTTCAATTTTCTTTTTTTCTTTCATTTCTTCTTTTGTTTTTTCACCAGTTGCTTTTTTCTTTCTTTCTTTTTCTTTCTTTTCAATTTTCTTTCTCTTTCATTTTTTCTTTTGTTTTTCACCAGTTGCTAACTTTTCTTTCTTCTTTCTTTCTTCTTTCTTCTTTCTTTTTTTTCAATTTTCTTTCTTTCTTTTCAATTCTTTTTCTTTCTTTCTTTCTTTCTTTCTCATTTTTTCTTTTGTTTTTCACAGTTGCTAACTTTCTTTCTTTCTTTCTTCTTTCTTTCTTTCTTTCTTTCTTTTCAATTTTCTTTTTTCTTTCTTTCTTTCTTTCTTTTTTTTCTTTTCTTTTTTTTCTTTCTTTTTTTCTTTCTTTTCTTCTTTCTTTCTTTCTTTCATTTTTCTTTTTTTCACCAGTTGCTAACTTTTTTTTTTTTTTTTTTCTTTTTTTCTTTCTTTCTTTCTTTCTTTCTTTCTTTCTATTCTTTCTTTCTCTTTAGGTCAGTTTAACCATTAGCGTTCCCTACTCTTAATATAATTTTGATAACTTTATTTTACTCTTTCTTTTTTTTTTTTTTCAATGAATTTCATTTCCGATTCTAAAAAATACATTTTGGTCATAACGAATCACCGATATTTCACAGGGAAATTGAAGCATTCATTTTTAATCAGAATTTCTTGTGTCTTTGATGCTCAAGTTAAATTATGGGGAACAGACGTCAGAAAGTGACAATACTATTTCTAATTATAAGTACCCCCATCCACAAATTTTCCCATAAACCACACAATCAGAGACTTAAAGAGAACCAACATATTTCCGAATGTCGAGATAGATTTTATTGGATACACTACTATGTATAACCTTTGGATATACCACAGTATGATAATTTAGTTATTACAACATTTGATTGATCTGTCAGTGCCAAAAGATAATATATACACTAGCAGGACCTGTGTATTTACAACACTATTATGATTTAGTTATGACATCGTTTGGTGTGTTTACTTAAGAGCTATTAAAAATAGTTCAATATGTATAAAATATAATCTTGATTTAACTCTCTCTCTCTCTCTCTCTCTCTCTCTCTCTCTCTCTCTCTCTCTCTCTCTCTCTCTTCTCTCTCATTTTTCTTTCCTTCTTTTGTTCTTTTCATCTTTTCATTATGTTCGAATGAAATAGATTAGCGTTATCACTTCCCTGCGCTCACCCCCTCGATGTATCTTTCCCTTACTCTCTTTCTTTCTCTCTTGTTACATTTTTCTGTGAAGCATGTCCTTTTTCTTCCCTTTCTTTCTTTCTTCTTTCGAATTTAGACGGAATGGTCCATTATTCAGCTGAGGCGACGATATTCACAAGAAATAAGAATTTGGCGCATAAGCAACACCAAGTAATCAGGATTTACATTTTTGCATTTCATCTTGGACGATTTGGACGGTATCATATTTTAACCAGAGGGTGTTGTAACAGGATAACGGTCGAAAGATTAAGGAACAAGAGGATTAATACATAGATGATAGTGTCGTTTTTTGTTTTTCTTTTAATTCATTTATTTAAAGAGGTCTCATAAAAAAATTGATATCTGCTGAGGATATTGGTAAATTGAAGTGTTATCTTGATAGTAAAATAGATTTGCCCATTCAACCTTAGCAAACTGATTGATTGATTTTAACGGCACGTCAACCCATCCAGGGTGTTTTTTTTTATGTGAAGCAGTAAATTGAGAGAGATAGTCAACCTTATTATTAAGTCTTTTTCAAGGATTTTCTTGACTTTTATCGGAGGCTGCTTGCTGTGATTACAGAGCCTGCTTCCGAGACTTTCGGCCTCGAAGCGGCTAAGTAAAATTAACAGTGTTGGTCCCAGGGGGCTATCCCCAAGGCAATACCTGCTATCTTGATTTAAAGAGGCAGCGCAGGGCTGGGTTTATTGCCCAGTGCCTGAGGCGCCCCCATGAGGGGGAAGGCCGACGGGATCAACGTATTTTTGTGCCTAACACCCATGAGCTTTGGCTTGTGGGTGAGCCCACATAAAAATGTCCTTGTGTCACGCCCTCATAAGTGGGATGAGAGAAAAATACCTTGCTTAATGGATCGGGAATTAATTGAAGGGACGAGTTTATAGGGTAAAGTTCATGTTTATTGTTATATTTTTTTGTTATAATTTTATTTATTTCAGAAATGACAAATGTCACCTATATTGATATGTTTAAAATGTATCTCTCATGTTTTTTGTGTTGTAAAAATGTTGTCTAATAAGAGCTGTTGGATTTTTTGGATATAAGGCATAAGGTAAATGGTCACTTCTACTTATAGACTCGCCTATAAACACGTGACCTGAGAAGGATTCTTATTGTCCAATCACTGACACTGCTGCTGCTGCTTCTGCTGTATTAATAGAGACCCCATTCTGAGCTTATTTCATTGACATTTGGATTCTCTTGGACGACGGACTTACAAGGAATACTTTAACACCGGATTCTTATTGGCTTGCTTACTTATTCACTACATCTGGAACTAAGGATGGCTGCAAGATACTTAACAAGAGCAACATCTCCAGATTCTATTAGAATGTGTTTAACAGTAAAAGGTGTTTGACATTCTATGTATTCTGGTTGCTTTTTCTGTTTGAGTAAAAAGGTGTGATAACAAACTGATAGACAGCTGCTCACAAGGGTAGCAACACTTTCGACTTAAATGTACTATTCAGATTACCCTAACACACACATACATACACATATATGCATAGCAATAGCATAATCTTTACAGATCCCTGTCGTCCGTCACAATCCTATAACCCCACCACCACAAACTTTCCTCGCATGAGCCCTCAAATAACTCATCAAACCCGCTGCAGATCCACAAAGTTTGATGCAAATATGACATAGGAAGGACGTTCTTCCCGTGTATCAGATGGATCAGATGATAAAATGTTATACTTATGCACCACCATATGTCTCTTAAGACCAGAAGCTGACTTACAAACTGACTTTGTTACAGATTGCACAAGACACATTGCTTGTTCCTGGAATTTGCATTAATTGTCCCTGATGAGATGTCCTATGATTGACATATCCAGATTTAGGGAGCAGAATTCGACCACATGTTTGACATTTCCAACCCCCCATGTTATATATATATATATATATATATATATATATATATAACATAAATAACTAAGGGGATTGTGACGTTGGTGATGACGTAGATTTCGGTTACAGACAGACAGACCAAAAATCTACATTATAATAAGATGTGTTACTACGCTAAATGTAGACAAAAAGTACGAAGATTTTGCTAGTCCAATACCTTGAAAATCGTGATTTGAAATCCTGACATTTAACGGGGTTGAATACCAACATTCGGCATCGAATGGATAATAAATATGCATTTCTCTCTCAGGGAATTCTCTTCTGAATATTATCTTTCTTTCTTTTTTCTTTGAATTTCTGAACATTATCCTTTTCCTCGTTAAATTTCTCTTTTTCTTCTTTTTTTTTAATATAAAAAATTTACTTTTTTTATTTTACTCATTTAATTTCTATTTTTTCGTCACCAATAATTTTTTTTCCGTTTTTATTTATTTTCTTTTTTTCTTTTCAATTTTTTTTTATTCTTCCAAATTTCCCATCCCAGATTTTTTTTAATGCATTTACACATATTTTTGTTTC
>CM042149.1:51355632-51400632 GCA_023376005.1 Doryteuthis pealeii | reverse complement strand
TAATCGATTCGATCGAGGATTACGCTCAATATGATTTCCGGTGAACTGTAACGTCTTCCGGTGGGTCAGGGTCGAGGGTGAGGGTTTCCAATTCCCAGGAAATTAGAATGTGATCAGCTAGACCTAAAAAAAAATCTTTCACTAATTTCTGATGCTAATATTGCAGAGAAGGACTTATGGCTATTGCTGAGGTTACAGATCTATATATTGGTCTGATGTTCGAGAGCCTCGGTCCTTGGACTAGTAAAAACAAATAAATCAGCATGAATCCTAGGGTGCCACCCTGCCAGGTAGCACCTACATAGTGTATATGTGCATATGACAAAGTGTAAATTTGTATGCGAATATGCTCACGTATGAGTAAGTAAGTAAAATCGTCGGGGTGGCCTAAAGTTGGTATCAGCCAGCCAGGGAGTCTATCCCCTTTTCACTAGCGCTAGGCCAAGGAGATTGTTTTTGCGTCTGAGATGGAGTGCCAGACCTACCGTCAGCTCCTTACTTTACCGCACAGATCCCTGTGCTACTCATACGCTGAGTTGGCGAGGGTCGGTTTCGAACTAGGAACCTTGTGGTTTCTAACCGGACCCTCTGCCGACTGAGCTAACCCGATACATGGCATGTGTGTACATGTGCGTACTTGTGTGTATTTGTGCACGCCTTTGGACTGGTAAATAGAAATAAATCAGTGTGAATCCCAGGGGGGCCCCAGACAGCACCTGCCTTCCTCGTCTAAGTGTGTGTAAATGAGAAAAAAATACGTATGTATGTGAGAAAAAATGTTCAAAATATAAACTGTTAAAAAATATTTCAATATTTTTTTTCAAACCAGAAAACGCTATTAAGATTTTGAAAAAATTGTTTATTCGTTTTTGAAGTAATCAATTTCGAATGTTTTTCTTGTATTACTCGTTTTAAAAAATCCAAACGGTCTGTCATGAAGCATTCCTGCTATTTTATTTTATTTTATCTTATTTTGTTTAGTATTCAAAATAATTTTAAGTAGAATATTCAGCGCATGTATGCATGTATGCATGCCTGTGTGTGTGTGTGTGTGTGTGTGTGTGTGTGTGTGTGTGTGTGAAAAATAGAAAAACATGAAGTATTCGAAAAGATAAGTTTATTCTTGATGGTGAAATCAACGTTTCGGTTTATGTAACCTTCATTGGGACATGTGATGAAATGTTGTGCAGAGATGTTGGGAACTTGTAAAATATGAGAAATGCTGGTTGTATGTAAAGAAAAGGAAGTAACCAGTGTCAGCCCGGAGCAGATTCCAGGACGAACGAAGACATTCAAGAAATGGTGCGAAGATGTAGGAGGGGAAAAGTCGATAGGGTTGATAAAACTGAACAGAAGTGGGAGAATGTCAGCCAGGTGTTGAAGTACAGTCGGATTTAATTCGCTATTTTACTCATATATATATATATATATATATATATATATATATATATATATATATATATATGTTGAAAAAATAAATAAAGGAAAGAAAGTATAGAATAGATAAAATAGGATATTTTAATCAATTTTACTTACACGTGTTTCGGTCAGGAGTAAATAATTTATTGAAAGGAAACATTTGGTTATTTAAAAATAATAATAGTTTGAATAATGTACACATGGATAAACTCCTGACCGAAACACGTGTAAGTAAAATTGATTAAAATATCTTATTTTATCCATTCTATACTTTCTTTCCTTCATTTATTTTTTCAACATACTGTCGGATTCACTTCCAGTTTCATTTTACATATATATGTATGTATGTATGTATGTAGCGTAGATACAGAGGAAACAGCGCATAGTGATTGTCAGTTGATCACCTATGCGTCAATCAGATCATTGTTTTTCTTTTTGGGATAATCTACCATTTTTTCTTTCAATTTTTCTTTATTTCATTTGTTTTTTGCTCTTTTGTTTTTTTTTTAATCTTTTGTCCTTCCTTCATTGTATAAATTTCTTTTTGTCTTTCCTTTTTTCTATCTTTCGTTTACTCTTCTTTATTTTGTATTTGTTGAGATTCTTTTGTCATATAAGGTGTATGCTAGATCTTCGATCTTACTTATAGACTAGGCCAGAATCACGTGATCTGACTCTTGGCCCATCACTGGTTGGCCAAGAGTCAGATCACGTGATTCTGGCCTTGTCTATAAGTAGGAGCGACGATCTAGCACACACCTTATATAACAAAAGAATCTCAACAGTATTTATTTTCTTTTTCATTTTTTTCTTAATATCCTAGACTCTTCTTTCTTTCTTTCTTTCTTTCTTTCTGTGTCTCATTTCTTTCTTTCTTTTTTCTTTCTTTCTTTCTTTCTTTTCTTTATGTCTTATTTCATTCTCAACGATATTTACTTCAGCTTAATACAGTCCAATGCCAATTCAAATAAAAATACAATAATGATATTTGGTGACGTCAATCTTCTAAGTTGTAACCATCTTTATAAACAGAACAGCCTCGTGTCTACGTAGACTTGAACACCATCCATTGACATTGATGAGGAAAATACGCAACTATCTTGACCACAAAACCGGAGGAAATTATATTTGTTTTTATCTTCATTCATTTGAAAAATATATTTTATTGTTTCTTTCTTTCTGTTTCCTTTCTCTCTTTATTCATTTATTCTTTACGTATCGATCTATCTGTCTGATCTTTCTGTTTTGTTGCTCCCTTATTTCTCATTGGGGATCCATCCATTCTTACAATATTTTATTCATGATTGTTCTTTATTGTTTTCTTGTCACATCTTTCAATCATGAATTTTTCATCATTTCGCACTTATTATTCATGTATTTCTTATTTACTTCATCTCTTCTTTCTTTCTTTGTTTCTTTATTTATTTCTTTTATATCCATTTGGAATTTTCTTTCTTTCATTTTTTGTCTCTCCTTTTTTTGTTAACAACTGTTTTAAATTATTTCCTTACTTTCGTTTAAATGCTTTAAACTATCTTTCTTTCTTTCTTTCTTTCTTTCTTTCTTTCTTTTTTACATCTATTTTAAACTTTCTTTCTTTTTTTCACATCTAATGTATTCTTTCTTTCTTTCTTTTTCATCTGTTTCTTTCTGTCTTTCTTCCTTTCTTTCTTTTTCGTCGGTTTTTTCTTTACCTTTGCTTTAAACATTCTTTTACACCCATTTTGAATTTTCTTTCTTTCATTCTCTTTTTCTCTCTTTTATCGTTTATTATTCTTTTATACTTTCTTTCTTTTAAATGTTTTAAATGTTCTTCCTTTTTTCTTTCTTCATATGAAAGTTTAAGATAGATGTAAGAAAGAAAGAAAGAAAGAAAGAAAGAAAGAAAGAAAAGAAAGAAAGAAAGATAGTTTAAAACATTTAAAGGAAAGTAAGGAAATAATTTATATCAGTTGTTAACAAAAAAAAAGAGAGAGAAAAAATGAAAGAAAGAAAATTCCAAAAAGAATTTAAAAACAGACAAAAATGAAAGGAAGTTTAAAATAGTTGTTAAAAAAGAATAAAGAAAGAAAGAATGTTTAAAACACTTGTAAACGAAAATGAGAAAAAGAAAGAAAGAAAAAAGTATAAAACAAATGTAAAAGAAAGAAAGAAAGAAAGTTTTTCTTTCTTTTTATATCTATACTAAACTTTCTTTCTTTCTTTCTTTTACATTTGTTTTATACTTTTTTCTTTCTTTCTTTTTCTCATTTTCGTTTACAAGTGTTTTAAACATTCTTTCTTTCTTTATTCTTTTTTAACAACTCTTTTAAACTTCCTTTCATTTTTGTCTGTTTTTAAATTCTTTTTTTTTCATTTATTGATATAAGTTTCTTCATCATCATATCATATAATTCAACCCGAGGCCAGTAAAGAAAAAAAATATCAATGAAAAATCTACAAAAAAAAATAAAAATAACTCACCATTCTTTCTTTTCATTGTAAAAATTTCCTTTCTCGCTACAGTGTCAGCTGCCATATCCTAAAACATTTTTTAGCATTTAGTTAAAACTTTTATATAATTTATTTTTCCTATTTCAGTCAATCTGAATTTTGTTATTTTTTTGTGTGGTGGTTTTCTAAAATTTGTTTTTATTTTTCTGAATGCAACAAAATAAATAAATAAATAAAAAATGCAAAGAAAAAAAAATCTAAGATAATAATATGCGTTTTTGTGAGAATATTTTAAAATTCCATTCTTGAAAAAAATCTACTTTTTCAAAAATATTTTTCTATTTAATTTTTGAGATACTTGTCGGCCATGAAAGGAAGATATTGACGTTTTCTTAGAGTAAAAAATGTTATCTTTTGTACTGACGAAAATGGTTCATCCTAGGATCGAAAAATAAATAAATAAATAAATAGATAAAAAGTACCCCAAAAGGTTTCGAATAATCCTTTTTTAGCTCTTAAGAAAATTGGCTGTAAGATTTTTTTAAATTATAACGCCATACGTGATTTTAAAGTATGCAATGCAATGCAAGAAAAATGTTGCGAAAAAGTTGACAAAAAGCCTAATCATTTTGTTATTAGCAAATTATTCCGGAGTATAAAACCCCACGTTTACACACACACACACACACACACACATATATACATATATATATATATATATATATATATATATATATATATATATATACGGTATGTAGTGGCGCATTTATCATTGGCAAGTTGATTTGCTGAGTTTCGTGTGTGACCTGTGCCGGTGGCCTAGGGGTAGAGTCTCTGGCTCTGCGTTTGATCTCTGTGGGAAGAGATCACGGTATACACTGCTTATGATATCTAATATCAGTCGAAACATTTGTCCAGTGTTCTGCACGTCGCTCTCATTATTCGCTTGTCGCAATTATATATATATATATATATATATATATATATATATATATATATATGTGTGTGTGTGTGTGTGTGTGTGTGTGTGTGTGTGTTAAAATGTGGAAATAGATTAAACGCTATGTAGAAATTCTTCTTTTTCTTTGTCGTCGGGTCGGCCTAATGTCGGTATCAGCCATGCAGCGAGGGAGTATACCCCCTTTTCACTAGCGCTAGACCAAGGAGATTATTTTAGCGTCTGAAGTGGATCACCACACCTACCATCAGCTCCTTACTTTACCGCACAGATCCCTGTGCTACTCATACGCTGAGTTGGTGAGGGCGGGTATCGAACTAGAAACCTTGTGATTTCTAGCTGAACGCTCTACCGAGACAAAGTTTTCCAAAAGGTGAATTTATTTGTCGATGGTGTAGTTGGTGTTTTTTTCATATTGAAAAGAATTTATAATTCATTATAAACAAAAGCATACTCACTCTAATCTCATGATGATGGTTTTATAACCAAAATCATGTATTGGATTTTGAGCTCGCTTCAGAAATTATTGGTTGGTTTTCCTACAAATGTCATCAGTCAGGATGTCAAGATAGGATAAAAATATGTATTTAGTGTGGGGGTGGATAATTCGATATTTCTCTTTAACATTCCTTGTCGATGTTTAAGGAGGAGGAGGAGGACATTATTTCAAATGAAGATTTACAAGCCAACTCACCGGGATATTTACACTTAAAAGATTAACATGAAGTTTTTATCCAATTTCATTTCATCTTTGTAACACTATTATGTTATGGGTTCATTGGCGATCTGTTAATTATTTACTAATTAATTAAAACTACCCTAATTATTAATTATGGTGGTTTGTTAAAATTAAAAGTAAAAATAAGAAAAAAAATAATAATAATAATATAATAATAATAATAATAATAATAATTGTTTATATTAAAAATATAAATTTATCTAAGCAAAGAATTTTCACGTAGACAAAGAAATTCCTTAAATTATGGAATTTGACATATATCATCGGAATTTTAGATTTGCCAAAAAAAAAAAAAATGATTCCAGTTTTGAAAAGTTGGTCAACAATTTCAAAAACTTAGATAAATAAAACAATGGTTGGCCTTGACTCGTTGGAGTTGGAAAACCCAAATGGAAAGATACAAGCTAGGTTGGCACAAGGCCATTTAGACACGTAGACAATAGTATCGAGTGGCTGGCCAATCAGAGACATATGTTAGGGGTGGGGAGGTCTGGGTCCCATAAATAACAGACCGAAACTAGAGAGACAGACCGAGAAAAAGAGAAGAGAAGAGAGAAGCGGAGTCACTCCGAAACCAGGGAGCTCGCCATTGTCGGGGCCCGTGATACAACTTTACCGATACACTCTGATGTCTTGCCACTCGGTACAAAATTGATAACTTAGCCAAAAACTAGCTGTAAATTGCCAGTCAACTGACAAATAAATTACCTCGCTCCTTTGTAAAATAAATGTATATATTTTGTACATAAGCATCAAAAAGCGTTGTGTTCAATTGTTTTGTTGATCCGTTGACAGCTTTTGGTTATTTAATCTTATTTCAGCCGAGTTGGTAAAAGGAACGAAACCAGCTCTTTTTCAGCCTTCCTGTAAATCAACAGACAACATAAGAACGGGAGGTTGGAACGGGCAGTTTCGACCACTGTAATACTGAGCCGGAGCATCGTATACATACATACATAAACCGAACCCTGTACCCCGGCAAAGTATTATATCTTATCTTTGTGTCATCTATACATATATAAAGGGCAGCTGGTGTATATATATGTCCGGATGAAATGACAAAAATAAAACAATTGACTACAGAGTAAATATATATATATATATATATACACATTTACTATCAACAGAGCTTGCTTTCTGTACAAAAATAATGAAGATTTTTCATTATATTCATGAAAATATTTAAATATTAGGATTTGAATAGTAAGAGAAGGGAAAAGTTATTGGTGGCCTTCATGATTAAAAACATAAACAAATCAATTATAGAAGACCAAAACAATCGATGGATTTGCGAGAATAACTTTTTTTCATCTACCCCCTCTACCTATGCAACGCTGGGTAGCTGCTTCTAGTACTAGATAAAGCTAAATAAACATGTTGTTGAAGTACTCGTCGCGCATTACAAATTGGTAGTTTGCCATATTAAAGTATGCAAATAGAGTGGTAGTTTGACTTAAGAGGATCCGACATAGGAATATTCCAACTTACGAGCTCTCATCCGGTCATTTTTTTTTTGCTTTGTGTTGAGAGCTAAAATTTGTTATACGAGCGTGCTTCAGATACGCTAAAATATTTAAGTTTCCAAATTTATTACGCAAAAAACATTATTACAAAAAAAATTAATTCATTGCAACATCTTCTACATTTTTTATACAATTCAATGCTATTTCCCTTATTCAAAAAAGCATAACAAAAAATGTTGGGTGTTTGTTTTTTTTTTGGTGGGGGGGTCAGAAACGGATTAATGGCAATTCAGTTTATTTCAATAGAGAACATTGATTTGATATACGAGAAAATTGAGTTAGGAGCGGAACGAATTAAACTCGTAAGTCAAGGTACCACTATATTATTGTTCAACATTCTATAAAATAATCTTTTCAGGTTTATTTAGTTTTAGAGATTGAAGACATAATATTCTCTCATCTTTATGTTTCTCTAGTATCGTTTTCATATTGTCCAATACGTTTTTATTATCCCTTGTATAGACTTGATTTTATTTCTGTAGTAAAGACATAGTTTCTTAAATGGAAATATCATCTAGAGCAATTTATCAAAATCTGTTGATTCGATTTTATGTCTATAATTAAAACTCGTAAATCAAGGTACCACTGTATATTATTACTATTTTATGAGTTGTGTTGAGTTTTCATGGAATATAATCTTTTTACAATGACTTTGATGTTAACATGTTCATCGTCAATGTCAACATAGAAGTTTGTTGGACTATTTTTAGGTATAAGATGTAAACAAAATCGCCACTTCTATTTATGAACTCTCCAACAGTAATAGCCATTTCCAGTAGAAATTGGCCAATAATAGATTAGGACAGAAAGCATTTAAGATCATTTGCAACGGTCACAAAATCAATTGGTAAGTCGAATTTTCAGCAAGAAAGACTTATCTTTTGGATTAACACTAGAGGACACTCACAACACTGAACCCCAACTCCTTAAAGACATGGACCAACATATTTACAAAACCTACGGACTAAGATTACCTACTGGATTCTGAGAACAACAGAATTCCTAGAATGGCGACAATGGTTCTAACAATACTTTTTTGAGAAGCTCTTCGGTAATCAAAGGCATTGTTTATATCAGAACGAGAAGCGGCTACCCGGCGTTTTCAGGGTAGATGGGGTATAACAAAAAGTTAGTCTTGCAAACCAATTAATTGTTTTGGACTTACATAATTAATTTGGTTATATTTTAATCACGAACGCCACCAATGAATTTCGCTTCTCTTATTATTCAAATTCTAATTTTTTTAAATCTTCCCAGATATGAATTATTTTTGCACAAAAAGCAAGCTCTGGTGATAGTGAATGTGTCTATCTATTTACGCTTTCATTAATTGTTCTATTTTCGTAGTTTCCTCCGGATATACATGCATATATACATACTAAAGAAGTGGCTACCCAGCGTCGCCTGGGTAGAAGGGGGAAATGTTGTCTTGCAGATCGATTATTGTTGAATCGCGAGTTGGATCCTCGCTGGATGCCCCATTAAAATCCGTATATAAAAAAGACCTTGCGTTGATTCAGACACTCTAAAAAGAAAAAAGTAATATCTCCTATTTAAAATACTGGATACTAATGCAAAAAAAAATCTATGCTGTTATCATTTATATCTTTTTATTGTGTTAACGAATATAAATCAAATCTTCATTACCGCCCTGTCGGCTGGGGCGTTAGAATGCACCAACTGCACCTCTGCAGAGAGGTAAGACTCCCCAATGGGGCCACCTGTTGGCCGTGGGTGGCGACCCGTGATGCTTAAGGATAGAACCCAGGTGGATGAGCAGTTCATGACTTGCAATACTCCACTTTGGCCCTATCTTGGGCTAGACGGGCGGTCGGAGAGGCCCCCTCCGATCAATCGGCTGGTCACGTCAAGCCCTAGCACCTATATGATTTTCCCAACCATATTGCCCTTATGGCAAGCCCCAACCCTTTTTATCATATGGGTGCTAGAAGGCGGTAGCTGCGGGTCTACATGTCCTGGGAATGACGTTAAACTCTATCTGATGGTGATGTTCCAGTTTTGGAGGTTTGGGGAATGTGGAACACCCTTCATCACCATTGTTCCCTGGTCCACTCTGACCCGGAGTGGTAGTACCTGTTAGGGTCCCATCTATGGGTTAAATAGAAAAACATGAGCTGATAAAAAAATTGTATTATCCATTAAGAATTGATTTATTTCAAAACTTTATCGGCATTAAATGACCCACTGAGGTTGATATGCAGTAAAACAAAACCAAACCAAACCAAAATCTTCATTATTTTTGTTCAAAAAGCAAGATCTGATGATAGAGAATTTGTATATATATATTTACTTTCTCGATAATTGTTTTATTTTCTTAGTTTCCCCCGGACATACATGTTCACAAACTGCCGTTTATGTATGTATAGATAGATAAAGGAAAATCCTTTTTTTAATATCTTGGAACCAGCTTGTGACAGCTTTTACATATTCCATTGATTTTAATTGACTCTATTCCTCAAGGTGTTACACATATTTTCTAAGACTGTCTTGTCAAAACATTTTATTTGATTTTTCGTGGAACTTAGGAGTCAGCATTCCGATTTTTTCTAAAAAAAAATTCTCCTTACGTACGTTTATTATAATAAAAATGGGCTTTAGAAACATTTTCTATTTATATATAAATACTCTTGTTCCTTAATCTTCCGATCGTTATTTTCTTGCAACAACTTGATTTTTCGTGGAACTTAGGAGTCAGCATTCTGATTTTTTCTCAAAAATTCTCCTTACGTACGTTCATTATAATAAAAACGGGCTTTAGAAACATTTTATATATATATATATATATATATATATATATATATATATATATATCTTTGTTCCTTAATCTTCCGATCGTCATTTTCTTACAACAACTTGATTTTTCGTGAACTTAGGAGTCAGCATTCTGATTTTTTCTCAAAAATTCTCCTTACGTACGTTCATTATAATAAAAACGAGCTTTAGAAACATTTTCCATATATATATATATATATATATATATATATATATATATATATATATATACTCTTGTTCCTTAATATTCCGATCGTTATTTTCTTGCAACAATTTGATTTTTCGTGGAACTTAGGAGTCAGCATTCCGATTTTTTCTCAAACATTTTCCTTACGTACGTTCATTATAATAAAAACGGACTTTAGAAACATTTTATATATACTAGCAAATATATGCACCCTCCGGGTGCAAGTATTTAAGTTTTAATATAATAAAATATCATGTTAAATTAGAAAGGCTAATGAAACTGAATAAGAATGTAGATAAAAAGATTTGGAACAGAGGGGGTATGATTGAAAAATAGAACAACTTTGAAACTAACTCTTCCATCATTTTCCCTTACTCCCGTCTTTCATTGGTAAATTTTCCTAATTTAAATATTTAGTTAAAATAGGAAGTAAAGAATAATATTACAGTTATTTCTTCTTGTTAATGGATTTCTTTTAAGATTTATTGAAGAGATTTTTGCTCATATTCATTAATATAAAACCAAATAATTAGAAATCAATAATACTAAGCATATATTTAGTAAAATCAAATGTTTAAGATCAATATGCATATTAGCCTTCCCATTCACACTGTAAACCGCTATTTTGTTGTATATATAAATACAATTGCATGTTATTAGTATGTAGATATGGTCAACAGTCTTAATGATGTAAAATAATTTTATTAATAATTGAGGTTTAAATAAAAATAAAATCATGGAGAATGTGATGTAAATAACAAGGGGAATTGTGACTTTTACAGTAATATAGTTTCGGATACAGACAGACAAACACACAATCTCCATTATAATAAGATATATATATATATATATAAATACTCTTGTTCGTTAATCTTCCGATCGTTATTTTCTTGCAACAACTTCTTGGTAAAAATGAGACCGCACAAATCATTCAATATGAAACGCAAAAATCTAAGTCCTGATTACTTGTATCATTTATCTGCCAAATTCTGACATCTTACGTGTGCCGTCACCTCAGCTAAATATTCTGTTTTTGTTACAAAGAAACAAAAGATAGAAAAAGGAAATGCCACAAAGAAAACATATAATAAAAAAGAAATAAAATGTGTAGGGGAAGGATAGAATGAGTGAGAGAGAACGCGGAAGCGATAACGCTAATCTTTTTAAATTAAACGCAATGAAAAGATCAAAAAAATATGAGAAAGAGTGAGAGAATTAAATCAAGGTTATTAAACTTTTTACATATTTAACTATTTAGCAATAGCTCTTAAACAAACATCTCAAACGTTGTAATAATTAAATCATCATACTGTGGTATATCCACAGGTCTTGCTAGTTCTTTATCGACGTGGTTGTTTATTATTCAATCTGGTCGAAACATTACCAGCTTCGAGGGGTTTAATTAATTTCCTCATATATTTGAGGATTTAAAAAATAGTTTTGTGACAGCTTCAATTATTAATGTTTTATAGATTTTTTTAAAATTTATTTCGTAAAAAAATGTTAGATTTATCTGCTTTCATGACTATATTTTTAGATTTTCTTATTTATTTTGTGTTATATTATGGCTGTTATTGAAATTTCTTTTTATAGTTTAGCAAATCATTTATTAGACTGAACATGTCTTTTTCAGATGTTGTCTAATCAGGCTCTAAGGGAGAGAAGTGTTTGTTTTGTTTTGAAAATATATAACTTGGCGGTTTTATTTTTATAATCTCCTGTTGAAGGAATAAATTTTACATCTCATACGCTTAAATTAATTATTGAATGTGTAATTAAAGGATTTATGTATTAATTAATTAAATTAAATTACCACGACCAGAAAATTTGGTAAACACTGTGTGCGTCATGCGGAACACTGGGCTGCTGTTTGGAACTTATTTGGTCGGAGATCTTGGTATACACTGCTGAGGAGAGCAACAGCTGCCCAGTGTTCCGTATATCGCACACGGTGTTTGCTAAATTTTCTGGTCGTGCTAATTTAATTTAATATTTTTTCTATTTTGACAATTAGTACAATCTTATATTAGTATTTGTCTAGTACATGGATGTTTATTTTATTAAGTAGTGTTACAGTACGGTAGAGTAGAAATTTAAAATAACGGTCATTCTGAATTCACAGGGCATTGACCTTTCACTGACGTTATGGCTGTTTCCTGATTGGTCAGTTTGGTTCGTAAAGGTGGGAGATGAATTTGCAATTTGGCAGTTTTAATTGAGTTTTTTTTAAAGACAGACGTGTTTCCAAGATGGCTATTTCTTTTTGTCTTAAGAAATATATTTTGTGTCAGTGTTGTATTGTCCTCGCCCGGAAAAGGAAGCTTCCGGCAGAGGGACAAAGAGAAAGATAAAAATATATATTTTTCAAAAGAAAGAGAAAGCGGAAGAGAGGTTTTCTGGTCAAGGAAGCATGGAGAAGATAAAGAAATATATAACAAATGTCCGTTATCAGATCAAAAGATAAAAATACGTAGCATATTAGCGGATGTAAAAACCAGATCAAAAGATAAAGATGCGTAGGCGTATTGTCAATATAAAAGCCAGAGGGTCGAGCCGACAGACAGACAGACCCCAGCGAACAGCCGATAGCATCACTTCGCGTCTCCCGTCAGCAAACATCCCTCGGGCACTCATTGTGAACACGGCACTCTTCGCCAGCCACCGGTATTTTCATTGTGAAGCTCTACGACCCTCACCTACCTACACGCCGAAGAGAAAATAAAGACGGGTCCTATCTTTGTATATACGTATCTGTTGTTTATTAAAGTCCAGTAGTCGGTGGTAGCCGACTACTACATATATCGCTTTTGGTACTGTGACTATATCGCAACTTAACATCAGCTCCTACTCGTTTGTAGGGGTTAGTAAATATGAAGACTGCGAACATATCAATCATTCTTAGTACGAGAGTGAGTCAATAAGTAATGCCATTTTGTTTAGGACATGTATAATTATCAACACGGGAACATTTATTATACATCAGAATGAAACTGGTCCTCTGTGGATCACGTCTATACTCCTCCACATAGTCTCCACATAGTCACCGTTTATCTCAATATCAACGTTCCACATTCGAATGGAGCATGTATCCCGGCCCCGTAAAATTCTTTGATTGTTCTTTTAGACACTTTTTGACTACAGATCTCACTTCCTCGTCACTGGAATAATGTTTGCCTCTCCTCGGCCCTATGACAGAGGGTTTGAGAGGCAAACATTGTTCCAGTGACGAGGAAGTAAAATCCGCAGTGAAGAAATAGCTTAAAGAACAGTCAACAGAATTATACGGGGCAGGGATACATGCTCCTCATTCAAAGGTTGGCTATGTGGAGGAGTAGGGTTGTGATCCACAGAGGACCAGCTTCATTTTTATGTATGAAAAATGTTCCTGTGTTGGTAATTATACCTGTCTTAAACAAGATGGCATTACTTTTTGACTGACCCTCGTATTTAAACTTCTAATTTATTTTTGATGATTTTTGGCAGAGTATCAAAGGTTGAAACGAATGTATTTTGATCTATCTTTAAAGATGAATAGGTCGGATCTTTTTTATGCATTAAGTTTCATCGAGCACTTTATTCAAATTTCGGATAGGAATTGCGAGACTAAATAGCTAGATAAGTTATCATCTTTCACAAGACAAGTAAACATTCGCAATTCAACGTACAATCCACTAATCTCTTTCGGCCATTGTCTGCTGGAATTTCTAGACACAATAATTCTGGTCACAATAATTCTCGCTCTAATTCATCGGCACATCGCCCCGTGTCCTTTTCAAAGACACCGTCGGCGGCGTCAAATCTTTCTTGATTTCTTTCGAAAATCCAGGCGATTACGCTGTCAACGCCTTTAATGGTTCGAGGTCTTCCTGTCGTTCGGCTGAGTGGTGATTGGTTAAATTCTGTAAGATTATTTCCTATATTTCTCCAGAGGCCAACGGCTGGCTTAAGTCGATAGCGCTTATCGTAAGACTTTTATCTTCATTTTCCTGCCTTTCCTATGGCTGCCTTATATTTCCGTTCACAATTTCCCTCTTACTGTATGTGTTAAGTTCAATCTGTGTCTGCTATATAGAAAACTGGACATGGGTAATGGCGCGAGACGTTGGTTGGTTGGTTGGTTGGTAGATGGATTTAAACGGCATATTAACCCATCTAGGGTTATTTCATGCATAGGGGTTAGGAAACAATAGATGTTGTGTATCTATATTTACACGTTTTGTAGTAATGGAGAAAGAGAAAGATAGAGTGAAGAAAAAGAAGACGGTGATAGATGGCGGGGAAGGAGAGCGAGTGAAAGAAACGGGAGAGAGGGGAACAAAGAGAAGTAATGAAAGAGCAAAGAGAAAGAGAAAGATAGAATGAAAAAAGAAAAGAGAGTGATAGATGATGGGAAAGGAGAATGTATGTAAAGAATAGAAGAGAACAAAAAGAAGTAATAAGAGAGAGAGAGAGAGAAAGAGGGAGAGAGAGAATGATAGAGAGAATGATAGAGAGTAAGTGAGGCTATAAAAACTTCAGTGAAGAGAGAGAAAAGAAAGAAAAGAATGAATAAAAGGGATGAAATAATAAAGAGTGCTGGGAGATAAAGAGAGAAAGATACTGAAAGATAAAAGGAGAGGAAATAGGAGAATGAACAGAGAACACAAAACGAGAAGGAGAGAGAGAGAGAGAGAGAGAGAGATAGATAGAGAAAGAGAGAGAGAGAAAGAGAGAAAGGGGAGAGATTAAAAGGTCCAAAATAAAGTGAAATAAAGAAAAAGTGAAAAAGGGTGAGTGAGTCGAGGAGAGAAGAAGAAAAAAGATTTATGAGAGAGAGAGAGAGAAGGGGGACAAGATGGTTTGTTGTTTAAGAGATTTTAACGGCATATCAACCAGTCTTTTGTTATTTCATGCCTAGAGATTAAGAAACAATACACACACACACACACACACATATATATATATATATATATATATATATATATATATATATATATATTTTCCCAACCCCTCTGCATGAGCAGGATGTAACACAAAATGTCAATTTCTTTTTACAAGAGTTTGTGTTTTGATGGGAAATAAAGACGTTAAAAATGAAATTAGTCTTCGAGTTCATTAACAGAACTGAACAAATGAACGCGGATATATACGACCAAGATACAGACCAGATACGACACCTGACCGCCAGGCTAAGGGTCAAAGTAGAGTGCTGCATGTCATGAGCCACCCAACAAAAAGAACCCGAAAAGAGGAAATTTGCTCTGAAAATCGCTAAATACAACAGATTTCTTTTCTCTTTTTTTCCCTTATAGTCTATAGTGACGAAAAGCTGTTCAGACTTTTATGGCCACAAAGATATAATAAATTCCGACGTCAAGTCACCTTAGGTGTTAAAATTTAACATTAAACCTCATAAATAGGTTGAATCTTTTTATTCGATCATGAAAATATATTTTATTTCAATATTCTAGACATTTCCATGCACTTCTGACAAAACGGTCAGGTGAGGAGAAATTAGTTAAAGGTGTTTAAAAGTTATTGATATCGTTCAGAACTTTACTTTTAAAAAATAATTTTGCTATGTTCATGTGTAGGTGTTCACTAGAGAATGTCACGTATGAGTTCGTCCTTGCTTCTCAGTTGTATTTTAATAAACACTTTTGCCTGAAAGGTCAGGTGAGCGGAAATTAGCTAAAAAATTTTTTTTAATTACTAATATTGTTCAGAAATTTATGGAAAGAATGTTACACTTATGGATGATTTCATAAAGGATTTAAAATTTAAATTAATAAAATAGAATTTTACTAGCAAAATAAAAAAACGCCCTCTGGGCGACGTAAAATAAATATTGCCTGAGGGGATGGGAGTTGAAAATTTAATATCATAAGTAAAGTAAAATCATCAAATTTATTAATGGAGTAAAAAATGAAATAAATTTATTAAAGGAGTAAAAAATTAAAAAAATAAATGGAAACTTAGTACTGATAACTTTAAATATATATTAAAATAAAACAAACTATATATAGATAGATAATACCAGTCATGTATTTATCAAAACTTGTTTTAAAAAAAACAATGAGGACTGTCTAATGTTGCATGCTCAAATTTTGAGTGTATTTATTCTATGTGTTGACGGTTTTAAGATGTGCGACGTAAGCAGTGACGTATGTTTTTGTTACAGACAAAAACCGGATGTGCAAATATAATTCTCATCCTCATCAAGTCATGCTGGCAACACGGGTATACATGACGCTCTCTCTCTCTCTCTCTCTTCTCTCTCTCTCTCTCTCTCTCTGCCCTTGGGAGTCCTTCGCGCAGCCACCAGAATCCACACAGAGCTGATTGATGTGATTTTGATGGTCGGTCTACACTGACGTGCCCATGTGAAAGTGTCCACAGGAAAACGTCACTTACGAGTACATAATTGTTTCTCCAGTCGTGTCCAGCATGTCTTGTTTGTCTTACTCGGATGGTTGGTGCGATAGGAGGCAAGTGGCCGTACAACTGCTTTATTTGATCACTGTAATTAATTAAGTATACGTTTTAAACGATAGATTACTAAATGTTTTTGTGGTGATATTTTCTAGTGGAAAATGAAAACTAATGATGTTGACAACCTCTACGACTGAGAGGATGCCATATTAAAATGTACGTCTTTATTTGTCTGAATGTTCGAAATTCGATAATTTGTATTATCTGGCTCTTTCGGACTGTTTTCTTCATCTTTTTTGCTATATATACAACATTTCGGCCAATGTGCACTTTTTTTTTGACGAACTCGAGAAGCTTCTCGAACTCAAACTAGGGAACTTCATCTTCAAACTCGAATACGTTCTCAAACTAGGGAAACTTCTTGTTGAACTCGGTAGCCTTCATGTCGAAATCTGTTCTCGGTTTGATGTTCCGTAAGGGCTCCCAATTGCAACATGAAGGTTTCCAAATTTGAAGAAAAGGTTCCTGTGTTTGGCAAGAAGCACTTGACCTCGTCGAAACGTTATGTGTATAACAATTAATATAAGGACTACACTCCGAAAAATCTGTAATCTGTTCTCGGTTTGATGTTCCGTAAGGGCAACATGAAGGTTTCCGAATTTGAAGAAAAGGTTCCTGTGTTTGGCAAGAAGCACTTGAAGAAGACCGGTGGGTACCTCGGTCGAAACGTTATGTTCCGAAAAATCTGTAATAACAACATGAAGGTTTCCGAATTTGAACAAGAAGCACTTGAAGAAGACCGGTGGGTACCTCGGTCGAAACGTTGTGTGTATAACAATTAATATAAGGACAACACTCCGAAAAATCTGTAATACACATGAAGGTAACTGTGTTTTTGAAGAAGACAGGTGAGTACCTCGGTCGAAACCTTGTATGTATAACAATTAAGATAAGGACAACACTCCGAAAAATCCAAGTAATACAAGGTAACTTTTTTTTTTTTATTATTTTATATTTACCAAACCCTCCGCACGAGCAGGATGTGACACAAGGTCAATTTCTTAAGCGGAGTTTAACAGGTTTTAATTCAGAGTTTTCCTTCTACTTGACTGGTTTCCTAACCAAGGTTAAAGAGCCCAGTCTGCCCTACACTTTATCAAAAGCTGGAGGGAAAGTAGGATTAGCGTATTAGCGCTAAGTGAATCGTAATTACCACATCAAGGATTTGAACTCGGGGCGACGAGTCCATTTCCCATGACTTTAACAATTACACCACGCGCTTCCATAACTTTTTTCTTTTTAGTTATCAGTTTAGAAAGATCACTTTTAACCCTTCACTGCCAATCTGGTCTGCAGCTTTTTTTCTTTTCTAAAATACAAATACTAACATAACAGGGATAGTAGAAAGGGAACGACATTTCAAGCATTTAGTAGAAAAAGGCCGACACTACTTTTAGTTATATACAACTACTTCAGCAATATATCGATCTCTGAGCTGAGTGGCCCGTGGGGAAGGGCAACGGTTACCTTATTTAGGCGGATTTTGTGAATCTGCTCCATGCAGTTATCACCTCTCACGAGACAAGCAAACAACCATAATTCAACTCGCTACGCACTAATCTCT
Organism: Doryteuthis pealeii; assembly: GCA_023376005.1. Lineage (NCBI taxonomy): Eukaryota > Metazoa > Mollusca > Cephalopoda > Myopsida > Loliginidae > Doryteuthis > Doryteuthis pealeii. The sequence continues at coordinate 51,382,545 of CM042149.1, read as the reverse complement.
CTCGGCCATTGCATTCAGTCAGTTAATTATTGACCGACAGAAGACAAGCGAGGAGCTAAATTTCGGAGCTTACGACTGGGGGGGGGGCTTACAATTTATCAAAAAATAGGATCTTACCTTCATCAACTCAAAGATACCACTTTACATCTCCTTGTTTTTGGGTCCGGCTCTGTGGAAAGTTTGAAAGACACACTAATAAAATGAGTGGTATTTTTCTTGGACCACGTGTCTGGCTTTTTCTTTTTTTACAAATCCGTCATCATCTCTTCATCTCGTCTTTGTCTTTGTTAACTTTTTCGAGAGCAAGCAACGTAACAGAATGTTTAGGTTTGCTCATGATTTCTTTGTTGGTGGATTATTAATGCCAAAGACATCCTAATAAGGTAGAGTAGTGGTACTATTTAAATATTCATATAGCTTAGGGGTTGAGGGGTTCGAAAGTGAACGTAATAACATGAGTGAAGTTAGAACTCACTTACTCCAATGTCACACCCTATCACGTTAACCACTACATAACAGGGGAATCCCTCAACAATAAAATGTTTAGATTCTTCTAAAATAATTTCCACACTAGCTATAGAACCATAGTAGTACGTTTATATCAATAAAACGTGATTTGTTTTTGTTTTTTTTAGTTTTTCTTCTTGTTTTTACTTAGACTCTAATACATTTGCAAGTCTCCGATTCCCGCTAGATGAACGAAGTTAAGCAGCAATTAACTTGTTCAATACTCAGTTGGGTGATCATTTGAGCAACAGCAGGTACTATATATATTCACCAACTCCTCCGCACGAGCAGGATACGACACAAGGTCAATTTCTTAAGCGGAGTTCAACAGGTTTGAATTCAGAGTTTTCCTTCTCCTAGACTGGTTACCTAGCCATGGTTAAAGAACCCAGTCTGCCCTGCTATTTACCCATAGCTGAAGGGAGAGTATGATTCATACCTTTCCCAAGGGTATTAGTGCTAAGTGAAATGCAATTACCACGTCCAGGATTTGAACTCTGGGCGACGAGTCCATTTCCCATGACTTTAACCATTACACCACGCGCTTCCCACAGCAGTTACTATAAGCAGTTGATATCTAACTGACTTGATTCGATATTAAATGACCCGAATAAGTTTTATATGGCGTAACACAAAACATCCAAACAACAAAGCAAAACATTTGAAACTCTGTTTTAGTGGCCATTTTTGAATGACCCGCCTTGCCAAACTTAGAGACAAAAAAAGAATTGAAGATAAACTGATTTGATTGGTCGGCTGGAACACAACAGTCTCCACTCAGCCAACCAAATAACGTTAAAATACTTACTTATTTATACAAGTCCGTTGCAGACGACGATGACCTCACTCGACATGGAGTGAAACTTGTGCGTGAGATGTTTTAAGACGGTGTACAGACCTAAGTACACTTCTTTGCAGTCCGGCAGTAGATCCAGAAGTAGGGGAATGTCCGAGACGCCTGGACTGCCGAGCTGCTGCAAGCTGTTTCTCCAGGTAGTATTGAGTCATTTCACGAGAGGCAAGCCTCTTCGGAAGCCCCAGAGCTTGCACCCTAGCGCCAGATTGGGGATTTATGTTAGTAAGTACCCCAATCCTACTACTATTGTTTGCTCCACTGGAACTTATTCGCCCTTTGACAGGTCTTGTTTTTAGTGATGCTGGCTATCCATACATCCACATCACAAGACAAGCAGAGGGGTGCTAGTTTAGCCACCAACAAACCGACCACGCATCAGGTAGTACTAGTTTACATAGTACTAGCATCAGGTAAGAAAAAAGACCCGTATTGTCCTGGCCTGAGGCTAAAATATATTCTTTCTGTAGTCTACTAAATATTACATATTAAATTGTCAGTAGAATAAAAAAGAACGCACCAAAAAACAAAAAAACAAAAAATTAAACAACTTTTTATCATATGGGCGCCACAAGGCGGTGGATGAGGGTCTTTATGTCCTGTTAAACTCTATCTGGTGGTTAGGTTCCAGTTCTGGCGGTTTGAGGAATGTGGAGCACCCTTCATCACCATTGCTACATGGTCCACCCTGACCCGTACCTGTTAGGGTCCCATCTATGGTTAAATAAAAAATGCGTTTATTAAAAAAAAATGAGTATCCATTAAGAATAAATCTATTTCAAAACTTTGTCGGCATTAAATGACCCACCGAGTTTGATATGCCATAAAACCAAACCAACATGAATGAATTAAATAAGATACGTCTTTGGCATGAAATAACCCAACAAGTGTTGACGTACCGTAAAATCCAACAAATCAAACAAATCAAAAATAAAAAACAATAAAGAAAGACACTTTTCCATTCCTGTCATCTAACGAATTGTCTCCCTTGTTATCATCTTTCTTAATTAAATGCAAATACTCAATGATGCTTTATGCTCTCTTTTCACGATGAGTGTTCCACTTTCTCATTCAATTCAACAAGTCAGCTATTTGATTTACGTTTTTTTTAAACAATCCAATTTTGCAATACTTTTAATTCTGGTCACGGCACCATTTATCTAATCTGCTTTCCAAACTAAGCAACGGAAATGCCCTACTTTTTGTATGAAATTAATTATCTTATCACAAATCTTACTTTTCTTTACTAAAGTACTTTTAAGACCGTAGATTTCCCACATTTTTGTTTTATTAACGAAAGCTAGACAAATATAAATATTAGATATGAATTTATAGGAAATGTTTAGCGATTTCTTCTTGATTTTTTTTCTTATACATTTTCTAATACATTTGTGACGCTAGCGCCACTATATGATTTAATTGGAACTAATCGGATTATTTATTTTTGCATCACATTTATAGTGTATAGGATCATTTATGAAAAAAAAAATTTTTTTTAAATCATCTAAAAAATCATAAAAAACATTATGGGCATACTTATGTATAGCAACGTGAGTTCAAATCCTGGACGTGGCTGATTACGTTTCACCTTGCCTTAATGATTTTAGGGAATGTATAGTAGCTACTTGGTTTCGTTGGTTGTTTTTCATGGGATGTCAGTTCCTATTTAGTTATTCTATGCCGGAGATGTTACATTCATTCTTCATGGGTACTCAATTTTCTTTTTAACTCATTCTTTTCTAGTTAACCCATAGATGGGACCCTTACAGGTACTACTTCTCAGGGTCAGAGTAGACCTTGGCGTAATGGTGATGAAGGTGTATTCCCCAGAGCTATAGAATTGGAACTTCACCTTCAGGTATAGTTTAACGTCATACCCAGGAGTTTAAGACCCTCAGCCACTTCCTTCTGGCACATGTATGATAAAAAGGGTTGGGGCTTGCCATAAGGGCAATCGGATTGGGACAATTATATAATTGTTACGACCTGCCATGACTGTTTATACTCACCCACTACCTACGATTAAATACAGATTGGTTTCTTTAGCTTTCGTTTTGGCAACCTGTTAGGGGACAATAAACTCAGGATTCAAACAAACTGTACTCCGCTTTGAATTAAACTTTTTCTAAATTGCTAAATTGCTTAAAATTTAATTTTTTGATATAAATTGCTTAAATGTTTAAATGATATAAATTGCTTAATTTTTTTTATATAAATTACTTAAATTGCTAAATTGCTTAAAATTCAATTTTTTTATATAAATTGCTTAAAATTGCTCTAAATTGCTAAATTCCTTTTTAAATTTCTTTGCTAAATTGTTAAATTGCTAAATTTCTTTTATAAATTTCTAAATTGCTAAATTGTTAAATTGCTAAATTTATTTTATAAATTTCTTTGCTAAATTGTTAAATTGCTAAATTTCTTTTATAAATTTCTTTGCTAAATTGCTAAATTGCTAAATTTCTTTTATAAATTTCTTTGCTAAATTGAAATTGCTAAATTTCTTTGCTAAATAAATTCTTTATAAATTTCTTGCTAAATTGTTAAATTGCTAAATTTCTTTATAAATTTCTTTGCTAAATTGTTAAATTGCTAAATTTCTTTTATAAATTTCTTTGCTAAATTGCTAAATTGTTAAATTGCTAAATTTTTTATAAATTTCTTTGCTAAATTGTTAAATTGCTAAATTTCTTTTATAAATTCTTTGCTAAATTGTTAAATTGCTAAATTCTTTTATAAATTTCTTTGCTAAATTGTTAAATTGCTAAATTCTTTTATAAATTTCTTGCTAAATTGTTAAATTGCTAAATTTCTTTGCTAAATTTGCTAAATTTTTTTTATAAATTTCTTTGCTAAATTGTTAAATTGCTAAATTCTTTTATAAATTTCTTTGCTAAATTGTTAAATTGCTAAATTTCTTTTATAAATTTCTTTGCTAAATTGTTAATTGCTAAATTTCTTTTATAAATTTCTTTGCTAAATTGTTAAATTGCTAAATTCTAAATTTCTTTTATAAATTCTTTGCTAAATTGTTAAATTGCTAAATTTTTATAAATTTCTTTGCTAAATTGTTAAATTGCTAAATTTCTTTTGCTAAATTGTTAAATTGCTAAATTTCTTTTATAAAATTGTAAATTGCTAAATTCTTTGCTAAATTGTTAAATGCTAAATTTCTTTTATAAATTTCTTTGCTAAATTGTTAAATTGCTAAATTTCTTTTATAAATTCTTTGCTAAATTGCTAAATTTCTTTTATAAATTTCTTTGCTAAATTGTTAAATTGCTAAATTTCTTTTATAAATTTCTTTGCTAAATTGTTAAATTGCTAAATTCTTTTATAAATTTCTTTGCTAAATTGTTAAATTGCTAAATTTCTTTTATAAATTTCTTTGCTAAATTGTTAAATTGCTAAATTTCTTTATAAATTGCTAAATTTAAATTGCTAAATTTCTTTTATAAATTTCTTTGCTAAATTGTTAAATTGCTAAATTTCTTTTATAAATTTCTTTGCTAAATTGACTTTAAGGAAGGTATCATTCTGTTTATACTCACCCACTACCTACGATTAAATACAGATGTGTTTCTTTAGCCTTGGTTTGGCAACCGGTCTAGGGGACGATAAACTGGATTCAAACAAACTGTACTCTGCTTTGAATTAAACTTGTTGTCGCATCATGCGAGTGTCGAAGAGATTGGCTAAATGAATATGTATTTATGGGGGATACTGAATTGGCTTTTTGTTGCTTAACTTCGGGGGATATGACGGGAATAGATTCTATTTTTATATATCCAAATGTTTATATCAGTATCATGGCACATAACGTAAACCTATAACGTACGAGACTTCCAGGAAGGATGGCACTCTCACAGAAAGAATTCGCCTATTCAATTTTAAGTGCTAAATATGCCAACACACACACACACACACACACACACACACACCTATATATATATATATATATATATATATATATATATAATATATTGGTTTGGAGGTTGATTTTGAAGGCTATCACAATGCAGGTGTAAAGAAAAAATATAATAAGGTAACAATGGTGTTGTTTGTTAACCTTTAATTTATTCTTAATATTTCGAGATATATCAAGAATAAATTAAAGGTTAACAAACAACACCATTGTTACCTTATTATTTTTTTTCTTTACACCTGCATTGTGATAGCCTTCAAAATCAACCTCCAAACCAATATATATACAATGCTTCAAGCAAATTATAAAACTCTCACACATATTCGTATCCTGACTTAGAAGTTTAGTTCGTTCTGTATATAACTCAATTTTCTCGTATATCAAAACAATTTTCCCCATTGGAATAACCTGGAATTCCATAAAGAATGACAGCTCTTAATTCGTAAAAGTAGGGGTGGAGCACTCGTAAGACAAGGTACCTCTGGTGTTCAGGTGAATTTGTCATTATTTGAAATGTGAATCTCCAACCAATTCCAATTCCTAGGCAAACCAAATTCAATAGGCTTCATGTTGAATAATAAAAGATTTATTTATCAAAATTTAAACAAATTACTCAGAGGGATGTAGAATTTATAATCGATTTCTCAAAGACTGACACTCTTGTTTGACTGTATTTGAGCATATTCTAACAGGCAAACTGTTAGTGAATGTCATTCTTATCACTGGAAACTTAGTTTTTAAAAATTTTTTTAAAATTTGAGATCCTTTGATAGGGAATCGGCTATATTATCAGACTAAGAAACGACGTAAAGTTTCCTTGGATACCATATATATATATATATATATATATATATTATATATATATATATATATATATATATGTGTGTGTGTGTGTGTGTGTGTGTGTGTGTGTGTATGTATGCATATATATGTATTTATATACGTATATATATGTATATATGTATATATATATGTATATACATATACATATATATATATAGGACTAGGAATATATATATATATATATATATGAAATTTAACATTATGAAAAAACATATGATGTTTGTTATGTAATAGCTGACAGTACTGTTTCGACCAAATCGATAAGTTGGTCTTCATCAAAGAGCGACATAGATAGGAAGAGAAGATATCTGTTAAAAAAGACTGTTTACAGAAACGAACGCTGATTTCAACCGCTGAAGTTTTTGAAAAATGCATGTTCTGTTTTAAAAAAAAAATAAAATAAATTTTATTTTTAATTTTTTAAAAATCAGAAGCATTATAGTTATAGAAAAAACTCAAAAGAGTTTGTTGTAAAAGTTTTATATAAAATGTAAAGTGGGTATCAAAATAGTATAGTATATATTTTTCAGCTGTTAAAAAATATACAAGTCCACATGGTAATTTGAAAAAAGATGTTAGATTTCCAAAATTTACTTGTGGCGTTGATAAGTCCGTAGTTATAGATGAAAGTCTTCAAGGTGTAAAAGTCCCAGATATAATGTTTTTGTCATTTGACATCATATGTTTTTTCATAATGTTAAATTTCATACTGTCGGATTAATTTCCATCTATTTTTCATATATATATATATATATATATATATATATATATATATATATATATATATATAGGCTTAGGACTTCTCATATATATATATATATATATATATATATATATTATATATATGTACATATATATGTATATATATATATGTGTGTGTGTGTATGCATATGTATATATGTATATATATATATATATATATATATATATATATATATATAGGACTAGGACTTCTTGCCTAGGGAATATATATATATATATATATATATGTGCGTGCGTGTGTGTGCGCATATATGCCTTTAGGGCAGACTAGGACTTCTAGCCTTGGGCAAACAACCAGTGTCGGCGAAGGAAAGTATCTAAATTTCCAAATCTGTGGAGTGTTGTTCGGCAATCTGTGACAGAGAAGAATTATCCTCGAAGCCCAACTGTGCAGTGGAAATTTAATCAATGGAATAAATCCCTGGACATCACGCCCAACAAGATACTCCAGATCTTTATTATAGAAGATGCTAAATGAGAAAACTCAACCAGAGAACGAGAGAACTGATAACTGTGACCCGGGATATGATGTCCACATACTACGAGGGTGAATCAAAAAGTAATGCCATTTTCTTTATTTAATTTGAGGTTTTTTATTACACTTCACACAAGTTTTTAACATGTAAGTGAAAACTCTTTCTTCCTTAATCAACAACTTCAGTAACATTTATAAAACAATGACCTATCCTTCTTTAACTTTCTAATAGAAATATTATGTACGAGGGCGAAACAAAAAACTAATGCTATTTTCTTTATTCTATGTGAATTTTTTTAAATATAAAACTAAGGCCTACATTGAGATCCTAACGAGACTTAGGCAAAGAATCCGATGAGTAAGACCAAATTTGCCAATTGACAATATCCTCCTTCTGCATGGCAATTCTCAACCATACGCAAGCATCAGAACAAGGGAGAAAATCGCCTATATCGGGTGGATAACTTACCGCATCCTCCATACTCACCAGATTTGGCACTTTCAGACTATCATCTCTTCGGCCCCATGAAAATGAGTTTGAGAGGCAAACATTATTCCAGTGACGAGGAAGTGAAATCTGTTGTGAAAAAGTGTTATTGGGAGTAACGGTAAATATGTGGAGAAGTAGGGATGTGATCCACAGGGGACCAGCTTTATTTTGATGTATGATACATGTTCTTGGGTTGGTAATTATATCTGTCCTAAATAAAATGTCATTACTTTTTTACTCACCCTCGTATATATATATATATATATATATATATATATATATATAATATATATATAATTAAAGGGGAAAAGGACAAACAGCATTGAAGATTCTATTGGTGTCGCTAATCTTGAGAATCACACACATACACACACACACACACATTTGGCGGTCTTTACTTATGTATGTATTTATCTGTTAAATTCTCACTTCGATTTGCAGTTAGCCGATAGCCCAGGGTTAAGCAATCTGACTGATGATAAAAATCTCGGGTTTCACTCGCAACTCGAAGTAGCCTGCAAAGTCTAGCCACTATAAGGAGACCAGATACATCGAAACACGGTGTCCTTGTATGACTATATATATATATTATATATATATATATATATATAATATATATAATATATATTATATAAATATACCAAGCGTGTTGGTAGATCCTTGCGGAGAGAAAAAACCGAGCAGAAAGTTTGATTGTAAAAATATACTACCAAACATCAACCAGGAAGAAAAAAAATTTTTGAAAAAAAGAAAGGACCAAGATATTCGTACCAACAAAAATAATCTATTGGTACAGTATTTGGCCCAAAAGAAAAAACAATTATATGTATACATATGTATATAAGATATATATATATTCATATAACCGCTAGGAGAAGCTAATATGTAAAAAGTGCTCGATACCTAAGTAGAGCCAAGTAATAAAGATAATCTAATGAGTCAGACGAACCTACTATTAGTTTCGCATAAAGCTCTTCAGGGCTAAAATCTGACTTTAAAGTCAGATTTTAGCCCTGAAGAGCTTTATGCGAAACTAATGGTAGATTATCTTTATATATATATATGAATAGAAAATAATCCAACAAGAGTTGAGATGCCGTAAAATCCTACCAACCAACCAACCAACAGAACTTGTCGTTAGAAATGCGTTCTCACTTATCTGATTAGTATACAATGGAATCTGGATTCCCGAAGATTTAAAAGTTTCTGACAAGAAAGACGAACAAGACATGCTGAACGCTGATTAAGAAGGAAAAACGGACTGATTACTTTCTCCTGTGGACATCTACGCGTGGACACACCAGTGTAGGCGGACCAGCAAAAACCTACATTAATCAGAGGCTGGATGCTGTACGGAAGACCTGCGAAGAGCAATGACCGATAAGGAGAGAAAAAGAACATGCTACACATCCGAAAGGAAAAAAAGAAGGAACATATAACGAGAGAGAGAGGGGGGGGAGAGAGTAATAGGAATGTGTGTTGTCACATCACATGATGATGATGATGATGATGATGATGATAATGAATGTTCAACATGTCACGCCTGCTTGGCGATCAATTACGTAAAATTTGCAAGTTTTTTTGGGGGGAAAAGAATTGAAACAAAGATAACAGCCCCGTTTTTTAGCCATAGTGTGACAAACGGAGATGACAGGTGAATTTTAGACGATTTTTTAGAAATTCTATTTTGAAATAAAAGTGACAGTTTTTTTCTTTTTTGGCGCACTTTACAAATAGAGAGATAACAGACAAGTGTTTGCGTCGGATGATGTCATTGTGAAAATGGTTATATCTTTCGTCTGTATGCTGCTCTCAACTAGGGGTTATCTTCAAAGGAGGGTTTATATCAAAATCCTCCTAAGAAATCACGCTAGGTCTTATTTTGCAGGTAGGTCTTATTTTCGGGGAAAAATGATAGGAGACAATATATATTTGAGCCCAAGGGGTAGGGATTGCTATAATTAACGGCGTCGATCCCAGGGGCCATCCCCATAGCAACACATGCCCCCTCGATTTAAATGGGCAGGGCTGGGATTATTGCCCAGCGCCTGAGGCGCCCCTTGAAGGGGAATGCCGACGGGATCGACGCAATTTTTCACCCGCCACCAATGAGCTTCAGTTAATAGGGCCTTGTGCCTAACCCGCACAAGGTAAATAAAATATATATTTGAGCATCTTTACATTGTAAGATATTGTTACATAATTAAGAGTAGAGTAGAAATTAAAAATAACAGCAATTCTGAATCCAGGAAAAATAGTAAAAATGAATTTACAGAGCTTGTCTTTTCGCTGACCTTGTGGTTGTTCTCTGGTTGGTTAGTTCCGTTCGTGGGTGCGAACAATAACAATAATGTTACGATTTTAGTGGCCATCCTTTAGGCTTCAAGTAAGAGCGTTTGTCCAGCAGAGATCCTTTGTGCTAAACAGAGCGCGATCCTTAGTAAAGAATCCTTTGGTTGCCCCTTGGTGCTCCTCGGTCTTGCAAGTCCTTCATCAATGATTGCAAATGGACGTCTCTCAATATCAGCGATTAAGTAGTTAACCAGCCATGTATTCGGGCTGTTGATTGGCTGATATTTAAACCACATCACCTTGCTTAGTCTATAGATTTAAGTGGTGTATTGTAGAACACCTTATATATCAAAATAATTGCATTTCACTTAGCGCTAATACCCTTAGAAAAGGTATGGATTCTACTCTCCCTCCAGCTAAGAATAAATAGTAGGGAAGACTGAGCTCTTTAACCTTGGTTAGGCAACCGGTCTAGGAGAAGGAAAACTCTGAATTCAAACCTGTTCAACTCCGTTTAAGAAATTGACCTTGTGTCACATCCTGCTCGTGCGGAGGGTTGGTAAATATATATATATATATCAAAATAATCTAATCAAGTAATCTGAGTATGACGTTAAACTGCATCTAGTAGTGAGGTTCCAATTCTGGAACTCTGGGAAGTGTGGGGTACCCCTTCATTGCCATTATTCACACGCCCACTCTGCATATCAACGTATCTATGTGGACACTTCATTCGTATTATCACGAGTCTGTTTCCCATCAAAAGAATCAGAGTGTGCTTTGGATATCCATAGACGTTTCTTTTTTCTTCTCTAGATAAGCAAACACAGAGGTCATGACCGATGAAACATACACAGCGACCATTGAAAAAAACATATTGCCTCAATCTTTGGAAGAGTATTAATCAGTCCAGAATAAGATATTATGTTTAAATAGACTAAATTTCCTTTCTTTTTTTTTTGTCTTATTTCTCCTTCTTTATATCTATTACATGTTTCTTCTATATATTTCTTCTATTTTTTGTCTCTGTCTCTTCTTTTGTTTGTCTTATGATATTCTTTACCTCATCCTGTTTCTTTCATCTTCATCAGTTGTTACATCTCGTGTCCAGACCGAACGAAGCAATCTGTCTGTAAATCTTTTTGATCGGCCTTTGTTTTTTTTTTTCCATATTTTGATCCCGGCGAATCTCGCGAACAAATGATATTCCTTTTAATCCGACTTTATTCCCCCGACAATAAGGACGATGCTGGTTAGACATGAATAGAACGTAACGGTAATCTCTTGTGCAAAGAAAGTCTCTAATTTCATTCAGAGAGAATTCCACTGAAAATTTGTTTACATTATGAACAATTGCAATCTCAGTTCTCTGATTACAGAACAAACCTGATAACTTATGTTCTGTTCCCAGATTAAAACACTATTATAAACAACTAGAAGCAGCTACCCAGCATCGCCTGGGTAGAGTGAGGTTCATAAATGCTCCACATCTTTTAGTAGAATTTCAATGCTATTTCTATGTATATTTTAATTTTCAGATATCTTCAAATATAAATCAACTTTTCATAATTTTTACACAAAAAGCAAGAACCGGTGATATTTAATTTGCATATATATATATATATATATATAAGTAAAGAAATAACAAAAGACTTAGAGATTTAGCATATAGTCTATTTAAGGGAGCTTAGACAAATAGTCTAACTCTCCTGACTCATCAGATGCGAATGATGAATTCTTTATTACTCTAAAGGCATTTGAAAACAGATTTTTATTTTATATTCTATATTTGCTCTGTGACTCTAACATTAAGAGCACACATTGAGCTCTCAAACTGCGACTGGTTTTTCAAATAAAACTCTTGTGTCGTAAGGAAGATTTCTTCTCTGAACTTTTGGATTATATATATATATATATATATATATATATATATATATATACTGTCGTTAATTGTTGTGTACTAGAAGCGACAACCCAGCCTCGCCTGGGTAGAGGGGAAGGTAGATAAAAACTGGTATATTGATTTGTTTACTTTTGAGATTGACAAATGTCGGACATTTTTAAATAGAATTTCAATGCTATTTCTATGTATATCTTAATTTTCAGATATCTTAAAATATAAATCAACTCTTTATAATTTTTACACAAAAAGCAAGAACCGGTGATATCTAATGTGTATATATATTTACGTTATTGTTAATTGTTTTATTTTCGTAGTTTCATACGTACATAAATACATACGCACCAACTGCCCTTTATGTATGTACAAATAATTGTTATACAATGATTGTTACCGCCAACTGAAGCTGGTGTTACAATAAAAATTCATTTTTAATTATAATTTTTGATAAAACTTACAGTTTCTTTCTAAACATTTTTAAAAATCCAACGTACATATAGACACACACAAACACAGATGGGCACGGCACACACACACGCGAGACACACACGCACACACACACGAAAGCACACAGGCACAATAGACAGAGGTAATAAAAGAAAAAATATCACCGCCACAGCTGTGTCTGGAGATCACACACAAAACACACACACATACACACACAAATAAACAAACAAACTACTAAGGCCAGTTTTTACCAAAAAAAGAAGAATAGAAAAAGAAAAAAAAGGATAAGCCAAATATGGGTTGATACTAAAACATTGTTGGACAGACACATACACATAAACAAACATATACACACACATGCACTTATACATACTCATCCGCCCCGAATTTGAGTGAAGATATCACGAGGCATACAATAAAATGGACAAAATCTAGCAACAAGGTAACAGCTCCAGAACTGTCGAAGGGATCTTTATCCCGAAATATTAAAAAGAAATCAATGGTAAACGAACAACTTCATAGTTACCTCATTTTTTTACACTTGCATTGTGATGGCCTTCAAAAACAACCACAAAACCAATATATACATATATGTATATATATATAATATCATCCACGGACACCATGTTTCGGTGTTTCCCGTCTCTTCATTGTGGCTAGACACAGCAACTATATCTGACTAGGAGCGAAACGCGACTGACTTTTCATCCACCCAATTCGTTAACCACTTGGCCATTTGAAAGCCGTCGTAAAGGGATAGTGTTTAAACTATTAAATACATACATTTGTTTATATATTTTTTACGATCACCAGAGAGATCCAGTCTGTAAAGAGGCGGTCATTTGTTTATACTGGCAGTGAAAGCTAATTTAATTCATCCCTAGAGAGTTCTACCGGATTTTGGGAGCATATGATAAGTCATCCACAGATACCATGTTTCGACGTTTCACGTCTCTTCATGTATATATAATAGTTATTTAAAAACGTTTTCTTAAATTAAGAGAGTGCTCAAATTCTCTCTAGTAGAGCATGATAAAACCTCCAAGAAGTTGACATTAAGCCGGTTTCCCGCCAAAAGTGTTCATTTATTAAAGTTACAATCATCAGATGAAAACTCAGAAGTCATTATCTGATGTCTGTATTCTTAATACATGAAATCTTAATCATGACACCAACATAAAGAGTTTGCTTTGTTTTGTTTTACAGCACAACAATCCTTTTCGGGTCATTTAATGCCAATCAAGTTATTTTGATATCAGGATCATTTCAGTACCTTATAACGCTTAAATGGTCACCCATCTTAGTATTAAACAGGCTCATTGCTACTTAACTTCGGTCAGTTCGCGGGACCCGGTACTTTCAACGTTTAAAAGTTAGGGTAGCGTATACATGAAGTAAACTGTCAATTTCTCGCCTATGCGATGTTTAAAACACGTACTTGATTTACGTACTTGCGTATTTCTCATTTAATTTCAAAATTTAAACCAAATTAGAATTATATTAAAAGACTTCAATATACAACACTAAATTTCAAAATTTAAACCAAATTAGAATTATATTAAAGACTTCAATATACAACACTAAATTTCAAAATTTAAACCAAATTACAATTATATACTGTTGAGTAGTGCATTACGAGAAGGGTTGTTGAGTCTTTGGGGCATGATGAAGTGGTCAACCATTTAAGTACTGGTCAGCCTAATTGGTACTTATTTAGATTAACTTAACGGCGTTGTAATGGGAATCAGGGCTTTTAGCGTGACATCACCATAAGTCTTGACCTTTTATTGTATGCATAAACACTATATATATGTGATTAAAAGTTGAGGAATGAAAGTGGATAAAACACAAACAACTTCTTTCAAACCTACCTCAACCTTTTCAATATATATATATATATATATATATTATAAAAAAGGAAGGTCCGCAAAATGTATTTTGTTCTCAGAAAAAAAATGTTAATTCTTTTTGTTTTACATTGTTTTATATATATATATATATATATATATAAATCTAATGAGTCAGAAAACCTACTATTAGTTTCGCTTAATGCTCTTCAGGGTAAGATCTGAGTCAGATCTTAGCCCTGAAGAGCATTAAGCGAAACTAATAGTAGGTTCGTCTGACTCATTAGATTTATCTTTATTATTTGCTCTACTTAGATATTGAGCACTTTTTACTTATTAGCTTATTTTCCTAGCGGTTGTATGAATATATATATATCTTATATACATATATATACATATAAATTGTTTTTTCTTTTGGCCAAATACTGTACCAATAGATTACTTTTTGTTGGTACGACTATCTTGGTCTTTTCTTTTTTCCAAGAATTTTTTCTCCCCGGTTGATGTTTGGTAGTATATTTTTACAATCAAACTATTTGCTGGGTTTTTTCTCACCGCGAGGATTTACCAACATGCTTGGTATATTTTATATATATATATATATATATATATATATATATATACCAGTTTCTCTTTCAAAATAAAAATTCTGATGAAGCTTCGTTAATACGCCGAGGCGAAATATTAATTGATTGAAGTTATTTGTGTTTTATCCCCTTTTATTCCTCAATTTTTGATCCCATTTCTTTGATTTTGCCGAATCTGTTATTTACTCTCTCTCTCTCTCTCTCTCTCTCTCTCTCTCTCTCTCTCTCTCTCTCTCTCTCTCTCTCAAAACACACACACACACACACACACACATATATATATATATATATATATATATATATATATATATATATATATGAGCTTTTTTCTCAAATTAAGAAAGTGCTCAAATTCTGTCCGGTAGAGGAGGATAGAACATTAAAGCAATTAAGAAAATAAAGAAATTAATATCTTACCACTTATGTTGATTTTTTATTATATACCGTTGTGTAGTCCATCATGTGAAGGGTTGTAAAGCTTTAGGGGCATGATGACGTGGTCAACCATTTAAGTACTGGTCAGTCGAATTGCTCCTTAGCTTAATTTACTTACGGCGTGGTGATGGGAAACGGGTCTTTCAGCGTGACATTACCATACATCTTAACTTTTTATTCTATACATATGACAACTAATAGGGAACGAATTCTCTTATTGGTTTTCGGCTCTATAAGCTATTTGCTTACACTAGAGTTGTACATATGCTACTGTATGGTAATTCAATCTTTACAACGTTTGATATGTTTACTTTAGAGCTATTGCGAATAGTTCATTATGTAAAACGTAAAATAATCTTGATTTAACTCTCTCTAACTCTTTTTTTCTTTCTTTCCTTCTTTTCATCTTTTCCTTATTTTTTATTGAAACAGATTAACGTCATCGCTTTCTTGTGCTCACCCACTCTCCCCTCTCTCTCTCTCTTCTCTCTCTCTCTCCTCTCTCTCTCTCTCTCTCTCTCTCTTCCCTACTCTTCCTATCTATATTTCTTTCTTTCTTATTATATTTTTCTTTGTAGCAGGTTCTTTTTCTTCTCTTTCTTTCTTTCTAATAAAAACGGAATGGTCCGTTATTTTGCTGGGGTGACGAACTCATAAGAAATAAGAATTCGGCGGATAAACAACACCAGATAATCAGGATTTATATTTTTTGCATTTTAATCTTGGACGATTTGGACGGTTTCATTTTTAATCAGAGGGTATTGCAAGATGATAACGGTCGTGTAATTAAGGAATACGAGATTGCACGGACGATTTTTCTACTTATTTGTCTTAACTTAACGGCGTTGTGAGGGGAAACAGCTTTTAGCGTGACTCCACCATAAGTCTTGATCTCTTATTGTATTCATGAATTAAATAATAGAGAACGAACGCTATTATTGGTTTTCGGTTCTATGAGCTACTTTATTTCCATTTACTAAGACAAGCGTAGCACAGTAGTTATTCAAAATTCTGTCGTCTCTAACGCCGATGTAAATCGGCAGTAATTTTCTACCCGTGTACGTCACTAATGACCAACACTTGCAAAGTGACCTACTGCATTTTAGTAAAGAGACAGTTGATTGAATCAAAACAGGATGGTGTTATGTGATAAGACTTACTGTTCTAAGTGATCGTCTCAGTATATATGATTCGATATAAAAGCAATGGAAGACAGAACTAGAAACTTTTAGTCTCTTGTAGATAAAGTTTGTAGAGCTTATTTTCTTAAGTTGATTTTATAGAACGAGAATCAGCAAAATTTGTCTGTGAAGCGATCAGCAAGCTAATGGAAGCAAAATGACCTGCGCAATTATGTATCGAAAAGATGTATTAAAAACACTAGTACAAAATAAAAAACACCTCCGGGCGATGTAAAAATAGATTTTCGAAACATATTGCCTGAGGGGTGGGAGTAAAAAATTCAATGTCAGCGAGTTTGTACCCTAAGTAAGTAAAAATCATCAAATTCATTAAAGGATTAAAAAATAAAACAATTTGAAATGTAAACTTTAAATATGTATTGAAATAAAACAAACTATATATAGATATATAATACCAGTCATGTATTTATTAAAACTTGTTTTAAAAAACAATGAGGACTGTCAAATGTTGCATTTTCAAATTTCTATGTTATGACGATTTTAGTAATATGACGTAAGCAGTGACGTAATTTTTGTTACATACAAAAACCGGAAGCGAATCTCCATTATTAATAGATATAAGATTTGAATCTGCATTTACCAAGACAAAACATACTAAAGCGTGAATTCAAAACAGTTCTCTTAGAGGAGACATCATCACCATCCTCATCATCCTCATCATCATCACGTCGCGTTAGTAGCATGGATATCCATGACATTCTCTTGCCAACCGTTCCTATCATTCATTGTCCTTAGGAGGTCCTCTGTGCAGCATCCAGTATCCGCAAGTTATGGTCAATATAGGTCCTTGCTGCGCGGTTCGCGCTGGCATGTCCATGCGATGATTTCCATTGGAGGACGTCACCTATGAATTTGTCCTTGCTTTTCTAGCAATATCCAGCATGCCTTTTTCGTCCACTCAGATAGTTTGTGTGATAGGGGGCAAGTGGCTGTACAGCTGCTTCCTTGTGGAGTATTGTTTCCACGATTTTTTAAAAATCGCACGGTGCATTATTGTTCAGCTCCCATCTCACTTATTCTCTAGACACTTTATGGTTCAAGCGGTGCAGCCATACAGTAGCACTGATACAGAAGGAATTGTGGGTTTAACTTGTCAGTGAAATCTGATTTCCAGATTTATAGCTCTTTAATTCTTACCATATTGTACTTATCTTATTCTGTCTTCTTGTCACCCTACTATGTGGCCTTTTCTATACTAGTTGGGTCGGCTATCTGGGTATCTGTGTTCTTCAGGACTGCTCCCTTCATCTCATTATTCATTGTTGTTTTGTAATGAACACGAATAATTGGATATTTTTCAGACGTCTTTTTTTAACCCAAGGTAACCATCATGCATGCAAGAAATAGCGATCTTGGAGACATGTGTGTCACCCCCCCCAAACCTAAGAGCCAACTCCTTAAATTCCAAGTCCACCTCCTGATTCCACGGATCGAACTGACAAACTAAAGAGAACATTCAGAACGTCAGCAAAAGCCAAAACCCTGTAGATTTATTTTTACATTTTTTTAATCCATGATTCAGAATTTTTTTCTAGTCGTCGGGGCGGTCTAAAGTCGGTATCAGCCAATCAGCGAGGGAGTCTATGCCCTTTTCACTAGCGCTAGACCAAGGAGATTGTTTAGGCATCTGAGATGGAGCGCCACACCTACCATCAGCTCCTTACTTTACCGCACAGATCGCTGTGCTACTCATATGCTGAGTTGGCGAGGACCGGAATCGAATTAGGAACCATGTGGTTTCTAGCCGAACGCTCTACCGACTGAGCTAACACGGCCCTTTTCAACTCTACCGTAATGTAACAACTGTAGTTTCAGGACTTTGATCACCACTCGTACAAGCATATTTTCTATTAAAATACCAGGTTTATTGACGTACGCATTGCCCCCCCCCTCCAAAGATCAAAGTGCGCACCCCTTTGGCGCTTCATCTAGAATAAAAGTGTCACTTCTTTGCACACCTGACAACGTTCAAAAGCAAGCCCCGTTTCCTTCCGTTGCGGATCGAAAAGTGTTTTATCTACGCCTCCGTACAGTCACCCTGATTTGTCACCATCAGGCCCTTAGGGTAAGCATTGCCTTTGAAAGGTCATCATCATCCATCCGAGGTCAAACTGAAATTGTCGTGTGCAGTTGGATGAAATATAAACGGGAGACTTATTTTCGAAATAAGGAAATGAAAAGCTATCTATATATTAATGCTCTTGTTCCTTAATATTCCGACCGTTGTCATCTTGTAACATAACCTGGTTAAAAATTAAACCATCCAAATTGTCCAAGAAGACAAGCAAAAATGTCAATCCTGATTATCTGGCGTTGCTTATCCGCCGAGTTCTTATTTCTTATGAGTGTCATCACTTTTGCTAAATAATGGACCACTTCGTTCTTTTTTAATTATAAATGAAGTGTGGAAGAATTCGCTTAACAGAAACGACGACTACTAGAGATCTGTGTGCACTTGTAAACGAACGAGCGTTGCCAACCCCCTGATACACGACTGTACAAGTCCTAATAGTACCGTGTGTTTTGAAGACGCGCTGGACCCAAAACCATAACGTTACGTATACGACTCAGCGTCGTGTAAAAAGCCCGCTACGTTACATTCATATCTTTACCAAGTGTATTATCGCTCTGTGAAATGTAAACAGCCTCGACCAGGATTTGAACTCAATTCGCCGTGTCCATTGTCTAAAACGGTAACCATTAAACTACACGGCTACCTCATCAACTATAGGTATAACTTTTTATTAATACTTCTATGGGAATGTCTTCATGTTTCCTTGTATACATAGGAAATCTAGTAATCTTTTTCTATCAAAGAAAGACATTCAAACTATCTGAAGAATTATTTTAACTTATTTTTGGTTTATTCTGTTTTCATTTTTTTTTAAGTTTTTCGCGCGCCAGAATTTGGGTGAAGGAATATTGCGGCTTATTTTCGCTAATCCTGAAAATATTCGCACAACTGCCAATCATATTCCAAAGAACAACAAATCCTATTGACTAGTAAGAGTAAGAGAATGACATTAACAGAAAGGCATATTGTAATGACATCCATAAACAATCTCATGGCTAAAACTTGCCAGTCCGATTCCAGATAAGTCCATGATCTTTCCAATTCCAGATATTGTAAACCACCCCTCCTCTAAATCCCCTCCCCACCAAACAACAATAAGAACAAAAGAAATGCATTAATCTTTCAGGATTTAGTCTGTGTCAAATCCAACACAAATAAAAGCAACAACTGTATCTGCTTAAATCTTTCAGTTTTCATAGATCTCTCATTGTCATCACTGACAATAGAGTGAGCAGCTAAAATATGCATTCATTACAATTTGATAGAGCAGGAGTGAATCTTATGCGGTTGCATAGATTATTGTCAACCCCCTGTATTTCTGAAGGGGTGTCCCCTTTTTCATATCACGGGCGGGACTTTCTATGGAATATTACAGAAAGCCCGCGAACTATGTGAAGTCACGTGGGACCAAGTTAACCCGTCAGTTCCAGCTTAGACGTCAGGCAGAAAAGATGTCTGCCTAAGCATGGGCTCATTATGCACACGCGCGTTGTGTTAGTTAGAAGAATTTTAGTTAAGTAAATAAAAGTTTAAATAAATAATATGGTGTTCTTGCTTGATGAATGTCTTGGCAACAAGACAGACCAAGAAGAAGGAATACATTAAAGACGAACAGCCAATAAGAATCTAGAAATAGAATTCAACATGGAGAGGAAAGAATAGAAACCACTAGAGATCACTAATGGCCATAGAAGTAAGTTATGTATCTCTCTATCTACCTGTGTCTATTTCTCTCCTCTCTCAAGTAAAAGAACACTTGTGTAAATACCCAACATGGGTATATGTGTATGAGTATGTAACATTATTTAATTAGATGTTTTGAAATATTACAACAAAGTTAATAAGCATAAAAGAATTCCATCCTCTTATAATTTTGTGTTTGAAGGAAGTCAGGTAGACTTTAACTTTAGTTCCGTAAATTATCAAGATAAATTTCTTGTTTGGTATTACTTAAAAAAACTTCTTTTTTTTTGTTAAAAACACGTTCTTTGATATTAATTCCAAATTAAAATTGAATCTAAATAATTTACGTGGCTAAAGTTTAAAGGTTAAATCGAACTTAACGGACCTAATCTCCACCATCGTATGACACCTCGCCGACAGAAAAAAAATACCAAAAATCAGGTAATTAACCGAATTCAATGAAACTTTCTGTGTTGATATATTAATAAATAAAAGATACAATGTACTAGTTATTTTTTTTTAAAACTTTTACAGTTAATTTTGAACAACGTATCCTTGAGGCACACCACAAATTCTCAATATCAACACTGAAAATTTCATTAAATTCGGTTAATTTACTGAATTTTGATATTCTTTTTCTTTCCTCGGGCCGATAGACGATGGTGGAATTTAGGTTCGTTAAGGAAAATTAAAAAATGGACAAATATCTGGACCTTGCCAGAGAATTGAAAAAGTTATGGAATATGAAAGTCAAAGTGGTACCAATTGTAGTTGGTGAACTAAGAACGGTCCAAAAAGGATTGGAAAAAGGTTTGGAAAGTCTGGAAATCAGAGGAAGGGTTGATAACATCCAGAACACTGCACTGCTGCAATCTGCCAGAATACTCAGAAGAGTCCTGGAGACCTGAGGAAACTTGCTATCACTCAGACTCCAGTAAAAGACCATCAGCTAATGCTGATGTGAAAACTCAGTAATAATAATAATAATAATAATAATAATAATAATAATAATAATAATAATAATAATAATAATAATAATAATAACAGGTCTCAAACTTTACCTACGAGGATGTACAGGGCAATATTTTCAGCCAACATTTTGGAAAAAAGTACGTCAAATACGATACCAACATACGCGTATCACACTTTATTTATACGATGTGGATAATTTGTATATTAGATTTTATTGATCTCTAATATGATTATTTTATTCGCAAACGAATTAAAAGCAATCCTATGTATAATTTTATATAGAAATTACTTACGATAAAATTAAAATAATTGTAATCTTTTTATATGCGTTCTTATTTAGTTTGGAGAAGATATAGAATTATTTTATTCTTTATAGTTGGCGGTTCAACTCAGCCGTTAGAGTGTCCTGCCAGGAACCACAAGGTTCCTGGTTCGATACAGGCTGAGTAGCACAGGGAATTGTGCGGTAAAGTAAGGAGCAGATGGTAGGCGTGATGCCCTACCCCTGACGTCAAAACAATCTCCTTGGTCTAGTGCTAGTGCAAAGGGGAGAGACTCCCTCGTTATCTGGCTGATACCGACTTTAGGCCACCCGACGACTTGACTTATTTATATTCTTTATGATCATGAAACTTGAACTTGGAAACATATCTTTTTCTTTTTTTAGCGAATAAAATCAATACTTTCACTGATGACATTATGTCCGTGACAAGAGATTCTTCAAATTTTTAACTCTTAGAAAAAAATACAAGAATATTGATTTTCTGTCCCGTAAACGGAATAGGAAATGGTCATTTTTCCTAATAGTATGTGCGGAGAAGGATGTTTCGGTTCTAAGTCTATAATTAATGTACGGATATCAATCTTGTTTCTCAGAGAAAAACCGGTTATTATTCAACCTCTCATCACTTAAAGAAATTATCGATTTAGAAAGCAAAAAATAAGAATTAAAAAATAAAACAAACAAACACACACACACACACACACAAACACACACAAACACACACACACACACAAAACACACACAAATTCAAAACGAACTGATACCACAAAAACTCACAACTCTGACATCTGAACTTATAAATACTATCTAGAGGCGCTAGGTGTGTAATGCTTATAGATGTATGAAATGGACACGGCGAGAAGAATAAAAGGAGAAGAAAGAGAGAACAAAAAAGAAAGAGAAACAAAAGAAAAAAGAAAACGAAAAATCGCACATTTCTGTATGTTAAATAAACTATCAATTTACGTTTTAATGCAATGAAATATCATATTAAATTAGAATGGCTAATAAGACTAAATAAGAGTGCAGATAAAAAGATTTGAAATAGAGTGGGTTATCCCGGACGAGGCTAATTGGGTTTCACATGCATTTCGCATAGCAAAGAGTCTATATAAAGAAAAACAACCAACAAGGATTGACATGCTATAAACACATCAACCAACCAACCAACCAACCAATTAAGACATCCCCTTCAACTCACGCTGAAAGACTCAGTTCCCGCTAGATCACCGAAGTTAAGAAGCAATTAGCCTGTACAATACTTAATTGAATGACTACTTTAGTAACAGCAGGTTCTATAAGAGCCCTTTGTTTATCAAAATGATATGATACGGGATTAAATGGCCCTAAACGGGTTGATATGCCGTAAACAAAACAACTAACCAACTAAGCGAAATGTAAACAGATTCGTCAAGGTTTTTAATGTAATGAATATGCATACACCTGGGTGTAATATGATTGGCTAGTGTCAACCATAAATACCGAGCGATGTAGAGGTCTAATGCCTACTCATACGCCTACTACTACTACTACTACTACTACTACATCGCACCAGTATTACTACTTACCTGCTCAAGTGTACCACGCTGTTACTTCGACTAATATATCCCTTTCCAGGACATATCAGTTTTGAACCCGAGCTCCGAGGAAAACTATTACGTTATAGACTTAAACCATATCAATAATTTATGTAACTTTTTAAAATATCGTATTAATTTGTAGTTTCTTTTTTTAAAACAACGTACCATGTTCCACTGAAAATAAGACAGGGCTTATATTAATATTTACTTCGAAATATAAAATTCGGGCTAATTTTCGAGGTATATTTTACCCTTTATATATCAAAAAATAACATTGCGAATTAGAAAATTACGAAATTTCTAAATAAATACAAAGTACGAAAAACCATCTACCTTTGATCATTGAAGAAGATGAATGTTTGTCTCATGTGATTGTGAAGAATGCTTATTTCTTTCGTGTTTCTGCTGCTCTCAACTAGGTCTTATTTTTAGGAAGATCTTATTTTCGTGGAAACACGGTATATAAAATTTTCAAATTCTATGTAACGTTTTTACAACTTGTTTTGATTTTTACAATCAGTAAAAGTACATTGTTATATATTATTCTTGTTTATTGGTACTAAATATTTCCCTCGTGGGAAATACATTGCCAAAGTTTAAATCAAACTGATTGTGTCAGTAAAAAAAAAAAAGGAAATAAAAACAAGAAAAGAATAAAAGAAAAAGAAAGAAAAAAGAAAAAGAAGAAAAAACGTACATTTCTGTATGTTAAATAAACAGCAAATAAATAGCAAATATATGCACCCCCCGGGTGCAAGTATTTACGTTTTAATGTAATAAAATATATTTAATTAGAAAGGCTAATGAGGCTAAATAAGAGTGCAGGTAAAAAGATTTGAAACAGGGGAGTATAATAAAAAAAAATAGAACAACTGAAACTTACTCTTCCATAAGTCCCGTCTTTTATTGGGAAATTTTCCTAATTTAACAATTTAGTTAAAATAGGAAAATAAAGAATAAAATTACAGATATTTCTTCTTGTTAATGGATTTTCCCCGGGGGTTTTGCTCATATTCATTAAGATAAAACCAACCAATTAGAAATCAATAATACCAAGCACATATTTATTAAAATCATATTTTTAAGATCAATATGCTAATTGGCCTTCCTGTTCACACTGTAAACCGGTATTTTGTTGTATATCTAAATACACTTGCATGATATTATTATGTAGATAAGGCCAACTGTATTCAGAATGTATAACAATTTTATTAATAATTGAGGTTTAAATAAAAATAAAAATCATGGAAATGTGACGTAAATAACCAAGGGAGTTGAGTAGTGATATAGTTTTGGTTAGAGACAGACAAACACACAAATTCCATGATAATAAGATATTGTTCAATTTGAATTTGGTTGTTTTGTTTTACCGTATATTAACCCTCTTTGGGCCATTTGATGCCGAATATCAACCCACTTCGGGGCTTTTAATGCCAAATCAATACATTTTGGTAAATAATTGAATCAGGTTGCTTACAGCACCAGCTGTTGTGTTGTGTCTGAGTTATCAAATAACAACATTGCAATCCGGAAGAAAGGTTAAAATAGTTTTATTACCTTTGGTACAAGGGTATGATAAAATAGAGTCCAACGCGCAGCTTTTCCACAACAGTAATTAATTCCCTGTAGCACTAGCTACTACTCGAACTCGACTACTCGACTGTGTAGTCCGTATTAATAATGTGTAGTCCGTATTAATAATGTGTAGTCCTTATTAATAATACGGACTACACAGTCGAATATGGACTCATCCAACGAAACACATAAATAATTCTATTGTTGATGTGTTTCGTTGGACGAATCCATTATCTTGTTGAGGAAATATATTCACTTAAAACAATTATTGACAGCGGATCGGGGATCTGGAGGTAGCGTATTCGTACATACTTCATACCTATGATTTATACAATACAGTCACTTGCTTTGATTAGACGCTTTAACTGGTAGAGAAAGAAAACTAAGAATTCATACCAACTGTACTCTACTTAAAAAACTGACCATGTATTGCATCCTGGACGAAGGATTGAATAAATACATTGCAGTGAAGTGGGACCAAAGGCTCCAAACCAACCTAATGCTAAGCGTCCTCGATGGCTGATTACATTATATTATTACTACTACTACTTCTTGCTACTCTGATGATGGATTTTGTCCGAAAATATTAAGTATTTAAAAAAAAAAAAAAAAACAAAAAGTAAATAAATATGTTTTTCCAACATACATCGCATTATTTCGCTGCCTTCAAAAAACAACTTATTCAATTACAAATAATGCTTCGAATACACTATAAAATCTAAACCTTTATTCAATATGCCTGGGCGAGGCTATTTTATAGTAAAAGAAAGAAGAAAAAAAAGATTTTAAAGGATTTTCAAACATTCCCACTGAACACCCGGTCGGAACTTTAACAACACGGACATTCACGAACTTAGCCGATCTTAGCCGATCTTTCAAATTTCAATTTCAGCGTTCATCAACGTATTAATAACAAATGTTGATTTTTACCAAACATGAATGGGATGAAAACTTCTTACTACTCTGATGATGGATTTTGTCCGAAAATATTAAGTATATTTAAAAACAACAACAACAAAAGTAAATAAATATGTTTTTCCAACATACATCGCATTATTTCGCTGTCTTCAAAAAACAACTTATTCAATTACAAATAATGCTTCGAATACACTATAAAATCAAACCCTTTATTATATCATTATTGTTTTTAACGAGCCAAAACCAGGCCCTGGAAAATCCTCATTGGCTATGGTATCGCCTGTTTACAAAGTTATCTTTCTTACTATTGTTGTGTCTAAGTTATCAAATAATAACATTGAAACCAGGAAGATATGTTAAAGTAGTTTTATTATCTTTGTTACAAGGATATAAGAAAATAGAGTCCAACGCGCAGCGTTTCCACAACAGTAATTACATTCTCTGTAGCACTAGCTACTACTCGAACACGACTAATCGACTGTGTAGGCCGTATCATTTATGTATTTCGTATTCTTTATGTATTTCGTTGGACGATTCCAACTTCTTGTTGGGGAAAATATCTTCCCTTGCCGCATGTTGTTAAAATGATTAATCAATTAAATATTATATATACTGATCGCTGTTTAACTTCGGGGATCCAGTGGGAACCGGTGTTTTCATCGTAATGTCATAACTTGTAATTCATTTTCTTAAAACAAGAAATATTGATTCGTCTGAACTTTTTTAGATGAGACTTGATAATTTGGATTTTTTCGGACTATTGTCCTCATCTTTATTGTTATAAACACAACGTTTCGGCCGATATTGGACACATGGCGCAACGGATAAAAGGGTTGGTTTAATACAATGACTTCATCTTTAGGTTGCAGGTTCAATCCTGAACAAGGGTGATAATAAAATAGAATATTTAACATAGCTTAACACTTGTACACGGTCATGTTTAACGGAATGGGAATTTCTACTCCGGTGGATTGAATAATAAGTTCGGATCGAAGTTCCGTAAAGGCTCTTGATTATTACATGAATATTCCAGTGTTCTACAAGAAGGCTCCCGAGTTCGAGAAAGTCCCAAAGTTCGATAAGGAACACCTCAAGAAGGTCGGAGAGCACATCGACCGAAACGTTGTCTATATATGTTGTTGACTAGCCTGGCGTACCTACTGCGTGAGTGAATGCGCTGGTCCAGGAGTATTTATACACGACTGTCTATTGCCGAAGCCTTCTTCAGAGCGCTTCGGTCTCTGGAGTGGCTAGGTAATGAAA
>CM042149.1:51303132-51350632 GCA_023376005.1 Doryteuthis pealeii | reverse complement strand
TCATGAGAGCTAAAAATGTGAAACTAAGATTTTTCTATTAACTCTCCATTCATTCTGAAATTAACAAAGGAACGAAAATCAAATAGATTCAAGTGTGAAATGAAATGAAAATCTTTTACTTGTTTGACATTTCATTTCTTCTGTGCTTTCAAAGGGTGAATCATTCTCATATATCTATCAAATCTGTTCTCTACCTCCGAACGTATCACTCATAGGTATATAAACCTGTTTATCTCAGTCGGTAGAGTGTTCACCTGGGAACCTCGAGGTGTTGCATAATCTATCGTAGCACAAATTATTGACAACACTGTGTAGCATAAGTGGAAATTTACAGACGGTTAGGGACTTTTGACCCCAGACTCGAAAAAAACCCGCGAATCCCGTGAAGTCACGTGCGAGCTAGTTAGCTCATCAGTTCCAACGAGGATCTTAAGCAAGCAAGACGTTTCTTGCCTAGTTGCGACTCACCTTCACGCGCGCTTTGTTTTAGTTGGTAAGAAAAGAAATTTAGTTAGGAAGAAAAAGTTTTAAAAGAACAGTATGGCGTTGTTGGTTGATGCATGTTTTAGTTAGAAACCGGCCAAGAAAGAAAATGAATCAAGTTGAACAACCAACAAGATAGAAGTCAACATGGCGGCCATCATGAGAAAGAACAGAAACTAGACAATCGAATGTCCAAACAAGCGAAGAAGAAAGAAAGTTATGCATCTCATCTCTCTGATACCCTGTCTATCTGTCTCCCTTCTCTCTCTGACACAAAAGAACACTTGTGTATATAACCAACATGTGGGTATATAACACAAGGTTCCTAGTTTGATACCAGACCCTACTCAATTCATCTATCTATAAGAAGGCTGAAGTTATCTGACACCTCCATGATACCAGTGACTTGGTCTAGTCATTTTCCCTTGGATCATTAATATGGAACTGCATATTAAACGGGTCTCACATCAAAATTGTCTTCGTGGAGATACAAATGAATACAAGTATGTCTAGATATGCACGCATGTAGGGGTGTTAGTAAATATATACCCAGAAATATTTTTAAATTGAAATAAATACATATATATTCATACGACGTTTTTCCTCTAAATTTTTGGGATGAGGCTTGGTAATTTGTATTATTTGGATAATTCGGACTATATTTGTTATATACAAGGTTCGAAATTCTGTGGAGACTCCCGATTACGATATGAAGGCTCCCGAATTCGACAGGAAGGTTCCCGATTTTGAAGAGAAGGTTCTCAAATGGCTCCCCGGAACGGCATGAACGTTGTGTATATATATTTACCAACCCCTCCGCACGAGCAGGATGCGACACAAGGTCAATTTCTTAAGCAGAGTTTAACAGGTTTGAATTCAGAGTTTTCATTCTCTTAAACCGGTTACCTAACCAAGGTTAAAGAGCACAGACTGCCCTACTACTTACCCATAGCTGGAGAGAGAGTAGGATTCATACCTTTCCCAAGGGTATTAGCACTAAGTGAAATGCAATTACCACGTCCAGGATTTGAACTTGGGGTGACGAGTCCATTTCCCATGACTTTAACTATTACACCACGCGTGTCCTGAACGTTGTGTATATAACAATAAATTAAGAGGATAATATTCCAAAATAGACTTTTCCTCATTTAGTGTTTTTTCTTCTGTTTTTTTCATGCTTTTTTTTGTATGTTGTTTTGTGTTTAAAAAAATAAAATAATAATTTTAATATGTTAGTAATTGGTTCACAGTTGTCGTATGACACAGACTGGTAAATCTACAGTATTCTAACACCGTGTCTCAGTCCTGATGTAGCTAGTGAGAATAGAACTGTCTCTACCGACGAATTATATCTTGGTTTGGTTTGTTTTGTTTTACGGCATATCAACCTCAGTGGGTCATTTAATGTCGATAAAGTTTTGAAATAAATCAATTCTTAGTGGATAATACAATTTTTTTATAAATACATTTTTCTATTTAACCCATAGATGGGACCCTAACAGGTACTACCACTCCGGGTCAGAGTGGATCAGAGAACAATGATGACGAAGGGGTGCTCCACATTCCCCAATCCTCCAGAACTGGAACCTCACCATCAGATAGAGTTTAACGTCATTCCCAGGACATGTAGACCCGCAGCTACCGCCTTCTAGCACCCATATGATAAAAAGGGGTTGGGGCTTGCCATAAGGGCAATAGGGTTGGGAAAATCATATAGGTGCTAGGGCTTGACGTGACCAGCCGATTGATCAGAGGGGGCCTCTCCGACCACCCGTCTATCCCAAGATAGGGCCAAAGTGGAGTATTGCATGTCATGAACTGCTCATCCACCTGGGCTCTATCCTTAAGCATCATGTGTCGCTACCCACGGCCAACAGGTGGCCCTATTGGGGGAGTCTTACCCCTCTGCAGAGGTGCAGTCGGTACATTCTAACGCCCCAGAGTTATATCTGAGTCTACCTTAGTAGTACTATCTCTCTATGACAGGCGCCCTAATATCATTGTCTATTTTGAGTTAAATTTGAAATTTCTACTTTTGAAAATATAATAAATTTCAGAGGAAATGTACATGGTATTAATTCTATTTGCATGGTCGAGAGAAGAATTATTCGTGACTGGAATTTTATACTCACGGCATTTTGTCGATAATCAGAAAGCAGTACTTAATATAGAATGTCATGTGAGTTGCAGACAGGTTTTAATGGTATTGAATGTTTCATTGTAATACCTTAATATTTCATAAAATGTATATTTTGAAATATGTTTTTTTTAAAGAAGTATAGCATGTAAATGTAGTTGACGTACACGTACAAATAGCAGGTCAAGTATTTGGGAATATTTTAGTAAAGGGCCGGGTTAGCTCAGTCGGTAGAGCGTTCGGCTAGAAACCACAAGGTTCCTAGTCCGATACCGGTCCTCGCCAACTCAGCGTATGAGTAGCACAGGGATTGTGCGGTAAAGTAAGGAGCTGATGGTAGGTGTGGTGCTCCACCTCAGATGCTAAAATACAATCTCCTTGGTCTAGCGCTGTTGAAAAGGGGATAGACTCCCTCGCTGACTGGCTGATACCGACTTTATCGCCCCGCCCCGTCGACTTTTACGTACTAAAAAAACATACATAAATTTGGCACAAGGCCTAAAAGGGGGAGTGGGATAAGAGGCTGGTTTTCACTGTCCTATCTTTTAAATTAATTATTCTCATTCGTGACCGATTCATTCTACCAATTTCCATTCACCATAAAACCAATTCGCACCACAGTCACCAAAACATTCCATTCACTCTATGAAAATCCTACACCTAACCCATATCTACATATTTTTGAGGGAGGGAGGAAGATTATATATATGTACAATTAAAAAACCCAATGAAAAGATAAATGAGAAAAAAATAAAACATTTTGTAAAAAGATCCGGCTTAAGGCCACCAGGAATCTTTACCAAGTGATTACCAAGGATTACCAGACGATTATCAATACTCAGAATTATTTACCAAAGGATTACCAAGAAAGGCCCAAATGACGTCCGATAAAAACTTAACAAAGTGTCAAATAGTTGCTCGTCTGTTTGGTTGGTTGGTTGGTTGGTTGGTTGGTTTTTACAGCAAACCATTGCTTTATTCTATACCGAAGACTTTTTTTTAATTCATTCTTTATGGGTAATGAATTTTTTTTTAACTCAATTTTTTTACACACATTTTAAAAATAATTTTTGGTTAAATCGAACTTAACGGACTTAAATTCACCATCAGATAGAGTTTAACGTCATACCCAAGATACTAAGAGCCTCGGATAGCGTCTAGCACACATATGATAAAAATGGTTGGGGCTTGGAACAATCCTATAGGTGCCAGGGCTAGGCGTTACCAGCCGAGTGATCAAGAGTAGGCCTCTCCGACCGCCCATCTAGCCTACGTAAGGGCCAAAGTGGAGTGTTGCATGTCATGGACCGCTCAGCGACCAGGGTTCCATACTGAAGAATCTCGGGTCACCACTCTTGGCCAACAAGTGGCCCCAAAGGAAAAAAACTTAATAAACCGTCATTTGATTATGATAATAGTCATATCAATTGTCTTATCGTAGTCAAATGAGGATTTGTTAACTTTTTCTTTCTTTGAAACTTATATATTGCTCTGTATTAAATTAATTCATTCGTTATTATATATTGAGCTTTCTTAGGGGTTTATAAAATCATTGTATGAAGCTATGTTTGAACCTACATGAGCATACGTTATGATCCCAAATAGAATCAACCCTTACTTACCAGTCAATTGGATTATTTTACATGAGTACTTGAAGGCAGTGGTTGAGGGCAAACTACCATTGTTGTACGGTTTTAGAATTAACCTGAAGATGGCCAACGATAAGGTGGAAAATACTTGGACAATCAGACTATGGCAAATACATCAGCTAATTTTCGCCAGATATCATAAGAACAATCCCGCAATATGAAAGGACAAAAGACAAAATTTGGCTGCAATGTTCAATAATATATGCCTAAAAGAAGAAATTCTGGCTAACTACACACACACACACACACACACACACACACATATATATATATATATATATATATATATATATATATATATATCTTTTGAAAGGAAGGAAAAACTCAACACCGTTATTCCATAATAAATTTATTTCGACCGAAATTGGGGCCTTTATAAATCTAAGTTGATTTAACAAAGCTCCCCAAAAATAATCAAATTATTGATGATTACCCATCTGATGAGACTGGATTTTGGGGAGCATTGTTAAATCAACTTAGATTCATAAAGGCCCTAATTTCGGTCGAAATAAATTTATTATTCCTTCCTTTCAAAGATAGATATTGCTCTGTATATAATCTTTAAAGATTATTATACATTGAGCTCTCTGTAGTGATTTAAAAATTCACTGTATTTATACATACTGGGTCATACAATAATAATTCAGTGTGTCTTAGATATCATATAGAATCATCCTTACTACCAAGTTTTAATACCTCACTCTCTCTCTCTCTCTCTCTCTATATATATATATATATATATATATATATATATATATATATATATGTAGGTATAGCTTCATATTAATATTTCTATAGTAGTGTGGTTTTTCCCCATATACCATTGGAAATAGTAATCTTTCACGTTCAAAACAACCGCACTATTCTTTGCTACAATTATGCTTTTGTTTTATCCTATTTTCATTTTTTTAAGAAATATAAATATATAATATATTAATATAAGTAAGAGAGACACAGTGATGGGTAGACGCCCGTTTTTTTTTCATGATAAATGCCCTTTCATATTTTGCTGGTTAGAGAAAGGTGAATAGGTGAGTCTCAATGAAAGCCATAATATAAAACCACGTACCAATATTAGAAAGCAAAAAAAAAAAAGAATCACGAAATGAAATTGCCTTAAGCTTAAATCTGAATAGACCCGAAATGATATTCGTGATAAAGAATTCTTCTGGTTGGCCCTTTTTAATTTCCCTGTTTTTTTTTTGTTGTTTTTTTTTTTTTTTTTTTTGTTTTTTTTATAATCTTTTCTTCTAAAGCTTTCAGGCAGATTTTTTCACCATTTTTCTCTTATCTTTTTTTTTCTTCTAATTAATCTAAAGCTCATTCGGACATCGAAGTTTTTATTAGTTGCCATTAGCAACTGCGGAATCCGACTAACTTTACACATTATTTCACATTTTTGGTGCGTATTTATATCACTCGCTATACATGTCGCATAATTATCTTTATAACTATTGTAAACAACATGAAGACTGACATAGTTGCTTATTCTCAGTCGGTGCCAGAGATCGGTGTTCGAATTGAAGTAAAACCAGAATTTTGTTGGTTTGATTTTTTTTACGGCATATCAACCTTTTCCGAAGCATTTAATGCCAAATCAAGTCATTTTGATATGTGGTTACTTACAATATCTGCTGATGCTTAAATGGTCACTCATCTAGTATTGAACAGCTTCATCATTGCTTAACAAGCGGGAACTGGTGCTTTCAACGTGACTTGGCTGTAAACCCAGAACTTTGAAAAATATCACGACTCTACCTCATATTTATTAACCTTAAACTGCATCTAGTGGTGAGATTCCAATTCTGGAGCTCTGGGGTGTGTGGAGTACACCTTCAAGACCATTAATCCCAGGTTCACTCAAACTTAGAGTGGTACTACCTATAACGGTTGTATTCCACAGCTTAAAGAAGGTACTCTCTTTGCTGAGAATCTGTGGTAATGATGTTTGCAAAATCACTCATAATCTTGACTCCCCGCTCAGCGATGTCATTTACTACTTTTACATTGCTGACATATTTGAGGGTCTTGCTGTAGTCATCACTTCTTGGCCATGTCGCTACAGGCTGCAGAAGCCATTCAGACTCAATGCCTAGGTGTCAAGCAGAAGATGACTCTCTGACCAACCAGGTTAGCCAGAGTCGTCTTGGATGTAACCTGAGGGAACACAGGTCTACATCGTCTGAAGCTATTTGGCTTCTCAGTGGCGTGCAGCTTGGCAGTAATGTCCTGCTTCACTTTGTCACTGAATCTGCTACCAAAGAGAGCGAACGGTATAACCTCCTGTGTCAAGTACCATCTGTTGTTTTCAAGTTTTTGTAGTACTGCCTGAGTAATCTCTGGAACTGTTATCTTGAACTTCATCATGTCCTTCATGAACTGCAGATTATTTGCAGGAGCATCTGCAGCAAGTGTAGATGTCATCCACATGGGTGTATAGAACAGTCCTAGGAAGAGGTTGAGGTATTCCAGCTTCACAACAGTTTCTTCATCGTACTCCAGCTGCTCAGCAAACTTGAACTTTTTCATAGAATACAAGTTTCTGGACATCCACCTGGCCTGATGAATGGCCCAGGACGATTCCAGTGGTTTTCGTGAGGTGGCGCACCTCCAAGGACGATCAGTGTAAGCTCAGCCATCTCACGGTAGTCAGCTCTAGGAGGCTTTCCGACCTCAGGATTTCCTGTAGTATTTCCTTGAATACTTTCTTCTTTTAATTCAATCATTTTTGTCTGATGGGCAGAGTTGTAGGGTTGTCTGTGGTAAGGCCTGTCCAAACGTTCTTGAAGTGCTTGAACCAAGGATTCTCTGGGTTCTTGACCTTGCCAAGCAAATGCTCCCATACAGCACAAACCAGCACGTCTAGAATGTGGTATCTGCAGGCCAGGTAGTACACCTTGTCAAGCTGTTGCTCCAGAAGCTTGGCAGCTCCCGATGTAATCCACTGTTGCTGGATGCGGTGTGAAACACATGGGCAGTGATCACTCCAGTAAGCCCCCATGGCTCCAGCAAGTCCATAGATGCCTCTGCTTGAACTGTTCCTGTTGAGCTGTCTATAACTGGTACTCCCAGTAGCTTGCCTTCAGGATATGCAGGCGGTCCTGAGACAAGCACAGCCAGAGTTTCTGACGTGGTCCCAGGATCACTTCCCAGGGCATCTCTCAGCATCTTGCCATTCCAGTGGAGAGCAGAATACTTGGGAGGGTCCTCGCTGAATGCTGCCATGTACTCCTTGTTGATCTGGTACCTTTTCAACATCCTGTTCCGTCTTGTTTTGAGGTTGAGATAACAAACTTTTCCAGGTCAGCTCCACCAGTCTTCAATGTAGCAGAGACTAAAACTGTCAATTGATTGTCAGACAGTCCCAGACGATCAGTGTCACTGCATATGTCAATACACTCCATGACTCTCCTGGGGAATGTGAGAGTTCAGTGTCTTGGTGATGTGAACATCCAGGACGAGGCTGTTGGTAATCCACGTCCTCTGCATTCCCTTCACTGTCGGTTCGGTCAGCCCAGGTAGACACGTCAGCAGCAGTCCTTCGCTGTGTGGCAGCTCAAAGAATTGTAGAAATTGTGTAAGCAAAAGGAAGGTTCATCATAGATATATACATATGCATCATAAATTAATTATAAATCATATACATTGTGTGACAAATTCATATCTTGCTCCTCTCTCTGCTGCAGTATTTTAGCCCTCCCTGCTTGCTGCTGGGACCGTAACTCAAATATCTTGTCATGAGCAGACATGTGGGCATTTCTCTCAGTCT
The DNA here is from genome assembly GCA_023376005.1 of Doryteuthis pealeii. Classification (NCBI taxonomy): domain Eukaryota; kingdom Metazoa; phylum Mollusca; class Cephalopoda; order Myopsida; family Loliginidae; genus Doryteuthis; species Doryteuthis pealeii. The sequence continues at coordinate 51,342,594 of CM042149.1, read as the reverse complement.
TCTGATCCTGGTAGAACCTGATGTCCTCGTTTTTTTTCTCCCTTGATACCAGTTGCTTGTTCTCTATTTTCTGGATGGCATCTGAAAATGTCAAACAGGCTATCTAATTCCAGGAAGAAAGGCACTCCTTTTCCACCCGGGGTCACCTGTTCTACCTTTATTCCTTGCGTTTGGTGATTAAAATAATTTTAACCTCAATCTTAACTTGGATGCAATATAAATTGAAAATCTCATCACAAGCGAACACATTTCTATGGTTTATAAATTAAATTTTATTTTTATTCTATTTCATATTTCCGCTAGCATTATCTTCTTTTTTTTACTTCAGGGAATATTCAATTATTTCCAACCAAGATAATTATTATTGGAAATTCATTCGTTACATTACTTGTCCTCATTGCGACTTTAAAAAATTCATAGGCCTGGTAATATTAGTCTTGTTTATCAATAAACTGCCTCAAGGCAATGAGTATTATAGAATACGTAATAAATGGTATGAAGAGGACACCTTACCCCACCGGAGTTATTTTCTGACCTCCCACCATGTTAGATGAACATAAAGTCCGATTATTGTGAGGAACCACACACAAACCTCTGCCCATTCGGTAGTCAGTGTAAAATCACTTGTATCCCCTCGATATTCCTCTTTTGAGGCGCCTCAGGCACTGGGTAATAAATCCAGCCCTGCTCATTTTCATAGAGTTAATATATATATATATATATATATATATATCAACCCCTCCACACGAGCAGGATGCGACATAACGTCAATTTCTTAAGCGGAGTTCAGCAGGTTTGAATTCAGTGTTTTCCTTCTCCTAGACCGGTTGCCTAACCAAGGTTAGTCTGTCCTACTATTTATCCATAGCTGGAGGGAGAGTAGGATTCATGCCTTTCCTAAGGGTATTAACGCTAAGTGAAATACAATTACCACATCATAGAGTTAATATAATCGTGTCACCCAAGTAAAGAGTAAATCTACATAAACATGAGGAACATATTTGAATAGATCTGACAAGCCGTAAATCTCATGTAAGAACTTTTGAGACTATTTAAAAAAAAAAAAGAAAATTAAAATAAATTTTAAGAAAATAAAATTATAAAAAGATAAATCAAAATTAAATACAAGAAGAGACCATCCTATTTACATTTCTAATTAAATTAAACAAGTGGAGAATGTAAATTACTGAAATTTTCCACTCAATTTGGTAAAACTAAAAGTAATCAAAGAAAAGACTTCAAATATGTTTATTGAAAAGAAAAAGAAAATTAATTTGATAGGATTTTGTTTGACAATCACAAGACATGACACTAAACTTCAAAGTGGTAATTCTTTGATTATATATATATATATATATATATATATATATATATATATATTATATATATATATGTGTGTGTGTGTGTGTGTGTGTGTGTGTGTGTGTGTGTGTGTGTGTAAAGATTTGCGTATATATTTTTCCATATACGAAGTATCAAAAATAAAAATAAATATATCAGTACCTTAGTTCAGATATAAATTTAAATTTATTTCTAAATTTAAAGAATTCAACGTCTCGAATAAGAAGGTGAACACACGCAAGCCATAAAATTTCTTTAAATTGCGAGTGTTGCGTGCCCGTGTGTTGTGCTTTTTTAACAAATGCGAAAAGAAATTTGAAAACACAAACCAATGAGATGGAAAAAATCATATCATATAAACCGGATATGAAATTTTCAAACTTTATAAAACTCAGACTTGAAAAGGTAATAAATGCCAAAATGAATTTAAATTTATATCTGAACTGAGGTAGTTATATATATATATATATATATATATATATATATATATATATATATATATAAAGTTTTCGCGGTGGCCTAAAGTCAGTGTCAGTCAATCAGCGAGGGAGTCTATCCTCTTTTCACTAGCGCTAGACCTAGGTGATTTTTGTTTTTGCGTCTGAGGTGGAGTGCCTAATCTACTATCAGCTCCCTACTTTACCGCACAGATCCCTGTGCTACTATACGCTGAGTTGTCGAGGGTCGGTATCGAACTAGGAAGCTTGTGGTTTATATATACATATATATATTATATATATATATATATATATAGTCATCCACAGACATCGTGGCTAGACGTAGCAGGCTACCTCCTATATATATATATATATATATATATATATGTGTGTGTGTGTGTGTGTATACGTATGTTTATGTGTGTGTGCGAGTGTGTGTGTGTGTGTGTGTGTGTTTGTGTGTGTGTGTGTTGTGTGCAAATTGGCTGATCTCATCTAAAGAATGTATTTTGCCCAAATGGTTGGTTGGTTGGTTGGTTGGTTGGTTGTTTTTACATATTATCAACCCTTAGATTATTTTATGCTGAAAACGTTTTCCTTTTATTCATTTAATTGGGGGCTCAGTTTTTTCAAAACTCATTATTAACCCATAGATGGGACCCTAACAGGTACATCACCTGTGTCAGAGTGGACATGGTAGTAATGACAATGATCGAGTACGCCACATTTCCAGAGTTCAAGTGTTGTATATTCTTTTTTCTAGCGTCTGGACTTCGTCTTGGGGATTTCATGTCTGGTTTCCATTGGGGATTTCTTTTATCAGAAGCCCTGTGTCATTGGTAGTTTTTAGATAATAACCAAAGACTTCGATTTGCTTTAGATCATATTTTATTCCGAAATCCCCACCAGACTACCTGCGCAGATTGAGTCGGCAGTGCGTTTAATACAACTTACCACCTTCGTGGTTTGGCCGATACTGAACTAAACTCTCTTTCTAATCTAAACCGGAAGAGGGTCTTTAAACCGATTCTCACGGTATTCCCCAGAAGGAGGATCAGACTGAGGTCAATTGTAGATTTACAAGTCAACTCGCCGGGATATTTACACTTAAAAGATTAGCATGAAGTCTTTGTCCTATTTTATTCCATTTGAGTCTGAAGTGGAGTGCCACACCTAATATCAGCTGTCTAATTTACCGCACAGGTGTAAGCTGTGCAATTCATGTGCCGACTGCGTGACCTGATTATTATTATTATTATAGTAGTAGTAGTAGTAGTAGTAGTAGTAGTAGTAGTAGTTTTTCACACCAGCGTTAGCTGATGGTCTGTTGCTGGAGTCTGAGTGACAAGTCTCCTCAGGTCTCCAGGACTCCAGTATACTGGCTGATTGCAACAATGCTGTTGTCTGGATGGTCTCACTTCTTCCTCTGATTTCCAGTTCCTACAAACTTATTTCCAAGCTCTTTAGGACTGTTCCTAGTGCACCAATTAAATTGATATGACTTTCACCCTTATATTCACAGGTTTTAAATTCTCTTTCAAGGTCCATGTATTTGTCATCTTTTCGTTTTTTTTTTCATCTTCACTCTGTGATCTGCTGGAATTGCAAAATCTACCAGATGAAAAGTTCTCTTTTTTTTTTTGTTAATCAATACTAGATCTCGTTTTCTAGCAAGGATACGGTGATCCGTCTTTATCTTGAAGTCCTAGGGAATCTTATGGCTGTGTTTTGTGCAGCAATTATCAGCGATTCAGTTTTTGTCTTGAAGTTTCCTTTTCTTAACTACGTCCAAGTTTTTTCATGTGCAGCCTCCACAATTTGTCGTTTGAAGTATCCATGTAATTGTTTTTTTTCCAATCTTTATTTTCTTGATTTCTTTGTTTTTCTGTTTGTCCATATGTTGCAGCTGCTGTTATTGGCTGCCATAAGTAATCTTTCTTAGCTCTTTTTTGTGTATTCGGGTCCTTTAATTGTGGCATCTACGCAATCCTAATTTGGCATGACCTCTTCCACCTTCCTTTTTTGATACATATAGTCTATCTATATCGTCGGTAGGGTGTAAATCCTTGTGCATTGTCATTAATTTTCTAGTCCTTTAGTCAATCTGAGTTCCTCTCTTATAATGAGGATGGCACATGTATTTCTTCCTTTGGCTGCAGAGCTTGGTTTCTAGGAGTTTTCCTGTTCTCCTGAGATATTTAAAAAATCTTCCTTTCATATCTATTTGCTTGATAGTGTCTGCTTCTAAAATTCCTAAGTATTTCTAACTTTCTTTTTCTCCAAGTGTTTTATATTGTCCTGATTTGGTAATTGTATTTCATCCATTAGTTTTCTTTTCCCCTTTTTTATCCCTAACATGGCACATTTTTCAATTCCGAATTCCATTCCTATATCTTTGCTGTATATTCTAATGGTTGTACCAGGGTTTCAATTTTCTTTTCATTTTTGAAAATGGTTTATAACATCGATGTACATAAGATGGTTTATTTTTTTCCTGCGAGTTCGTTAATTTGTAGCCCGTCCGTACATTTTCTAAGTATATAATTGGGTGGCATCATTGCTATAATAAATAATAGTGGTGATAGCGAGCCTCCTTTGAAATTACCTCTTGGGATTTTTACTTCTGCCAGGGATTGCCCTTCTGCTTTTAATTGGACTCTCAAGTTTTCCATGACTTTTCTGAGGAAATTTACGATGTTACTGGATATTTCATACACTTCAAACATTTCTATATTCCAAGTGTATGGGGCACTTCTCATAATCTTAAGAAGCACTTGAAATCATTAATTTTTTAAACAAAATTTCCACAGTCTCCATGTATTTACTCGCTATTTGCAAATTGTATCACCCTATTCTGCGTAAAATTGTAAGTATCAGCTGGACAGTGAAGTAATATACCCCCTTTTTGCTAGTACTAGACGAGGGAAATTATTTTTTTAGTCTGAGGTGGAGCGCCACATCTAACATCAGTCACCAAATTACCGCACAGATGTAAACTGTGCTATTCGTGTACTGACAGCGTGATCTCTTGATGGTGATAATGATGATTGTTTTTCGGAATAAAAGTAAAGCATTAATGTTGGCGGAGTGGCCTATTGTCGGTATCAACCGGACAACGAAGGAGTGTATCCCCTTTTCACTAGCACTAGACCAGGGAGATTATTTTTGATGAGGTCGAGCGCCTCATGATGGAAATCTGATAGTTAAATTATCTTCCCCTGCTGCTAGGGGCGAACCGCCAACACGAGGTTGGTGGGAGAATCAAGCCCCGGCACTTGTCTTACCGCACGGATCTGATTTCCCAATCTGTGAAATTTATTCGCTGAGTTGGTGGGGGCTGCAATAGAACCAGGAACCTTGCGATTCCCAGACGGGTGCTCTACCGACAGAGCTGAAGACGATAGAGCCGTTGATCAGGGATCCCGTTTGCAGCAACAGAAAATTGGTCATACTGCAATCCACCTTTTAAAAAAAACAACAAAAGAACTAAAAAAAAACAAAACAAAACAAAAGATAAACAAAACAAACGAAATTCGATGAATTATGGTGAGAAAAATGAAAGGAAACCACTGGAATAATCAATCAATCAATGTGTCTAGTTAACGTTTCTGTGTTCTGGAGATGAAGGAAGTGTTATCAACGCGTGATTGGTGCCCCGATGTGACAGCTGGTCGAAATAGTGGATCTCGCCGGCAATTCCCAAAGAATCCTGTTCTGGTAAACGTCGCCGCGGGAGGATTATTATTTCCACCATTCATGTCGTTCAGTGAACACACACAACAATTCAAAAATGGCTGTGACGAACAGACAGAGCGACCATTGGCAATTTCCAGGATAACTTGACGCCAGACTGTCGACAAATGTAAACCCCAGAGAAAATATCTCGTTTGCATCGATGAACACTGTCTAAGGCCGTTTACATACAATAGAAAAAGTTTACTTTTCGTAACAAAAATGTCTACTCAGTCTAACCATTGGAGTATGTATTATGCTCAATGTGATATACGTTTTGATCTTCAAATACAAACTGAAAACGAGGCTCCAGTTAGATTTGGCGAACATTTAACTTCTTATCTTATGAATCAGATATAAGATACGTCAAAGAAATACATCTACAAAAAGTATACTAATAAAAGAAACTTGAATACGAACTTTCGTCTCACGCTCTGACATTCTATATTCCATTCCTATATATTGGCTGTATAATAGCGCTAATACTCTTGGGAAAGGTATGAATCCTATTCTCCCTCCAGCTATGGATAAATAGCAGGGCAGACTGGGTTCTTTAACCATGGCTAGGTAACCGGTCTAGGAGAAGGAAAACTCTGAATTCAAACCTGTTGAACTCCGCTTAAGAAATTGACCTTGTGTCGCATCCTGCTCGCGCGGAGGGGTTGGTAAATATATATATCTTGGATGTATATTCTAATGGTTTGTACCAGGGTTTACATTTTCTTTTCATTTTAGAATCGATGTATATAAGATGGTTTATTTTTTCCTGTGAGTTAGTTAATTTCTAGCCCCCTGTACATTTTCTAAGTATATAATTGGGTGGCATCATTGCTATAATAAATAATAGTGGTGATAGGAGCCTCCTTTGAAATTACCTCTTGGGATTTTTACTTCTGTCAGGGATTGCCCTTCTGCTTTTAATTGGACTTTAAAGTTTTCCATGACTTTTCTGAGGAAATTTACGTTGTTACTGGATATTCCATACACTTCCAAACATTCTATATTCCAAGTATGTGGGTTATTTCTGTAGTCGATCCATGCCATTGCAATATTTTTGCACCTATTTTTAACTTCCTCAAGGATGTGTTGATCTATATAAAGTAAGTCATGTGTTCCTCTTTTTTTTCTTTGTGTTCTTCTGGAAAAAATACGTCAATTAAGTGAAAATATATTTCTTGTTTTATTACCGCAGTCAATATCAATCATGGGTAGATAAATTATTGCTCTATAATTGGTAGGCATGGTTCTTTTTTGTGTGTCTTTCTGGATTAGGGTCATTATTCCTTTTGTTATCCATTCGGGTACATTTGTACTTGTAGATTATTATTATTATTATTATTATTATTATTATTATTATACATCCAAGAAATACATCTACAAAAAGTGTACTAATAAAAGAAACTTAAGTACGAACTTTCGTCTCATGCTCTGACAGATTTTGGCATTAAATGACCCACAGGATTATTACCATTAAACAAACTCATCCAAACCAAGCCAAACCAAACTAAACCAAATCAAATGAAGTAATGAAAATTCTTTATACCAACTAGCAAATATATGCACCCTCCGGGTGCAAGTATTTAAGTTTTAATGTAATAAGATATTGTATTAAATTAGAAAGGCTAATGAAACTAAATAAGAATGCAGATAAAAAGATTTGAAACAGAGGGGGGTATAATCGAAAAATAGAACAACTGAAACTTACTCTTCCATCACTCCCGTCTTTCATTGTTATTTTTTCTAATTTAAGTATTTAGTTAAAAAGGAAGTAAAGAATAAAATGACAGTTATTTCTTCTTGTTAATGGATTTCATTTAAGATTCATTGAAGAGATTTTTGCTTATATTCATTAAAATAAAACCAAATAATTAGAAATCAATAATACTAAGCACATATTTATTAAAATCACATTTTTAATATCAATATGCAAATTAGCCTTACCGTTCACACAGTAAACAGCTATTTTGTTGTATATATAAATATGATTGCATGTTATCAGTATGTCGATAAAGTCAACAGTATTAATAATGTAAAACAATTTTATTAATAATTGAGGTTTGAATAAAAATGCAATCATTGAGAATGTGATGTCAATAACTAAGGGAATTGTGACTTGAGTAGTAATATAGTTTCGGTTACAGACAGAAAAACACACAATCTCCATTATAATAAGATTTGAAAATATTAAGAACATGAAACATAGAAACTTTTATGAAAATGATTTGTTTCGGCATTAAATGACCCGAAAAGTTTTGATATGCCGTTGGTCACTCACTGCTTGCAGGATCAATAGCAGTGTCAGAGACAGTTGAATTTTGTGCGTGTTTGCTGTACGTTATTGAGCTAAGCGGACCTTTGCGAGAGGATCGCCTGCCGGAATCGTACTTTCGGTTTACCCAGTTTTCCTTTTCCTAGACTGGTTGCCTAACCAAGCTTAAAGAACCCAGTCTGCACTACTATCTATCAATAGCTGGGGTTGGGACTGGTGGATCCATGTCATTCCCAAAGGCATTGGCGTGAAGTAAAACGCAGACAGCTTCGTCTGGGATTCGAACTCATGATGCCGCTTCCATTTCCTATTACGATAACCGTTAGGCTAAATGCGTAGCTTTTTACCAGATGAAGCTACGTTTAGTTTTGGGGTCGCCTCACGTGATGTAAGTGCTCTGAAGTTATACTAACAAACCATTTTCGTTCGATTCTCACTGGGTGCCATGTATGTATTGCCTTGTAACAAATTAAGTTGATCTAAACAAATCACTACTCCCATAGTTGCGAAAAAGTTGATAAAAAGCCTATTCATTTTTTGTCATTAGTAAGGAGCATAAAACACCACGCGTACACACACACACACACACACACACATATATATATATATATATATATATATATATATATATATATTTGCCAACACCTCCACCGAAATAGTGACACAAAGTCAGTTTCTAAAAACCGAGTTTAGCAAGTTTGAATTCAGAGTTTTCATTCTCCTCGACTACTTACTTAGCCAAGGTTAAAGAGCCTAGTCTGCACTACTATTTACCCATAGCTGTGGGAAGAATTATTGGATTCATACCTTTCCCAACTGTATTAGCGCTATATGAATTGCAAACAGCCTCGTCCAGGAGAAGTCGATTTAATACAATGGTAATCATTACACCACGTGATTCCATAACTACTTCCGGTTCTTGCGTGTATGATTTTGGGATTGTCTCTTTTTGGTTCCTGCGTACTGAATCAGTGACTCCATCCCCGCTAAATTCCACCCCTCTATCGCTTGCGTTAAACCTGTAGAATCTCAGGTTTCTCGATTGTTCCTTCTAGATTTAATGGCTCTCCAAATGCATTAATGTCTATGCTTAGTCAGCTGATTGAATTATCTTAGAATAGCATTTGGGTATGTCCTTTCAACCTTCTTATTCGCGAATACTTCCCCTTGTCTATACAAATGTACAAAAGGATTAAATCTCAATGTGTTCTGATAACAAGATTATGACCATCCATAATATGGTGTATGGGCGACGGACAGATGTTTAATGAACAGTAAAAATTAAATAAATAAATAAATAAAAAAGGAGTTTATTTATAATAGTGCTTCAAGGGAGTAAAGTAAGCCCCACAAATTAGTAGACCAGTTAAAGTTGTTAAATTATTTTTTATATATAATGCGTGCTGCAATCCACCATTTAAATTAACAGACTAAGCGAGGTCACGTGGTTTACACCTCAGCCAATCAGCAGTCCTAATACGTGGTTGGTTAACTATTTAATCGCTGATATTGGCAGCCGTCCATTTGCACGCTATTAGACATTGACAAACGGACATGTTTGCAACAATAAGGAGCACCAAGTAACAACCAAAGGATTCTTAACTAAGGTTCGTGCTCTGTTTAACATGAGGTTCTCCGCTGGATAGTCCTCTTGTTTGAAGCCTAAGGATGGCCACAAAAATCGTAACATAAGTACCTTGGTAGTAATATCTCAATTTCAGAAAGCGATATTAATGTATGTACAGGGAAGGTATTGACTGCTTTCAACAGATAATCAACCATATGGAAATCAGATATCAAAGATAGGTAAAACCAACCATTCTTCTTAGTCGTAGTTGTGTCAGTGCTACTGTACAGCTGCACCAGATGGAACTTAACGAGGCGCCTAGAGATTAAGCTCGATAGGAGTTGCAAAAGAATGCGGTCTTAAACAACATTCCACAAAAAAGCAGCTATACAACCCTTATCACACAAACCATCCGTGTAAAACGAATAAGTCAACCTTCTTATTCACAAATACATCCCCTTTGTCTCTGAACCGCACACTTATATAATAATACTTGTGTTCCTACAAAATACGACTGATATCATCTTGCAACACCCTCTGGCTAAAAATGAGACCATCCGAATCGTCCAAGATGAAATACATGTAAATCATGATTATCTGTTGTTTCTTATTCACCGAATTCTTATTTCACTTATTTAGAAATTTGAAGGGTCATTAAAATTTGAAGCTAAATAAGTGACTATTCTGTTTTTATTAGAAAGAAAAAAGGGAACAAAAAGAACATCCTACACAGAAAAAAATATAATAAATAAATAAAGAAAGAAAGAAAGAAAGAAAGAAAGAAAGTAGGGGAAATGGTAGGGGATGAGTGGGCGGAAGCATAACGCTAGTCTGTTTCAATCAAACATAATGAAAAGATGAAAACATGAAAAAGAAAAAAGTGTGTGTATGTGTGTGTGCGAGAGAGAGAAAGAGACAGAGACAGACAGACAGACAGAGACAGACAGACAGATACAGACAGACAGACAACAGACAGAGTTAAATCAAGAATATTATACTTTCACATATTGAAGTATACGCAATAGCTCTTAAATAAACATATAAAATGCAATAATCAAATTATAATAATGTGGTATATCCACAGGCCCTGCTAGTAAGGATTAAATCTCAATATGTTCTGATAACAAGATTATGACTATCCACAAAATGGTTTATAGCAGACAGACGGATGTTTAGTGAACAGAAAAAAAGTTTATTTTTATAATGGTGCCTTAAGTGGTGAAAAACAACGTCTGAAGAGAAAAACATCTTTAACGGTCGGTTGGACCTTCCGTACTTTATGTGAATATTCAATGTTTGGATATGGACAACATCAATGTATTCACATTGGACTAGTCACAGTTTTTGTTTTATTTCCTTGCTAAAAATACGGCTTCTTTTATTCAAACAATCTTCTTTTGTTGACTGTAAAAGTCAACGAACGAAGAATTACTGAAGTGAAATTCTCTTGGCTTCTTTTCGAGCGTAAACTTAACTCTTTACCGATTCAATGAAAATTAACTTGAAACTGACAGACCAGTTATTTTACGTTTAAAAATACTTTCTGATGATTATGTATCATTTTATCAAGTTCTTAGCTTCTGGTACTCTGTGGACTGTTGAGTACCCCTTCATCACCGTAACTCCGCGCGAGTGGTCTAGTAGGCCAATTTTCGAATGGTGCTTGTTGGGGTTGCACTTGTTTCTCCTTCCTTCTGGCTCTCTTTGTATTGGATATTGTACAAACAGAAATATGAATTTCCGGTTAAATCAAACAAAGCGAAGAAAAGACGACAAAAATGACAAAGGACCTTTTTCCCGGTAAAGCAAACAAAATAAGGATGGATAACAATAAGTTCGGAAATAGTTATCAGATCAAAAAGATAAAGATGCGTAGGCGGTCGTCATTACAAAAGCCACACTGTCGAGTCGTCAGAGACAGTCAGGCAGAGAAGACGGCGAACAGAGCACAACGAGCGACCGTCGACACGTTCGATCACTGTCAGCGCGCAGTGAGGAACGTCTACACCCTTACCTGAACATGGCCAGATCCCAACAGTAGGGCCAGTCATCGTCAACCCTCGGTCAAGTCATTGTCAACGCCCGCCGCCCACCACGTACAGCCGAGAAGAAGAAATAAAGTCAAAACTACTATACATCATGTGTTGTGATTTCATTAAACCACTACGATACGTACGCCGATTTAACAAACGTGAAGAAGAAGCCGCGATATAACATATAGAATTTGATGGCTATGCAACATTTGCTATGGAGGCTACTTGCTTCTCTGCTTCTTCTTTTCGTACATTTTTGACAGACAACGAGGTTGTATTCACAGACTTCACATGTATTGATGTTAATGTGGCATCTCTTCATGTCTTTCTTGTGGACGTCTTTGAAGCATTGGCGTTGTTTATGTTGAGAATTTTCAGTATATAATGTGGGTGATGGATCCCCACTCCTACTTATAGACTAAGCCATAATCTTGTGACCTATCTCTTGGCCAATCACTGGCAGTACTCTGAGGTTGATACAATACTTAAACCAACCCTACTGGACATAATTACTTTTGACCTTCGTGGACGACGGACATAGGAGTAAATCACTGGACCAATACGCGGAATAGGACTTATGCGCTTACCAAACGATTCCATACCACAGGACTTTTTTAAGCCCTTTTCAACTGGCCAAGGATGGCATTTACAAACTTTACAGTTTACGTTCCAGTTGGGGACTTTCTGCTAATTCGTTGTTGTTGTGACGAAACATATTTGTATATTTTACCAACCACTCCAACGAGAAGGATGTGACACAAGGCCAATTTCTTAAGCGGAGTTTAACACGTTTTAATTCAGAGTTTTCTTTCTCCTAGACTGGTTGCCTAACCAAAGTTGAAGTCCCCAGTCTCTCCTACTATTTAGCTAGAAAGAGAGTTGGATCCAAATCTTCCCCAAAGATATTAGCGCTATGTGAAATGTAAACAGCCTCGTCCAAGATTTTAATTCGGGATCAAACGAGTCCATTTCCTACGGCTCTAACCATTACACCATGCGCATATATATATATATATATATATATATATATATATATATAATATATAGAGAGAGAGAGAGAGAGAGAGAGAGAAAGAAAGAAAGGGAAAAATTTCCGGATGTCCTGTTTTGTTTATCGATCTGAAGTAATTTTTATGAATTATTTACAGACATATTTTCTGCAGTTTTAGTTTATTAATTTCTTGAATTTTTATTTAACCATGCGTATATATATATATATATATATATATATATATATATATATATATATAAGAGAGTTTTATAATTTGCTTGAAGCATTGTGTATATATTAGTTTGGAGGTTGATTTTGAAGGCTATCACAATGCAGGTGTAAAGAAAAAATAATAAGGTAACAATGGTGTTGTTCGTTAACCTGTAATTTATTCCTGCTTTTTCGAGAAAAAATCTTTTTTTCATAAGAACACTGGAACTGAAGTAGTTGTCGTCTTGTTATGCCATTTTTAGTTAAAACTAAATTTAAATTTTAACTAAAAATGCCATAACAAGCCGACAACTACTTCAGTTCCAGTGTTCTTTTGAAAAAGATTTTATCTCGAAATATCAAGAATAAATTCGGCTCGTAGGTGGGCCCACATAAAAATGCCCTTGTGTCGCGCCCTCATAAGTGGGATGAGAGGCAAATACCATAATAATAATGCAGTAAAAACATGAATATTCTTTAAATGTGTACATGAGAAAATCTATGAAATACTTTTCATACACCTTCAAACAATGTAACTGTTTTTCTGTGGCTACTTTGAAAGTCACCAATTTCAAATTGTTCTTCCTTTCCTTTTCTATCTTACTTTTAGTTCCTGTGTTGCAATGGAATCTATTTTCCTCTACAAAAAAGTTGAACTCGTCCAACGAAATCCATAAATGATACAGACTACACAGTCGAGTAGTCAAGTTCGAGTAGTTGCTAGAGAACTAATTACTGTTGTGGAAACGCTGCGCATTTGGTCTCTATTTTATTACATCTTTTGTAACAAAGCTAATAAACCTATGTTAACCTTTCTTCTGGATTTCAATGTTGTTATTTGATAATTTCAGACACAACATTTTGGCGACGAGAATGAGATCAAGATGTTATATCTGAGTTATCAAATAACAACATTGAAATCCAGAAGAAAGGTTAACATAGGTTTATTACCTTCGGTACAAAAGATATAATATCACACGATGCTAATTACAATCTTAATCCCCCGGTAAAGATTTTGATATATCATGAAAAATACAACAAAAAAGGATTAAATAAATATCAAAGAAACATTGGATGAAAATCTAAAAAAAAAAAAAAAAAAAAAAATCTCAAATGACGCATAAAATAGAATTAAAAAAAGTATTCTTAGTCACAAATTAGGTGAGATTCATTAATGAAATAATGAACTACACCCCCTTAAAAAAAAACTCTGATTTAATGAAATGTTTCGGGACACGGATTTATACGAGTATTCCTTTTGTTTGTTTTAATTGAAATTCTCAATAAAAACTGAGACATAAAAGACACCATTTAAAAGAATATCTCAAACCCAGAAAAAGATGACAAGATGAATCGTTTTTTGTTTTTTGTCCTTGTTTTTCTTTCTTTATAAATTTATTTCGCTTTTCGTGTTTTGCGATTAATTGATCTAGAAGTAACCTTAAGCTAACATTCAGTGAGACGATATGAGACTTTTCCAAATTGACTTTCTCTGTAAATCATTAAATGATCGTTCAAGTATCAACAAAAAAAAACAGCTTCTGGCTTTATCCAGAAAGTTCATTAAAAGAAACAACATCTCATGAACCGAGACAGTTCATCAGTTAAAACGAAGAGATCTCATTGGTTCTCATTAGCTTAATTTATATTTGAATGTTTACATTATGTAATGCTTAAGATATGTTACTACCATTCTCCAGTGAATTAATGTAAAATAATTAGGGATCTCAAGTAATTATCAAAAAGTAATTCCAGGTATAATTAACAACACAGGAACATGAATCATACATCAAAATGAAGCTGATCCTCTGTGGATCACATCCCTACTTCTCCACATAGGTGAGTCAAAAAGTAATGCCATTTTGTTTAGGACAGGTATAATTACCAAAATAGGAACATGTATCATACATCAAAATGAAGCTGATCCTCTGAGGGTCACATCCCTACTCCTCCATATAGTCATCGTTTCTCTCAATAGCAATGTTTCATCTTCGAATGAGAGCATGTATTCCTGCCTCGTAAAATTCTGTTGACTGTTCTTTGAGTCAATTCTTCACTACAGACTTCACTTCCTCGTCACTGGAATAATGTCTGTGTCGTCATCTGAAGGTCTCTGGTTCAATACCGCGTGTAGGCACTAGAGTAAAGCGCTATTGGAAATTTCAAGATATTTAGTCATTTGCCATGATCCGGAGACCGTAGGGCATTTACTCTGGTCCGGAGACAGGAGGGCATTTGCGATGGGCCGAAGACCAGTGGGAATTTGTGTTTAGACCCAGGTGACGACCGAATCTCGAGCAGATGTCAGCGAAATTTCAGGAAGAACTTAAGTGAGAAAACGAAGAGTTTAATGTACACGTGCGTTTATTCCGAAGAAACCATGATAGATTCAAGCAGTCACTTGTACTTCTAACATCGAGAGTTTTACCTAAGACTTTCTGCGTCGGACCTGAGAGAAATGATTTGAGAATGACTAGGAAGAGATACGTGTATGGGATTATAAAAGTAGATTTTTTTTTTTCAGCGACAAGGCGTCAGTTTAAGAAACAGAAGCAAAGAGAAAGAAACAAAGATAGGAGAAAGCAAGAGAAAGGAAAGAAAGAAAGAAGGAAGAGAAAGGAAAGAGGAAGAAAGGGAGATTAAAAGGGGGAAAGAGGAGGATGAAAAGAGAATAATCAACTTCTGAAGGTCCCTGGTTCAATCCCGGGTGTAGGCACCAGATTAAAAGCTATTCGAAATGTCATGATTAAAGCAGGCAAAGAGTTTAACTATTCTTAACGCAAATAATTCACAGATATATGGCAGCAAGTGTTCTTACCGAATGCAAATAATTCTTAAACATATTTGTTTAATATAGGATTTTTTTAAATTCAGTAGAAAAAAAGTTTATTCAAGTATTTATCTTAATCTTCAATCTATCGGTCGCTATCAAGGCATACAGAACGTTTTTAAGAGATATTGTCAATCATAATTGCTTTCTTAGGGTTTCATATAATCTTGTTTCTGCCATGACAACTGACGTTCTGTTCTTTTGTCTGTCTGTTTATCTAACACGAAATTATGGTATTGGCTCTTTTACGACTGAATCAAAATTTAAATAGAACAGAACGAACTCAATGAGTTATTATATTGTAAGTTTTAGAGTACAATTTGAGTAGTATTATCTGCATTATTCGGACTATTGTTCCCATCTTCATTGTTATTTGTACAACGTTTCAGCCGATATGACCTCCGGCCTTCTTCAGGTATTTCTTGTCGGACTCGGGAACTTTCTCGGACTCGGGAACCTTCTTTTCGAACTCAGGAACTTTCATGTCGAAATCGGGAGCCATCACGGAAATTCGAACTTAACCCTTTATTTAGTCCACGGGGGTATCCTGTTCTAATTCCGCTAACCATAGCTGGGGTAGGAGTTGTGTTAATTATTTTTCTATGTTACTGCCTCTGCTAATCATCAAGCCTCATCTCAAACAATCAGAGAAATTGTACAATTTGAGTGTCTCGTTCAGTAATGGATGCTTCTACAGGAAGCACTAAACAATACAACTTACCTCCTCCAATAGTATATAAGAGCCTGGCTTTTTAGAGGTTGGGAGAACTCATATTCCCGCTGAATGCTGGAAAGTATATATATATTATATATATATATATATATATATATATATATATATGAAAGGGTCCTTGTATTTCATTCCCCCCCCCCATATTTAATTTTTGTAATAAAACATCGTTTTATTTTTCATCCCTCATTTTCATATGATCTCCCAACATACATATGATTCCACTACTTGTAATACACTATAAATTTTCCTGTACCAAAAAATTATTCATATATATATATATATATATATATATATATATATATATATATATATATATATTATTCTACACACACACACACACATACATACATATATATAATATATATATATATATATATTGAAGTCAGTCAGTCAGTCAGTCTACTATTGGTTTGAACAACAGCAACTGGCCAAACACAACTGAACCAGTGTCAAGATAACTGGTACTTATAGGAATTCAGAATAGTCCACTGATGCATTTGGGTGATTTCATTCCATGAGTCCTGATTGGCTGCTTGGTTTGTATGATGTTCTTAGTCTTCATAAATAACCTGCCATTTTGCAGTAGTCTTCGCAGCAAACCAGATTCGTATTGGGTTACAGCTGCTTGCTGCCTTGTCTTACCAATTCGACGGTAATTGGAACTAGCATGATTATTCTACACACACACACACACACACACACATATATATATATATATATATATATATATATATATATATATATATATATATATATATACCGCGAATAGGGTCCCACAAAATTATGATTCAGTTACAAATTGTTTTTGAAATGTATTTTCTTAGAGCATTTTAAGTCTATTGCTTTAGCAAAAATCTTACTTTGACGTGCCATTTTTGTTGACTATGGTTGCATGTAAATGAATGGTGGTGTTTATAAATATATCTGAATGTCTCTAAGTTTTTAAATACTCTTTCTTTGTTAGTTCGTGCACTTCCTATTGAAAGTTGGCACTCGTATCACCGCACATTATGGATCAGAGAATAAAATTGAATGGAGTGTAAATACTAAAATAATACGACTACCACTACTTTGTTTTGTTTACATTCTAGATAAATGATCTTTCTTAATTTGTGAAGATTGAAATAGCGGTAATCTTGAATGTTATCGACCGTTTCACTTTCGTTTTTTATGAGCGGTGTTCAGTAAATTGTTATAGATTAAAAGATAAGACAAGTGATATATAGGTTTTGAAAATACCGTACACCGGAGAAACATATCAAGGGAAGTTTGTGCTGACACTTTTCATTCAAAGAAGAATAATGTAGCTCAGTCGCTAGAGCGTTCGGCCAGAAACCGCAAGGTTCCTAGGAAAAACAAATGATGTTATTAGTTTGCTGACAGATCTGTTTCGACCTTTTTTTTTTTAAGCTGTCTTCTTCAAGAGCAACATGAAGGAAAGACGGAATAAATAAACCGTTAATCAGCGTTCATTTGTACCCCTCCTGATTAACGGTTTATTTATTCCGTCTTTCCTTCATAAATATGTTACTCTTGAAGAAGACCGCTTTATTAAAAAAAGAAAAAAGGTCGAAACAGATCTGTCAGCAAACTGATAACATCATTTGTTTTTTTCTAAAATGTTCAATTCTTAAGTATATCTGTATACAACCACGGATATACGGGTATGCAGGTATACTCTACAAAATACTACAATATATGTATCTATAAAGGTATGGCTATTTAACACTTTTTTGGAAATCAAAATATAAGAGGGGTAGATTAATCAAACAACATCGTTTTTCGGAGGGATGTGACACGAGAAAAGCAGTATGGCATTCAAGAAAGTATGCTAGATTCATATCTTTATGAATTCTTGTGGCGAGATAACAACAAAGAAAGTATCACTTTCAACCAAATTCCTAATGATATAGGTAACTTACAATAAATCCCGCCCTGTCGGCTGGGGCGTTAGAATGTACCGACTGCACCTCTGCAGAGGGGTAAGACTCCCCCAATAGGGCCACTGTTGGCCATGGGTGGCGACCCGTGATACTTAAGGATAGAACCCAGGTGGATGAGCAGTTCATGACTTGCAATACTCCACTTTGGCCCTATCTTGGGCTAAACGGGCGGTCGGAGAGGCCCCCACGATCAATCGGCTGGTCAAGTCAAGCCCTAGCACCTATATGATTTTCCCAACCCTTTTGCCCTAATGACAAGCCCCAACCCCTTTTTATCATATGGGTGCTAGAAGGCGGTGAATGAGGATCTTCATGTCCTGGGAATGACGTTAAACTCTATCTGAAGGTAAGGTTCCAGTTCTGGAGGTTTGGGGAATGTGGAGCACCCCTTCATCACCATTGCTCCCTGGTCCTCTGACCCGGAGTGGTAGTACCTGTTAGGGTCCCATCTATGGGTTAAATAGAAAAACATGAGTTGATGAAAACAAAATTTTATTAAGCATTAAGAATGAATTCATTTCAAAACTTTATCGGCATTAAATGACCCACTGAGGTTGATATGCCGTAAAACAAAACCAATTACAATAAAGCATTTTTAAACTCATCTATTTCTTAATGGCCTTAGTTACAGCAAACAGTATATCATTCAAGCATATATGCTATATCCATATCTTTATGAATTCTTGTGACAAGAGAACAACAAAGAAAGTTACACCTTCAATCAAATTTTTAATTTAAAATTTTAACTCACAATAAAGCATCTTTCAAAACCATCTGGTCTTATTTTTCAAGTATAACAATGGTTATTTCCTAGTAAAGTAACTTATTACAGGGTGACCCAGAAAAAACAGAACCCAAATTATTTCTTTTCTCATTAAACTAACCTTAAACCCCAACCTTAACCCTAACCCTAATCCTAAACCCTAACCCTAACCCTAACCCCCCTAGTTGAGTAACATAATATTACAGGGGGACCCAGAAAAACAGAACCCAAATTATTTATTTTCCCATTAAACTAACCTTAAACCCTAACCCTAACCCTAACCCCCTAGTTGAGTAACATAATATTACAGGGTGACCCAGAAAAACAGAACCAAAATTATTTATTTTCCCATTAAACTAGCCTTAAAACCCAACCCTAAACTCTCACCCTAACCCTAAACCCTAACCCTAACCCTAACCCTGATCCTAACCCTAAACCCTAACTCTAACCCTTGTTGGACTTAAACTTTAAAAAGAAATTAACAGTTTTATTACAAAATTTGTGGGTTCTGTTTTTTCTGGGTCAACATGTAACATTATGTTACTCAACTTGGGGTTTAGGTTTAGTTTAATAGGAAAATAAATAAATAATTTGGATTCTGTTATTTCTGGGTCACTCATGTTACTCAACTAGAAAATAACCATAACTATTTACTGAACACTGTTCCCCCCCCAAAAAAAAAAAAACGAAAGTGAAACGGTCGCTAAAGTTCAAGATTGCCCAACATGAACACAATCTTAATTTTAGTAAAATATTTCCATCTCTGGTGAGTAAAAAGAAGTCTTTAGGTAGAAAAGCATTTTTCAAAAAACACTCATATCTTCGCATCTATTATGAGATGCTGTAACCTCTGTTATCAACCTTGTCATGATCAAATAATCCATAACGAAAGAACCGAGTGGATGACTGGGCACTTGATGAATCCCTTTCTCGTAATTGCTTCACCTCCTGAAGCAGTATATTCAAAAGCTGTAACCTCTATTATCAACCTTGTCACTATCAAATTATGCATAACGAAAGAACAGAGTGGAAGAGTGAGCACTTGATGAATCACTTTCTCTTAATTGCCTCTCGTACTGAAGCTGTAACATCTATTATCAACCTTGACATCGATAACGAAAGACGTGAATATAAACTCTTCTCTAACTTGCCTGCCGAAGCCGTAAGCGAAGAAGTTGAATTGCTAAACTTGACGTGATTACCTCATCCATTACAAAATATCCAAGTCGAAAACCACCACGTAGTTTTTTTAACTATATATTAATACTCTTGTTCTTAAATGTACGACCGTTATCATCTTCCAAAAATCGTTCCAGATAGAATGCAAAAATTAATCCTCATTATCTGGCATTGCTTATCCAATTATCGAATTATTATTCCTTATGTGTGTCGTCACCTCCGCTAAATAATGGACAATTTTATTACATTATAAAGAAAGAAAGGGAAAACAAAAGACAAGCTACAAAGAAAAATATAATAAGAAAGAAAGAAAAGAAAGAAAGAAAGAAAGAAAGAAAGAAAGAAAGAGGGTAGGGTAAAGATAGAGAGAGGGACTAGGCGCGCGGAAACGATAACACCAATCTGTTGCAATCGAACATAATAAAAATATGAGAAGAAAAGAAAGAAAAAGAGTGAGATAAATCAAGATTATCATACTTTTTATATATTGAACTATTTTACAATAGCTCTTAAGTAAAGATATATAACGTTGTTATAATTAAATTATCATGCTGTGGTGTATCTACAGGTCCCGCTAGTTTCTTATATTAGGCTAGAAATGCTCTAAGGTAAGTAGATATCAAAAGTCAAATATCAGATAATATAACAATTCAGATAAATCTTACATTTTGAATTTATTTTTGGATCATATTTATTGAATTGATGGTGTGTGGTGTAATAATTAGAGTCGTAGGAAATGGACGTGTCGGCCCGAATTCAATTCCTGGACGAAGCTGTTTGCATTTAACATAGCACTAAGAGACTTAGGATAAGTATGCATCCAACTACTCACCCTCCAGCTACGAACTCTTTAACCTTGGCTAGGAGAAGGAAAGCACTGAATTAAAACCTGTTAAACTCCGCTTAAGAAATTGACCATGTGTCACATCATACTCATGTGGAGGAGCTGATAAATACATACATACACACACACACACACACACATATATATATCTTATTATAATAGATAAGAAACTATATTACTACTCAAGTCACAATTCCCTTCGTTATTTACATTACATTCTCCATGATTTTATTTATATTTAAACCTCAATTATTAATAAATTTCTTCACCTTTTTATTAGTGTTGTCCATACCTACATACAAATAACATGCAATATTTATATACAAAAAATAGCGTATTAAGTGTGAAACTAATTTGCATATTGATATTAAAAATGTGATTTTAAAATATGTGCTTAGTATTATTGATTTCTAATTTTTTAATGAATATAAGCAAAACTTCAATGAATCTTAAATGAATTCCATTGAAAAATAACTGTATTTTTATTTCCTAATTTAACTAAATAGTTAAATAAGTAGCAATGAAAGACGCATTTCTATTTTTCTATTATACCCCACTCTGGTCTGCCTTAATTTAATACGATATTTCATACATTAAAACTTAAATACACATATATTATAGTATATATATATATATATATATATATATATATAGTTTTTTTCCGTAGTTAGGATCTTTCCATGTGTGGTTTAACCAAGCTGATGCGGGTAGACCATAAGAAGAGCTCAATGTGCTAATACCAGTGAGTAAAAGGACAGAGCAAGATATTTAGTAAATGAAGAAAAAACTCTAAACTTGCTTCATTACAATAATTTATTTCAACCGTATTAATACGGCATCTTCAGTTAATCACAAGAACATGACTCTTACGTAAGAGCCATGTCTTGTGATTACCTGAAGATGCCGTATTAATACGGTTGAAATAAATTATTGTAATGAAGCAAGTTTAGAGTTTTTTCTTCATTTACTAAATATATATATATATATATTTCCTTACAACATATAGATTTTCCTTCTCATAAATTCTGTCGTAGGTGGCGCTTAAGAGATTCTGATTGTATTGTATTTATGCAACCCGTTCGATAGTGGCATGTGTGAGGCATCCAGTGCTATTCAGTAGTAATGGATCTGGAAGACTAGCTTGCTAACCATTACACCACGACGGGACACTCTTTTTTATCCTACCCGTTTGAAATGGCTGGTTCTGTTCAATTGACCAAGTTCTCGCACGTGTGTTGTTGATCTGGGATCCTGAAAAATAAAATATGAGCTCGAAACAAAAAGAAAAGTATTGTGTTCATTAAAAACAAAAGTAACAACACATACATACCCAGAATAACAAAATATCCAGATAATTTGAAAAAATTCAGCCACAAGCCCAGAGATACACAGATCCAGCCCAAGCTAAGACACCAGCCCAGACCATCCAGCGATAGACTAAACCATAGAAGATAAAAGACAGCAGAGGATTGAGCTATAGACAGATGTAACAGCACCACGAAGAAAGTAAGAAAGAAAATGAGATAACAGACAATACAGAGCTACCCAGAATTATCGAAGGAATACAAGTACACTTTAATTTTGTGACGTTGTGGATCTTCGTTCTCATATATGTGGCCTCGTTTCTCCGTGTGTGAAAACGTCCCTTCAATTATCTTCCATCGTAACCCGTGTTGATTAAAAACATCGTAACGTTTTGTCAACATTAATTATTTTGGCCGTGACAATCAAGCAGTTGTAAAGTCAAATACAGAGATAAAAGAATGTTATAAAGATTTGTCATAATTAGATACACTACACTTGTTTCTAACGCCTGTCAACGGTCAACTTTGGGAGAGAAAAGAAAGAAAGAAAGAAAAAGAAAGAAAGGCTACTTTTCTCTATAAACCCTTCGTGTTTTGACTTCACTGACCCTTAACTCTCCTCGACTATTCGCCATTTCTTTTATAATTACCGTTAATAAGCTGATTATTTTCTTACGTCATTATGTTTCTATTCTTTGATAATATATTCATTGTTATATTCAGGTAATGTAGGGAGCACATAAATTCTGGAATGTTTATATTCAACCTCAGCAATTCTCTGGAACAAACATTTTAATCAACTGCATTCCAAATAGATTCTTTTTTTTTTCAATATATTTTTCCAAATATTTCTTTCCTTTCACCCCCCCTAATTTATTCTTACTAAAACTGCTCCTTTTGCGATCCTTAATTATACAAGCAATCCTAATAAGTAACATTTTTGAAGGGCTATACAACAGTTTGTTTTTATCGCAACTGTAGGGGATTATCTTCCCTTGTCTGGAAGAGTTATCTTCTCGCTGCGTTGCCGTTCCCACTAGAGAACCTCTGGCATTTAAGCGCCTTATTTGAACTTGTCACCCTCTTTTAACTGGATCTTCTCAACGAACTGATACTAGAGTCTATCTACCCCCTTCTCGGTGGGGCTTTTGCCCCCCCCTTACATTACTGTAAGTCCTTTATACAGCATGGACTATCCTTTAGTTCCATGTCTGTAACATTTATATTTTCCGTACATTTGGGTATCTTGTTTATACCTAAATATTGTTCTTGTATTTACTATTCATGAATGTGTCCTTATATATTATTGTATCTTTTATCTCTACTCTTGTATATGTATTTACATGTTCTATTTTCCTGTAATTTATGTATCTTATCGTTTCCATGTGCTGTTATATATATTAAATGTTTTGTCTCACAACGTGTCGGAGTTGTTATTCAATCATTAACTTTGAATCTTACACAACCAATAATCATATATTTTCCAACTGTTGTTTTCGTGTATATCCTTTTAAAAAATGGATTATTAAATCCCACTGTTTTTTTTTTGTTTGTTTTTGTTTGTTTTTTGTTTTTTCCAAATATTCACCTGAACCTTTTGTTATCAGAGTTCTAGATCTCCTCAATGATTGAGTGAGAGAAACAAACTAGAAAATGTAATTACTCTCTTTGATTTACTTTTTCAGTGCGATCATAAGACAGAAAGAAAAAAAACACACACACACACACACTCAAAAGAATTGAGTTTTTTCCCGCTTCGCATAACAACCAAATCGCCACATTTTCTTTTCTGATATTCATCATGGCCGTCTCTGTGTTGTTTATTTTATAAACTCAACTCTCGTGTCGCTTTCCTCTCCCCAAATTTAATCAATCGACCAATTACTTCCCCCTTTCAGTCGAGTGACGGCTTGTTTGTTTGATGTATTTCGTCAAGTGCCCGAACCATTGGGATTATATTTGTGTTATTGTACTCTTACTGTTAGTCTCTTACTTGGTGCCTATGTTGTTTGCCTGCAAAGCCGCGTAAACCAATAAAATATACACTGGTTGTTATTGCTGCGTCATGGCTTCTACACATTGTAAGTGATATGGATTTCGATATGCCAGGCATCGCCTATTTTCTTTATTCTCACACACATGCATATGTATATACATCTATCTGTGTGTACTTCATCATCTCTCACTCTCAAACTCCACCCCTCTCCTCTATCTCTGTATATATATATATATATATATATATATATATATATATATATATATATATGTGTGTGTGTGTGTGTGTGTAATTCATATATTTATATATATATTGTATGTGTATATATATATATATTTTATGCATATATATATATATATATATATATTATATAATGGATAAAATATATATATATTATATAATGGATAAAAGTAACCTACTCGAGTTTCATTCAAATTTTGCTCTACATTGTATTGAGCACTTTGTATTTGTTCTTTCTCAGTCCTAACCCCTGGATACTGTGCGCTTCCAACGATCGTACTCGTACCCACCGTAAGCTACCACTCATACATTAAAACATATATATATATTATTAATATATATGTGTATATATATATATATATATATATATATATATATATATATATATATATATATGTGTATGTGTGTGTGTGTGTGTGTGTGTGTGTGTGTAGTTCGGCTAGAAACCACAAGGTTCCTAGTTCGAAACTGGCCCTCGCCAACTCAGCGTATGAGTAGCACAGGGATCTGTGCGGTAAAGCTAGGAGATGATGGTAGGTGTGGCGCTCCACCTCAGACGCAAAAACAATCTCCTTGGTCTAGCGCTAGTGAAAAGGGGATAGACTCCTTCGCTGATTGGCTGATACCGACGTTTTGGCCACTCCGACGACACACACACACACACACATATATATATATATATATATATATATATATATATATATATATATTATTAGAAGCATGAAAGAAATGAATGAAACAAATGAAGATCAGAAACTAGATATTGAATATGGTGTTCTAAATCCCAATTATTTAACGATATTCTGAGAGGCGTACGTCCCTCTTATTCAAAGATGGGTGATAGATTGACTGTTATCTTTCCCGTCTGTAGACTTTTGGGGTCAGAGATGTTTTTGTCTAGCATTGTCTTTGATGTTACTTTCTGTGCTGCCACCTTGTTTCTGTTGATTGTTGGCTCTAATGTAATGGAGGGGAATAATGATTTTATTATAGGTCTATTGTTTAATAGTGGACTGCTTTATGTGTGGTAGAGATGTGTTGAAGTATTTATAAAAAAAATAAATTTCCTAGATCTGATTTCTCTGAATGTTTGAGATGAGGCTTGAAGATTAGTATTATCTGCTTAATTCGGACTATTGTCCCCATCTTCATTGTTATTTGTACAAAGTTTCGGCCGATATGCCGTCCGCCCTTCTTCAGGTATTTATTGTCGGACTCGGGAACCTTCTCGAGCCCGGGAACATTCTTTTCGAACTCGGGAACTTTCTTGTCGTAATCGGGAGCCATCACAAAGTTCACAGATTCAAAGTTCCGTGATGGCTCCCAATTACGACAAGAAAGTTTCCGAGTTCGAAAAGAATGTTCCCGAGTCCGACAAGAAATACCTGAAGAAGACCGGAGGGCATATCGACCGAAACCTTGTATAAATAACAATGAAGATGGGGACAATAGTCCGAATAACGCAGAAAATACTATTCCTAGATCTGAGTTTAAACCTTGTGTGTGTGCCCGGACATGATGAAAAGATGGTAAGAAAAAAAGTTCAAGAGAGTGTTAAATCAAGATTATTAAATCTTTTTACAAATTGAACTACTTAGCAATAGTTCTTAAGTATTCATATCAAACCTTGTAATAATTAAATTATCATACTGTAGTATATCCACTGGTCCTGCTACTTACTATTATTACAGTATTATTGTTGATATCAAGAGTAGTAAACCATTATTAATAGCTGCACAGATCAGAATATGTGATTATAGTCACCATCTACTTAGAATCACCCGGGGATTATCAGTCTATCAAATCAGCAAATTAAAAAGGAAGCACAAAAAACATAAGGAGGCACAAAAAAGATAAGAAGTGCATGCATCACCTGCTATCCCAAGGGGTCAACAAAAAAACACAGGGGGTCATAAGAAAAAGAAAACACGGCTTACTGAACTGATAAACAACTTTGAAATGTTGATCCTACTTCAATATATTTTCACCTTTTATTGTAATGACTAGTCAAAAATTCCCATGTTACATAATTTATAGGCAGCTTATGAATTGTGTATGTACTGTAGTTAGATATATTTTTGAATCAGAGTTCGTTAGATTCAAAATAACGGGGAAAATTACCAGCCGTTACGGTTAGCGTTATTAGCGGGTAATACTTGACTCCTCGAAAAGCACACCAACAGGGCATGAGACAGTTTTTAGATCAGTTCCGTCCAGGAATTCAGAGTGAGTGGATACGAAAACTGTCTCGCTGAGATGTCGCTCCTTGTCGCGCGGTTGAATCCGGGGCTGGGGTTCTTTAATAAAGATTTAGAGAAAAACAACAAAGACTTGTTGATTAATTAAAATAAGAATGCATGCACCCACCCACCCACACACACACACACACCCAGAGAGAAGACTCAACCCGGAGAAACAACTAACAGAAATAGCCCTGCAAATATGATTGCCCCAATCCTATTGCCCTTGTGGCAACCCCAAACCTTTTATCACATATGTGCTACACGGTACTGGCTGAGAGTCCTCAAAATCTGGCGTTAAATTCTATTTGATGGTGAAGTTCCAGTTGTGGAGGTTTGGGGAATGTGCAGCATCCCTTCATCACCATTGCTCCCTGGACCACTCTGACCCGGAGTGATAGTACCTGATATGGTCCCATCTATAGGCTAAATAGAAAAATGTGTTTATAAAAAATTAAGAATGAATTTATTTCAAAATTTTGTCGGCATTAAATGACCCACTGAGGTTGATATGCCGTAAAACACAACAAACAAATATATATATATGTTACAGCGCACTGCTACCCACGTAGGTCAAAATAGGAGGAGTTTAATCTCAACTACAAACTAGCAGCCTACTAAGATTAAATTCAGGAAGAATTAAAGAATATCAGTCTAGCTATATAAAGTAACCGAAAAAATTCCACTCAATCCCCCTGATGAAGGTGTTAGAGTAACACCGAAACCGCGGTCGGCAAATAACTTCTTCTATTAATGCTCTATATTCACAATATATTGAGCCCTATTGGATTAACTACTTACGCTATATTCACATAGTAGTACCCATAAATGAATATATATATATATATATTTGGGAGAATATGTGCTTAATTGAAGTCATACCTAATTTTGAAAATTAATTAGTTGATAATTAATGAATTAGGCAGGCATATATATTCAAATGTAAGGCTAAACAAATCGAGAAAAAGTCAATCTCTGTATGTACATTTCGGCCTATTATGCCTCATCAGCAGAGTTATAGAGAGGAAAGCTGCTCCGTGTGTGAAGAGAGAGAGAGAGAGAGAGAGATAGGCGAGAGAGGAGAGAGAGAGAGAGAGAGAGAGAGAGAAAAAGATAGGCAAAATTTAAACATGACACTATTGATTTTTGTTGTTAGTTCATTAGTGGTTTATGCTGGACTTTCTCCCTTTTGGTTTTGAATTGATAAACTCAATCATGTTGGTTTTATGCGCCTGTAGTCAGCGCCATTACTGGATATGAAACATTTCGATGAACAAACCAAAATTATAAACACACACACACACACACACACTCACATACAATCACATAGACACATACACAGAGACAGACACACACATGCACACACAGGCCCATACACAAATGCACACGCGCGCAGATATCCATAGACACACACACATACGCAGACATACATGAGCATACACAGACACAGACACACTTACACTCACATACACGCATACACATATACAGACACACACAGACAGACACATATATACATAAACACACATATATTCACAGATAAGACACACACATACAGACACGCACATGGACATGCACACACATGCACATACACACATATACAGACATGGTCACCGACACCCACACACACATACACAGACACACATACATAGACACGGACACAGACACACATAAACACAGACACAGACAAACACAGATACGACACACACACACACACACACATACACATATATATATATATATATATATATATATATATATATATATATATGGATAATTTTCCAATAGCCAGAAACCGTAGGTAAATGTCCCCTAAAACCTCTGTATAAACAGTTATATCTAATATATATATTATTTGATGTGTAATGAGACAAACGTTGTTCCTTTTGGTAATACTGACCTGAATATTGACCCCTCCGTTCAGACGATCAAAAAGTTGACCGATTTGGATGTCTTGTCAAGTTGACCAACGGCATTTCAGCAAAAAGGGAATTCTAAGCAAATAATACATTTCTCTCAGTGTCAACAATGACCGTAGATTTTGAGCGCTCCTTTAAAAGATCAAATTTTGCTCCTGTGATTAGATTAAGAGTTCCCATACTAGCACCGCTCTTCACTGGTTTACCACAAGATGGAAAATAGCAGCCTTATAAGAACGAACACAAAACCAACATAAAAGAAACGCCTCCTATTGCTGTTGACCGTTTTGAAAATTTCAACTATAAAATAAAATAAAACATAAAATTTTTTTCTCTAAACTTTGATTCTCCAATATTTGATTGATTGATTGATTGATTTAACGGCATGTCAATGCCTCGAGGGTTATTTTAAACCTTAAGTTTACTAAATCATGTCTATTTTGTATTTATATTTACATGTTGTATGTAGTTGTTTTGTTTTCTTTTTTCTTTTTTTACTTTTTGCCTTCCTAAATTTCCCAAATTTTTTAAAACGGTATAATGGGATATTTTAAAGTTTGCTATCTGTTCACCTCCGAACCCATTCTATTCAAATAAATTGATAATATTGTAGTAATTTGAGTCCTTTCAAGTATTTCTATCTAATACAAATAATTTACACACAGTTGTATGGTTTCAAGTATTCTTATCTAATACAAATAGTTTGCACACAGGTGTATGGTTTCAAGTATTTCTATCTATTACAGATAATTTGCACACAGTTGTATGGTTTCAAGTATTTCTGTCTAATACAAATAAGTTGACCACAGTTATATGGTTTCAAGTATTTCTGTTCAATACAACTAATTTGCCCAAAGTTGTATGGTTTCAAGTATTTGTGTTATATACAAATAATTTGCACACAGTTGCATGGTTTCAAGTATTCCATCTAACACAAATAATTTGCACACTGTTGTATTGGTTTCAAGTATTCCTATCTAATACAGATAATTTCCACACAGTTGCATGGTTTCAAGTATTTCTATCTAACACAAATAATTTGCACACTGTTGTATGGTTTCAAGTATTCCTATCTAATACAGATAATTTGCACACAGTTGTATGGTTTCAAGTATTTCTATCTAACACAAATAATTTGCACACTGTTGTATGGTTTCAAGTATTCCTATCTAATACAGATAATTTGCACACAGTTGTATGGTTTCAAGTATTCCTATCTAATACAGATAATTTGCACACAGTTGTATGGTTTCAAGTATTCCTATCTAATACAAATAATTTGCACACTGTTGTATGGTTTCAAGTATTTCTATCTAACACAAATAATTTGCACACTGTTGTATGGTTTCAAGTATTCCTATCTAATACATATAATTTGCACACAGTTGTATGAAATCAAGTTCTAATACAAATAACTTGCGCAAAAGTATTTCTATTTATATATTATATGGTTCTAATTCTCATTTCTATTCAATAATAATCACACACACACACAAACACACACACACACACACACACACACACACACACACACACACATATATATTATATATTTATATAAATATATAATATAATATTATAACGCTCTCCTTTATAATGGAGCACACTATGCCGTCCTTTACATACATACACATGTGTTTATCATTCGCATTCTGTAGACGACGATAACTTAGCGGTTAAGATGTCCGACTGATGCTGAACCGATCGGATTTCAATCCCAGCTGTAGGTAGCTTGCAAATGTCTAGCCACACTGAAGACACTTGATAAGTCGAAATACGTGTCTGTGGATGACCATAATATAATATATATATATATATATATATATATACATGCGTGTGTGTGTGTGTGTGTGTGTGTGTATGTGTATAAATATATATATATATATACAACTTTCAAAGAAAGAAAACTTAAGTTTCTGATTGAAATAAATTATTATAGTATAATGACGGTTGGTTAAGTTTTTCTTTCTTTGAAATTTAGATATTGCTATGTATATAAGTTAATTTATTGGTTATTATACATTGAACTCTCTTAGGGATTTTAAAAAAATCCTCGTATGAATATATATGTTTGCACCTACAAGAGCATACAGTATGGTTACCACAGTGATATTTCGATGATCCTAAATAGAATCATCCCTTACTTACCAGTCATATTGATTATCTTACACACACACACACACACAACACACACACACACACATATATATATATATATATATATATATATATATATATATATATTGCCATTATATAAAGGAAGACAAATCAAAGTACTTCTTTGAGAAATATTTCTCCTAAGGCAATACATTAAACACTAAGGTTTAGAGAAACATTGATTAATATCGACTTCCAGCCAACCGTCATCGATCCTTAGGCCATAAATTTATAATGGGTTTTCTGGAACGTCATTTCTACCCTTGACTTTATTGATCCGATCAAATTATTCCCGCGGATTTTTAACCTACTCTTACAAAAGTGCTGACTTCGCATTGTTCCAAAAAGAACCCCGAGAAATTTCTCACCGGTCTTATTCCCTTATATATATATATATATATATATATATATATATATATATATATATATATATATATATATATATATATATATAGATAGATAGATAGATAGATAGATAGATCTGTTGTATCGCTTGAAAGCCAATCTACTGTAATAATATATATATAAAAAGTCGGAGCGGCCTAATGTCGGTATCGGCCAGACAGCGAGGGAGTCTATCCACTTTTCACTAGACCAAGGAGATTATGTTATCATCTGAGGTGGAGCGCCACACCTACCACCAGCTCCTCACTAGATCCCTGTGCTACTCATACGGCGAGGGCCGGTATCGAACCAGAAACCTTGGGAATCCTAGCCGAACACTCTACCGACTGAGCTAAACCGGCCCATATAATATACATAAATATATAATATATATATAGATATAATGTATAATATATGTAATATATTTACAAAGCTTAGCTTTGTCTTGCCCAAGGTCAGAAAAAAGGGGTCACTCAGAGACGATTAATTGATTGATTTTAAAGGCATGTCAACCTGTTCAGGGTTATTTGTCTGCCTAGAGGAGTTTTGCTCTGACCTCACACCCCTACAATCTATAATTTAGTTTAAAAAATTTTAGAATATGAATCCATACTAGAGTTTTACCAAAAGATCATATATATTTCACTCTCTAAATCTATTAATAATGGAGATTGTCTGTATTTCTGTCTGTAACAAAAACTACGCCATAGACCTACGTCACAGCTTACGTCACAATATTCTTATGCTATATGCACACACAATTTGAGTAAGCAATTTTTAAAATTGATTTTTACTCTCGTCCTTTTTTTACAGTAACAAGAAGTTAACTAAAAAGTTTGCAAATAAATAAATACTTCGATTTTGTGTAAAATTGATGTGTAAAATATTCAAAATAATTGTTTAATTATTACATGCACGCAACATTTTATTTGAGAGGGACAGGGCTCAGTTTTCATTTCAAATTGCTTTGGGGTTTTTTGGGGTTTTTTTTCCTTTAATAAATATGAGGATTTGTCTTACTTATAATACAAACCCTATGAAATTGAATTTTTAACTCCCACCCTCTCAGGCAATGTCTTCAAAAATTAATTTTTACGACGCCCGGAGTGTGTTTTCTGTTGCTAGTAATAATAATAAGAAGAATTAAAGAAACGAAAATATAAATAATATTACCGTATTTGACGGCATGTAGGACGCACTGTCTTTTCAAAATTTTGGCTCAAAAATTGCCCCGCGTTTTGTACATCGTATGTGAAGTTTGAGAGCTCTCGTAGACCTAGGCTAATCTTCTCTATGATGCTCACTAACGCAGCTTACGCTTATTACTTTTACCTACCCTAAACTTCCAAATTGCTTTTATAAGCTATGTTTCCGCTTGGGTAATAGACAGATAGACTTTTTTCAACAATATATGCTTAAATACAGTAAAAATTTGTTTTTCCTGAATCTAACTTGCTGAAATGAGAGTGCGTC
The DNA here is from genome assembly GCA_023376005.1 of Doryteuthis pealeii. Lineage (NCBI taxonomy): Eukaryota > Metazoa > Mollusca > Cephalopoda > Myopsida > Loliginidae > Doryteuthis > Doryteuthis pealeii. The sequence goes on along the minus strand of CM042149.1, from coordinate 51,310,012 downwards.
TTATATGCCCGTGTGGGTCTTATATGCCGTCAAATACGGTAATTATAAAAGAAAAAATTATCTATATTTGAACGGACACTTCTCGCACTCACGGGAATGATGCTCGCACACCCAGGAGGTACGAGAACCCTTGGTCGGGAACCGCTGACCTAGAGGTTAAGAAGTTGCGTTTATTGTAAATTTATATTTACCTTTTGTCTGTAGTTGTTTCTTATGAGTTATTCTTTTTCATCTATTTTTTTGTGGAGTGCTGCTTTCAAAATTTGTTAAAAACATCGCGAAACATTCTTGTGCAGTTCCCACCTCGTTTTTTCTGTAGGCGCTTCGTTAAAGTTCTGGTTGAGATAGGGAATAGTAAATTATAAATATTGTTACAGTATTATTTATTAATTTCCATGAATTCATAATTCCATACGCGTGGTATTTATTCACAACATAAACTACCAAAGGAAAATCCAAAAAGTATTCTAATTTTCGCCATAAAATATCTTTACTATTGTTATACTGTGTTCTGCGGATGCGTACAAATAGTTGGCACTGTTTTGGTCACGTGACCTGATTGTGCCATTTTGCTTGCTGTATTTACAATATAGACATAACCGCTCCACAAGCAGTATGCACGAAGGAAGAACAAAGAGATGTGACTCAATTTCTCTGGTTGGAAAGTGTTTCAGGGGCTGAAATGCATCGTAGGTTTTTAACACTATATGGGGAATGTGCACTACCGCGTAGAAGTTAGTATGAATGGACAGAGAAGTTTAAAAGTTACCAGGCAAGCGTGATGCACGAAGAAGGAGCCGGACGTCCGTCAACCTCCACCACTGATGAGAGTTTCAGCAAGCTCGAGATATGGTTATGGTGAACCGGCGAGGTATTATCGATGAAGTAGCTTGTTCTCTGCTGATTAGTCATCGTTCTGCCTATAAAATCATCCACGATGACCTCGGCTTCCATAAAGCAAGAGTAAGGATAATTTTAAAAAACTTCCTCGTATGTTTAACAATTAAAAATAGTCCATGATCTAAATCAGGTGGGCCAAGGAGATATTATAATTCTATATGATTTCAGAGCATACTTTTTATATACAATCCAAATATTGATAAACTTTCAAAGATGCATCAGGGACAAAGGTCTCATTAAATAAGTGTATTTGAAACCAAGTTCCTTTCTTATGATAATTCATATTTTAAAATTGGTTGATTATTTTAAAGGTGAAGAATTGTTTCTTCAAGTCTTATTTTTGTTTGTTTTTTGCACATTCATATATATAGGAAAATTGCAAAATTAAATATTGATAATAGATAGTCGTTAAATTGGAACTGAAAAGTACATGTAGTTTAGATACTTGAGATAAAGTGTGCGCGTTAATATGGTTGTATCTTGATTGAATAAATAACTTAAGTAAAATCGAAATATTTGTTCTATTATAATAATTTCATGGGCCACAAAAAGTTCTAGTTTCAAAATGGGCCAGGAGCTGAAAAAGTTTGGGAACCCCTGATCTAAATGAACGACAGAAACAAAGAGTAATGGTGATGATCTCTCGTAAAGTGATGTTCAAGAAGATGCTGAGAAGAAGAGGTTGTCACCTGATCCAAGCGTTTCGATAAAAGTCCTGGATCGGCTGTTCCCGTTAAGTCCTAGCACCTATATGATTGTCCCGACCCTATTGCCCTTATGGCAAACCCCTAATCGATTGTATCATACACGTGCTAGACGGCGGTGGCTGAGGGTTTTAGCTTCCTGGGTATGATGTTAAACTGCACCTAATGATGAAGTTCCTCTTCTGAGGCTCTGGGGAGTGTGGAGTACCCCTTCATCACAATTACTCATAGTAACTATTAGGGTCCCATCTATGGGTTAAATAGAAAAAAATGTACAACTAAATAGAAGAAAAAACCCTCATGTACAACAGCAACATTGTTCTGGATATGACATTAAACTGTATCTAATGGTAAAGTCCAGATTTTGGAGCTTTAGGGAGTGTGGAGTACCCCTTTATCGCCATATCTTTCAAGTCCACCCTGACCCGGATTGGTTGTACCTATTAGGGTCCCATTTATGGGTTAAATAGAAGAAAATGTGTTATAAAAATGTATTTTTAAAAAATTAAGTTCAAAAAAAGAATTTTCAATACCCATCAAGAATGAATAGAACAAAATGAATTTGGCATAAAATAACCCAAGTGTTGACATGCCGTAAAATTTTTAAAAAAAGAAAGAGAAAGAAAGAAATTCCCAGTGGAGATTTCATACGCATGGTATGTATTCCCATCATAAACTCTAAATTCCTTTGGGCATAACGGGTCCTCCGGATAATACTGAATAGATTTGGAAACAAAATTCAAGGTTTTGGAGGCCAATAAGTCAGAGAACTGTTGTACATAAACCTGGATGTGGTTGCAAGAGGAAATTGTTGGTTGGACCATAACATAACCTTTTAAGACATGTGAGAAATAACCCAAATATTATACAACTAAAGATTGAAAGCCAATCTAGTGTAAGTAACAAGAAATGCTCTTACTATAACATTGTATGGATGAGGCCTACTAGCATATTGACCTCGTAAGACCCATTTTGTAAAGGCTATTCACTTGAATGCTCGTCTAGCCTTTGCAAATGAAGATATTGATAAGACTGTCTCGGGGGGGTATATTTATGGTCAGATGAGATAGAAACAGAAATTGGGGAGGGGGGCATAATTAGAAGAAATTTCTTAGAGGGCATTTGACGGCGACTTTCTATCTAAGAAACGTCGTCTCAGCAATTGAAACATGAAGGAAACATTATCTTACTTCAGGGTGTTATTCTGCAAGAAGTTTAGTAAAAGTTAATGAAAAAAGAAATTATATGGATGTCCGTAACAGCTACAAAAATATAGTATTAATGTGTTCACTTTTTTCATCACTCAATTCATCATCATCATCATCATCATTATTTAGCAGATCTCTATTCATTCAGATGTTTATACTTTTCATAGATTTTTTTTAATCCACAGAGTACTGAAAAAGGAACATAGAGCTGTTTTTGCTGAGCCTGTTTATTTTGTTTTAATTTCTGAACATGTGGGATTATCAAGTTGTCCAAAAAGTTTAGCAAAAGTTAAATCATTTTTGGACAACTTGATAATTCCACTTGTTCAGATTTTTTTTAAAAACTGGCTCAGCAAAAACAGCTCTAGGTTGCTTTTGTAGTTTTCTGTGGATTTTTTTTTTAAAATCTATGAAAAGTACAAAGATCTGAATAAATAGAGATCTGCTACATGATGATGATGATGATGATGATGATGATGATGATATTGCTGCTGCTTGCTGCTGCTGCTGCTGATGATGATGATGATGATGATTCAGTGATGAAAAAAAATGAATACATTAAAGACTATATTTGTTATTGCTGTTATGGACATCCATACGAAAAAGAATCCACGTGTAAAAAAGAAAATAATTTTTTTAAATAAAAAAAAACAACTTATCAACGGTCAATATTTGCAGACGTATTTATTCATTTGCCGTATTTACTTTAATTAGACGAAATTCCGGACGGTTGCTGTAAAAAAAAATGAATTAATCTAGCGGTTGTCAATTTTATAAATATGTCAATAATTAAAAAAAAAAACAATTAAAAAAACACAAGATTAATGGGAATACGTAAAACGGCATTTCTAAAAACCAAGAAGCTATTTTTTGAAAATTTTCTGGATGTATATATTTACCCAACCCCTCTGCCACGTGCAGGATATGACACAAGGTCAATTTCTTAAATGGCGTTTAACAGTTTTGTCTTCACAGTTTTTCTTCTCCTTGACTGGTTACATAGCCAAAGTTAAAGAGCCCAGTCTGCCCTACTATTTACCCATAGCTGAAGGGAGAGTAGCTGGATGCATACGTTTCACAAGGGTATTAGCGCTATGGGAAATGCAAGCAGCCTCGTCCACGATTTGAACTCGGGTCGACGGGTCCATTTTCTACGAATCTAACCATTTACAAAACCATGATGTATAGTATTATACTGATAGAATATTAAATCCATCGGGTCCAAGATGCCTTCAATTTGCAATTGAGAGAAGGATTAGCTTGAATTATTCATTTGGTCCTCTGGAAGAAATTGAAATTAGAGAACTGAATCCCATCCAATCCCACTATACACCCTGTATTGTATTCATTTTGCTGGCCTCATGATCTTTTGTATTTTATATTGTTGTGAAGTATCCACTTTTCAATGCTTGTCACAAGATATCAAAATATTTTAAATAAAAAAACACAAAAATTCATTATTATTCTAAAATAGCAAATTGCACAGAAAAACACGTTACAGTTTGTTTTTTTGGGTTTTTTTTTTTTGGTTTTCTCGTCTAATTCATATGAAAACCACTGTGGCATTGTGGAGTCTTGACAAAAGTTGGAGAAGACAGGATTAATGTAAAATATTAGATGTGACAATGTTTATTAGAAATTTGAAACTGAAACATGGTTGGAGTTTCATGCATAAAAATGATATTTAAAAATCTTCGAAATATGTTTAAGATAAGAACAAAAATGGTTTACATAATTTTACAAAGTTCCAAATATTTCAAGTTGTTTTAAAGAGTTTAAAATGTTTTACAATGTATCAAATGTTACCTTGTTTTACAGAGTCTATATTTTCTACATTATTTTACAAAGTGATAAATATTTTACTTTGTTTTATTGAGTTCAAAATGTTTTACCTTGTTTTACATATTCATGAAGATTTTATTTTGTTTTACATAGTCACAAACATTTTACCTTGTTTTACATAGTCACAACCATTTTACCTTGTTTTACATAGTCACAAATATTTTACCTTGTTTTACATAGTCATAAATATTTTACCTTGTTTTACATAGTCACAAATATTTTACCTTGTTTTACATAGTCCCAAAATATTTTACCTTTTTACATTAGTCACAAACATTTACCTACATAGTCACAAACATTTTACCTTGTTTTACATAGTCACAAATATTTTACCTTGTTTACATAGTCATTGTTTTACATAGTCAAATATTTTACCTTGTTTTACATAGTCACAAACATTTTACCTTGTTTTACATAGTATTTTACCTTGTTTTACATAGTCACAAATATTTTACCTTGTTTACATAGTCACATTTATTTACCTTGTTTTACATAGTCACAAACATTTTACCTTGTTTTACATAGTCCAAATATTTTACCTTGTTTTACATAGTCACAAATATTTTACCTTGTTTACATAGTCACAAATATTTTACCTTGTTTTACATAGTCCAAATATTTTACCTTGTTTTACATAGTCACAAACATTTTACCTTGTTTTACATAGTCCCAAATATTTTACCTTGTTTTACATAGTCACAAACATTTTACCTTGTTTTACATAGTCCCAAAATTTTACCTTGTTTTACATATTTTTACCTTGTTTTACATAGTCACAAATATTTTTACCTTGTTTTACATAGTCACAAACATTTTACCTTGTTTTACATAGTCACAAACATTTTACCTTGTTTTACATAGTCACAAATATTTTACCTTGTTTTACATAGTCACAAATATTTTACCTTGTTTTACATAGTCACAAACATTTTACCTTGTTTTACATAGTCACAAACATTTTACCTTGTTTTACACAAATATTTTACCTTGTTTTACATAGTCACAAACATTTTACCTTGTTTTACATAGTCACAAAACATTTTACCTTGTTTTACATAGTCACAAATATTTTACTTTTACATAGTCACAAACATTTTACCTTGTTTTACATAGTCACAAATATTTTACCTTGTTTTACATAGTCACAAACATTTTACCTTGTTTTACATAGTCACAAATATTTTACCTTGTTTTACATAGTCCCAAATATTTTACCTTGTTTTACATAGTCACAAACATTTTACCTTGTTTTACATAGTCACAAAACATTTTACCTTGTTTTAATAGTCACAAATTTTACCTTGTTTTACATAGTCACAAACATTTACCTTGTTTTACATAGTCACAAACATTTTACCTTGTTTTACATAGTCAAAAATATTTTACCTTGATTTACATAGGCACAAATAATTTACCTTGATTTACATAGTCACAAATATTTATTTTGTTTTGCATAGTCCCAACAATTTTACCTTGTTTTACATAGTCACAAATATTTTACCTTGATTTATATAGTCACAAGCAGTATAATTTGTTATATTCAACTAATTGATGGAATCCTAACATTATACTACCACTCCGTGTCAGAGTGGACCTGGAAGTAATGGTGATAAAAGTGTACGCTCCACTCCATAGAGCTCTAGAATTGGAAATTCACCATGAGATAAAGTTTAACGGGTTCATTTCCAATGCATTTTTAGTAAAGATCATTTCCAATACATATTTCATAGTAAAAATCATTTACAATGCATTTCTATAGCAAAAATCATTTCCAATGCATTTTATGGTAGAAATCATATCTGAATCATTTTTATAGTAGAAATCATATCCAGTGCATTTTTATAGTAAAAAATTATTTCCAATGCAATTTATGGTAGAAATCATATCCAAAATATTTTTTATAGTAAAAATCACATCCAAATGCATTTTCATATCTTATTATAATGGAGATTGTGGGTTTGTCTGTCTGTAACCGAAACTATATTACTATACAAGTCACAATTCCCTTTATTATTTACATCACATTCTCCATGATTTTATTTTTCATTTAAACCTCAATTATTAATAAAATTGTTTTACATTATTAATTGTTGACCATATCTACATACTAATAACACACAATTGTATTTATATATACAACCAAATAGCGGTTTACAGTGTGAATGGGAAGACTAATTTGCATATTGATATTAGAAATTTTATTTTAATAAATATATGCTTAGTATT
>CM042149.1:51280632-51290632 GCA_023376005.1 Doryteuthis pealeii | reverse complement strand
ACTCTTGAAATAGAAATAGAAATCGCGAATGTTTTATGTAAGAATATTATTCACTATTAAAAATCCTACAAGTATTGGGTAGAACATTCAGCGGTACAGTTTATATACCACTAGATTATGGAGGCGCGTGGTCTAACGGTTAGAGTCGTAGGAAATGGACTCGTTGACCCGAGTTCAATTACTGGACGAGGCTGTTTGCATTTCACATGTCGCTAATACACTTGGGAAAGGTATGAATCCAATTCTCCCTCCAGCTATGGGTAAATAGCAGGGCAGACTGGGCTCTTCAACCATGTATATGTAAACGGTCTAAGAGAAGGAAAACTCTAAATTCAAACCTGTTTGACCTAGTGCAACATCCTGCTCGTGTGGAGGGGTTGGTATATATATATATATATATATATATATATACATGATTATGTGCTATGTTCTTGTGAACGTTGTTTGTTTGGTCTTTTGAAGCATTGGAATAAAAATACACAAGAAAAACAGAACAAAAATCAGAATTTTTATATATTCAACCGTTGCTCTCTTCCTGGTTTAATCTATTCCGATATTTCGGGTGAACAATCACCCTTTTTCAAGGTAATAACAAAACGATCTGGAGAAAAAAAAGATGAAATGTTGTATATGAGGGCAAAAAAATGATTAAATGAAGTGAACGGATTTGACGTTTTTTTAGCCGTTAATTTTCTTTCGAAATGGTGTCACGTAACTCATCCGAAATACGATCATGTTACGTAGTAGTAATTTCGAATATCCTACTGCAGAATTTCAAGTTCTTTATTTGAAGTCACTTTGTCTTTTAATTTAGGAAGGTCCTTAGCTTCCTTAGTCGCTTTCCAGACCTTAGTGCTCTCACTCTCCCGTTATTGTTGACCCAACCACATATTACTTAAAGATTATATTGATATTTTTTCTTTTAAAGGCTCGCCCTGTTGGCTGGGGCATTAGAATGCACCGACTGCACCTTTGCAGAGGGGTAAGACTCCCCCAATGGGGCCACCTGTTGGCCGTGGGTGGCGACCCTTGATGCTTAAGGATAGAACCTAGGTGGATGAGCATGACTTGCAATACTCCACTTTGGCCCTATCTTGAGTTAGACGGGCGGTCGGAGAGGCCCCCCTCCCCGATCAATCGACTGGTCACGCCAAGCCCTAGCACCTATATGATTGCCCCAACCCTATTGCCCTTATGGCAATACCCAACCATTTTTATCATATTGGTGCTAGAAGGCGGTGACTGCGGGTCTACATGTCCTGGGAATGACTTTAAACTCTATCTGATGGTGAGGTTCCAGTTTGGGAGGTTTGGGGAATGTGGAGCACCTCTTCATCACCATTGCTCCCTGGTCCACTCTGACCCGGAGTGGTAGTACCTGTTCGGGTCCCATCTATGGGTTAAATAGAAAACATGAGTTTATAAACAAAATTGTATTATCCATTAAAAATGAAATTATTTCAAAACTTTGTCGGCATTAAACATTTTTAATACCAAATTACCAAAAGAAGTATTCGGCATAAAATAGCCCAAGGGGTTGACATGCCGTAAAACCCAATCAACCAAACCTTTTAAAGGCTGAAAAACTGAACAGAAATAAAACGATTTCTTTGAATTTTTTATCCACCCCACTTCACTGGTTGCCTTCTCAATTGTACATGTTTGTACTACTGTTCTTTGTTATTAATATATTTGTTTGACTCATTTCCTCTCTTGTGTCTTTATTCTAGACCCTAACAAGGCCACAACATCTATATTGTTATCTGTACAAAGCTTTGACCGATGTGCCCTCCGGTCTTCTTCAGGTATTTCTTGTCGAACTCGGGAGGACACAATTGGACACATGGCATAGGGGATATAGGTGTTACAGAATGATAACGGACGGAAGATTTAGGGACACGCGTATACATATATAGGCAAAATGAAATATATTAATTCAAGACCAATTAAATGACTGCACTAAAATATGTGGCCTAACTTTTGAATGTGGCCTACGAAATCATGTCTATCTTATAGCATGTGGCCTACCATTTAAAGCATATTATATGGTTATAATAATAACTCCTAACCTTAACTCTAACCCTATTTCAGAATTCCAGATCTCTCATTCATGTAAATTATGGATAAATTCTTTTTTAATTATTCTTAATTAATATATACAGATTACGACTGAATTGCATTTCTTGAAATTGAATATATGAGAAAAATACTTAGTTTCAATGAATTGCCTACTACTTATATATATAAATATACTATTACTGAGGTAGGACACATTCAAACCGGATAGGCCGTATACTATAACAGAATCAAAAAGGTAGGTTACATACTATAACGGCACTGACTGCATTTGTATAATGCGCATGTTGTTTACTAATCGTCTCTCAAACGACTGAAAACTTAGACACACATTTAACCTTACACATGTAGAGAAATGCTTTATGTACAAAAATGATTTATGAACAAACTCAACTAATGTGTGTGACACTGTGTGTCTGAAAAAAAAGGAGATCGGGTGTGGTTGTTGAATGATTTACATTACTAAGCAAAATATTTAACTTCTCTCGTGTCAGCATTCAAGAATCCCTGACAGAAGTTTTCGGTGCAAATAATTCTGCACTTAAGTAGCCTAGAAGAAGAAGAAGATGATGATTCTTCTTAATATCGAAATAGAGAAAAAAACATAAAATAATAACATGGAACAAAAAAACTTGCATACGTACTTGAGAAACTATCAAAATATCAACGTATCTGTAGGGTCATATATCACTGTGTAACTGTAAGAATATATATATATATATATATAAAGTGTTGTTATGGGTCCAACGGGAGAAAATTAGATATTTTATAAAAAAAAAAGAAGGTTCGCAAAAAGATTATGTCTTTTTAATTTTTTTCTATTATGAATGAATTGCATATATATATATATATATATATATATATATATATATATATAATATATATCTGTGTGTGTATACATACATATATATATATACATATATATATATATATATATATATATTATATATGGAATTTGATCATTTGCTTTTGAATCATTGTTATGTAAAGTATATTATTATTTATTTTTTGAAGGCAATTACAATGCGTATATTGTATAAAATCCGATAATTATTGAAAATAATCATAACAAGCAAACCCGGCGAACACCGTACAGCTGTTTCAACTTTATTAAGTATCATCAGCTATGTACGTTGTTCCTGTAGCGCACTTTATTTGGCGGGTTTGCTTGTTATGATTATTTTCAATAATTATCGAATTTTCTACGATATACGAATTGTAATTGACTTAAAAAATATAAAGTATATATATATATATTATATATATAATATATACTAGAAAAAACGTGACCCGTTGGGTCACCCATTGAGCCCAGGTTAGATTGTTGGAAAAATCACATGATAAAATAATTTCATTAATTTAAAGTTTTCCAAAACTGTCCAAATAATTTTTTTAAACCGGAGTAAACATTTTCATTTGAGCAAAGGAATAAAACAAGAGACTTAGTTACTTTATTTCTAATTACAGGTAATTAGGATTTTAATCATGGATATCCATGACAATATCTCGCCAACATTACCCTATCAATTATTGCTCTCAGGAAGTCCTCTGCACAGCATCCAGTATCTGTGAAGAGTTGGTCAATGTACGTCTTTGCTCAACGGTCCACACTGGCGTGACTGTATGTTGTTTTTATCGACTAGTAAGTTTTAGTGGTTTGAAGGTGATAAAAGTTAACCACCCCAAGTTGTTTTTACGAACAAGTAAATGCAAATATTCTTTTTTTTCTTTTTATTCAAAACAACCATAAAAAAGTTAAATAAATATGACAGTTTCGGAAAAAAATATATTAAACAAAATCAAGTAGAAAAATAAGAAAAAAAACGTTGGCTCGCACAGCAGAGCTAAACAGAAAATTTAACTACATTCTAGTTAAAAGTTAAAAACTTACAAAAGAAATTTCACTATACAACAGCTACAAAGACTTTCAATGAGAAAAAAAAATTCAATATAAAAATTCGGAAAAACATGTCTGATATACCATGATTATTAAACTTTTTCTTTATTTTAATACATCAGATGAATATATTTCATGTCGAGTAAAAGGTAGTTAATGTATTTTCTAGATATTTAAAAATTATGGAATTTTCTTCAAGTGAGCAAACGTTGACTCCCACAAGTTTTAATTGAAAAAGGTTTACTTCCAAGCCCTAGTTGTATCATTGCTACTGCACTACTTGGAAGTAACATTTTTCTATAGAAACCATCACATAGGCACGCCAGTGTGTACCGTTCAGCAAAGACGTACATTGACCAAATTAGATTTTCAGCAGGCACCGCATAGCGTTTTTTAGGGCAGGAGACCAGGACGCATTTATGTGATATGAGCAGACGAAAACAATTTAATTAACTTTAATTCCTTTTTAAAAGGAAAATGAGACAACATATTGGCAGTCCCGAAAATTAGGGAAAAAAGTTTGCAAAGTGAATTAAATTTTAAAAAATAGATAAGTAAAGTCGTTGGGGGAGGCCTAGAGCCGGTATCCGTCATACAGTGAGAGAGTCTATCCTCTTTCCACTTACGCTATACCAAGGAGCGCGACACCTATCATCTGCTCCTCACTTTACTATACAGATCCCCGTTCTATTCACACGCCGAGTTAGCGAGGGCCGGTTAAAATACGACCAGAGAGTTTTAAAAAAAACAACAACAAAAAAAAACAAATATTAAAATCATTTCATAAGATTTAAAAAAAAAAGAAAACGTTTGACTGAATTTAAATTCAAATAGATAATGTTTCCCTCAATAGCATTAACGACTTACAAACTCTTTTACCGAAAAGAATGTTAGCCTGAACAAGACAGATTTCACAACACAATGGTACCTAGCTACAAACTGCTTCCCCCTACCCCGACATCCAAGCAAAAAAAACAAAAAAACTTCTTTTCATGCTGACTGGAGAGACGGGTTTTCGAAAGGTCGAGTCCACTGCCAGCCCACGGGTAGCTATGCATTTACCAGTTCACCCTATATTAAAATTAATTTTAACATAGTTAAATGTCTAACACAATAACTCTCCGTCACTTACTCTCTCATTCTTACTCATACATAGAGAGGGTGAGAGTAATGCAGAAGGACAGTGAGGGACGGGTCAGTTGTTGACTTAATTGCTAATTACGACTAATTAAAACCAAATAAGATGAATTTTTTTTCAAACATTAAGTAGTCCAAAAACCAAGGAATATCTGAGTATAAAATAGAAAAAAATCCTTTAGAAAGTGAAAGTTGATAATCTCAGCTTTAGTATAATATATATATATATATATATATATATATATATATATATATATATCATTGGCATTTTAGTCTCAGAAGACTATGATAAAGTTTTTATGCGCCCCTGAAGTTACATCGCCTCCTGTGACTGTTAAGTCCGATGTTTGAAAAACATTCTCGACCACAGATTTCGCATTTGAAGGCTGTCCCTGAAGATGATGTTCCGATGCTTTGTTGCCGCTGCTTTCTTCTGGACCTCTTAGCTTCATGGTGTTGTGTCAGGGTGACTTCTGACATGAACAGTCCTCTACGGAGAGTCTGCACCCATTTAAGTTAGAGAATCGTGGACACGAAGTCAACGACGTTTGGCTACTGTCAGGTTCTCGCTTCTGCGTGATTTTAAAATCGCACAGAAGGGAAACCCTAACTTATATATATATATATATATATATATATATACACCCACAATATATATATGAAACTTTCCACCCTAATCCTACTGGAAAAATAAATTCGTATACACAAAATAAAGAAATAAATACTACCAGCCAGCACACCACTCAACTGATACATGACCCCAAGGAAGAGACTATTATTATATATTATAAGTACTAGCAAATATATGCACCCTCCGGGTGCAAGTATTTAAGTTTGAATGTAATAAGTTATTATATAAAATTAGAAAGGCTAATTAAACTAAATAAGAATGCAGATCAAAAGATTTGAGACATAGAACAACTGAAACTTACTCTTCCATCACTCTCGTCTTTCATTGCTATTTTTTCTAATGTAAGTATTTAGTTAAAATAGGAAGTAAGAATAAACTTACAGTTATTTTTTCTTGTTAATGGATTTCATTTAAGATTCATTGAAGAGATTTTTGCTTATATTCATTAAAATAAAACCAAACAGTTAGAAATCAATAACACTGAGCATATATTTATTAAATTCGATTTTTTAATATCAATATGCAAATTAGCCTTCCCGTTCACATTGTAAAGCGCTATTTTGTTGTATATATAAATATAATTGCATGTTGTTCGTATGTAGATATGGTTGACAGTATTAATAACGTAAAACAATTTTATTAATTATTAAAAAGGTTAAAATAAAATTATGGAGAATGTGATGTCAATAACTAAGGGAATTGTGACTTGAGTAGGAATATAGTTTCGGTTACAGACAGAAAAACACACAATCTCCATTATAATAAGATGCGTATGTATACACAGAGAATGGAAATATGTCCATAAAAATCTACATAAATGCATATGTATATATGTCGGGAAAGTGGAAGTGAACCCAATATATTCCGGTGTGCGGAGAATCCAAATAAAAGCTAATGTGCAGCGATGGACCTTATGTTGATTTTTTTATGTATTCTATTTCTATTTTTATTTATTTCATTTTTTTATTACGTTGCGCATGACTTTCATGATCATAGGCAAGCTGGATTTCGTATAATCAAGTGGGAAAATGCCGTGATCAATTTTAGGATGCGTCACACGATTTCGAAACAAAATAGTAATAGTAATAATAAATAATAAATAATAAATAATAAATAATAAATAATAATGAAAATAATGAAAATAAGAAAATAATAATGAAAATAATAATGAAAATAAATAATAAATAATAAATAATAAATAATAAATAGTAATAGTATTATTTCTATTTTTATTTAATTTTTAAAAATAATGAAAATAATGAAAATAATGAATATAATAATGAATATAATAAATAATAATAAAATAATGAAATAATAATGAAAATAAATAATAAATAATAAATAGTAATAGTATTCTATTTCTATTTTATTTAATTTTTAAAAATAATGAAAATAATGAATATAATAATGAATATAATAAATAATCAATAAAATAATGAAAATAATGAAAATAATGAAAATAATAATGAAAATAATAATGAAAATAAATAATAAATAATAAATAGTAATAGTATTCTATTTCTATTTTATTTATTTCATTTTTTTTTATTACGTTGCGCATGACTTTCATGATCCTAGGCCAAGCTGGATTTCGAATAATCAAGTAGAAAAATGCTGTGATCAATTTTGGGATGCGTCACACGATTTCGAAACAAAACTCTAACGGCTAAACAACACCAGATCCTTTCTGTTTCATTTTTTTCATAATTATTTTATCTTATTTTCCTATTGAATTACACTCAGATGTCTACACAAAGACGTTGTTAAAGGGTGGATGCCACCTGAAATATTGGAAAAAATATTGCAGACCAGGGGCAAAAAAACGTATATCTATAAGAACTTTTGTTTTTGTTCTGTTTTTTCTTCTCTTTATATTTCCTATGATTCCAATATATATATTATATATTATATATATATATATATATATATATATATATATATATATATATATATATTGACGCCTTTCACATGCGAAGTCTTCGTGCCATTTACAGTATAAAATTGGAATAATAGAGTGAAAAATAGCACAATATTTAAAAAAATATAATATTGCTGGAATTGAAACTTTACTAGCCAAGGTTCAGTTTAAGTGGACTGGTCACGTTGCCAGAATGAATGAGAACAGGCTTCCAAAGAAGATATTATACCATGAGTATCGTGGTTATGGTCCATAACCACGATACCCATGGTATTTAAGGCCTTTTTATTCACAAATAACTTTGCTCTGTTTACAGTAATTAAACATTGAGCTCTCATACGGAACCTGAACTCTATAACAAACTACTGGTAGAGAATAGGACCAGCTTAGAATCACCTTGTACCAAGAAACTTGGTACCACACCAAAGTATATATATATATATATATATATATATATATATATATATATATATACGTTTGTTATTCATATGTCGGTGTTACCTGATGAATTTCAATATCTTAGTAATGGGTCTTATTCTTACCCCGCTGGGCGAGACTTTCAATATCCCTTGATTGGCTGTACCAGTGTGAACAAATAATCTTACCAAAGTCGATGGCAAAATAGATATATTTAACTTCCAAGTGCATTAGTAGAAAATGAATGAAAATCACCTCTGCTTGAATCTGTCGGGGAAAAATACACCGATTGTTTCACTGCAGAGGGGCAACATACCCTTTAAAAAGAAGTGTCCTGCGTATGACAAAAACTGCATCCATCGGTGAGGCTCCAGTTCTGAAACTCTGAGGAGTGTTTGGTACACCTTCATTGACATTACTCCTATATCCGGAGTGGTAGTACCTGTTAGGGTCCCATCTATGAATTGAATAGATTAAAATGAATCATGAAAAATGTGTTTTAAAAAGAGTTTGAAAAATCATATACCCAAAAAATGTATATAATAAAACAGTCTTCGGCATAAAATATCCCAGGAAGTTGGCATGCCGTAAAGCACATCGATCCAACCAACCAATCAACCGACCAACCGACCAAACAATCAATAAAATCTGATAAAATAAAACCGGGATTCATCCAAACTGTAGCCATTTCAGTATTTGTATTTTACAACACTTGGACTTTAAGGAAATGCTTGGTTGGTTGGTTGATTGATTGGTTGGGTTTTACGGCATGTCAACCCCTTGGGTTATTTTATGCCGAATATTTCTATTGGTAAAAAAATGTTTAATGCTGATAAAGTTTTGAAATAATTTCATTTTTAATGGATAATACAATAATCATGTTTTCTATTTAACCCATAGATGGGACTCTAACAGGTACTACCACTCCGGGTCAGAGTGGACAGGGAGCAATGGTGATGAAGGGGTGCTCCACATTCTGCAAACCTCCAAAACTGGAACCTCACCATCAGATAGAGTTTAACGTCATTCCCAGGACATGTAGACCCGCATCCACGCCTTCTAGCACCCATATGATAAAAAGGGTTGGGGAGGAAATACTTGGGGAAAAACTTGATAGAAACTACACAATAATGTATCTCATGGGGAGGCTCCAGTTTTGAAACTATGAGGAGTGTTAACTATACTTCATTGCTATTTCTAGCAGATCCCCTCTAAATTGGTGTCGTAGTACATGTGGGTGTCCTATTTATAGATAAAATAGATCCTTATACAAATTATTTGTATTAGATAGGAATATCTGATAAAATATAATTGTATACAGAAAATGAAACTACACAAAAATGTAAATATCAACATAAAATACATGCAATTACCAAATTTCTGCGATATATATATATATATATATATATATATATATATATATATATATATATATATATAGCAAATGTATGCACCTTCCGGGTGCAAATATTTAAGATTTAAGATGTAATGAAATATCATATTGAATTAGAAAGGCTACTGAAAATAAATAAGAATGCAGATAAAAAGATTTGAAACCGAGGGGGATAAAATCGGAAAATAGAACTAAAACTTACCCATCTAACACTCCTGTCTTTCATTGCTAAATTTTGCTAATTTAACTATTTAGTTAAATCGGAAGTAAAAAGTAAAATTACAGTTATTTCTTCTTGTTAATCGATTTCTTTACGATTTATCCCGAGATTTTTACTTATATTACATTCGATAGGAGCGTGTAAAAAATCCGTCTCAGAAACAATCAATGTAAATAGTGGTCTTTCCACTTCTAAAGTCTATCTTTTTGGCTGGTTGGCTTTTACTTTGATCTAGAGGTACTTTTCCTACCACTAATTTCATTTACTGTTTGCCATGTAAATCGCATGTGTATGTCATCTACTGATTGTCT
>CM042149.1:51273132-51275632 GCA_023376005.1 Doryteuthis pealeii | reverse complement strand
ATGTGTACTCGAAGATATTAGGTCAAATAAGTTTAAGCGACAGCCCATGGGATCGTTTGGTACGAGGTTTCTCATTGGATGAAAGACACATGATTAGGCAATGCCGGGAAAATCTTATCACAATGTCTGTCTGTAACAGAGACTACGTCACCACCAACCTGACAATTCCCTTAGTTATTTACGTTATATTCCTAATGGTTATTAAATGATCATTATTCAATCTTGATTAGCATTTTATTAACAATGTTTATATTAAGGTTTAGCTGAAATATATGTGCCTCAAAACAGCCTATCTATTAATAATGGAGATTCGCTTCCGGTTTTTGTCTGTAACAAAAACTACGTCACTGCTTACGTCAGTATACCCGAAATCGTCATAACAGAATAAATACACTCAAAATTTGAGCATGGAACATTAGACAATCTTCATTGTTTTTTTAAAACAAGTTTTAATAGATATATCCTCGGTATCATATATTTATACCTAGTTTCTTTTGTTTTAATAGATATTCAAAGTTAATAGAACTTAGTTTCAATTTCAAATTGTTTTTTTTGTTTTTTGTTTTTTTTTTTTGTTTTTTTTCTCCTTTAATAAATTTGATGATTTCATAATTTATGTACAAACTCTCCGACATTTAATTTTTAACTTCGACCTCCTTAAGCAATATCTTTAAAAAATTTATTTCTACATCGCCCGGAGGGTGTTTTTTTTTATTTTGCTAGTATTATTAATGTATTTAAAATCCTGCGATCCGTGTTATATATCATTTGGGAATAAATATTCACATAGTAAATATATTACCAACCTTCCGCACGGCAGGATGCGACACAAGGTCAATTCTTAAGCGAAGTTAACAGGTTTGGATTCAGAGTTTTCCTCTCCTAAACTAGTTACCTAGACATGTTAAAGAGACCAGTTCACCCTGCATTTACCCATAGCTGGAGGAAAAATTGGATCACTTTCCCAAGGGTATTAAGCGCTAAGTTGAAATGCACAGCTTCGTCCAGAGAATTGAACTACGAGTCCATTTCCTACTCTAACCATTTGACCACGGGCCTCCATAATTCACATAGAATATGGTGTGAATACTTTGCATACAGGTTTTTATAAAACCGTGTTTACTAAATAATTACTCTGTGTTATTGATTTCTAATATTATTGCTTTGTTCTCAAACGTAGTAAGAGAAATCCTATGCATAATCTTATATTGAAAGCAATTAGAATAAAGTAAAAAATAAGTGTAATCCTGTTTTGTGTTCGTATTTAATTTCGTTGGTGTTTCTAATTCAATAAAACATTCAATAATATTAAAACTTAAATATATGTCCTCTTAGGGCACATTTTCTGCTAGTAGAATAAAAACCAATCAGTTAGTGCCTAGATCTCAATGTAGTAAGATGCGAGATTTTAAGGTACTAGTTTGCTATTGAGATGTTAAAATAATAAGTTGGGTCGGAGATTTTAAAGTTGGACACTTGTGGCCACTTATGTTCGTTAAGGGCGCCATCTCTTCGGTTGCAAGTCGGGGGTAATCTTGAACTTAAGTGACTAAATTCCCACCATAGAATTGTACTTGCGCATTATTTGAAATGAACTTAATTGTTACTAAAAAGACATTTTATGATATTTTGGAGTTAAAAACATGCACTAAAATGAATTTGAAAAGTGTCGTATTTTCTCCGTGAAAATTACATTGAATCGAAGATGGCAGCCATTGTTACATGCTTCTTCTCGGAATAAGAACAAAGGGACTTCACTCTCATTGTTTCATCAGTTAATTCATTTTATATAGGCACTTTACAAATTTTCAAAAAATTTCAAATTTTAAAACATTTTAATATAATATATATATATATATATATGTGTGGTGTGTATAAATATATGTGTGTGTGTGTGTGTGTGTGTAATCCTAAAATCCAGTCTTCCCTACTATTTACCCATAGCTGGAGGCAGAATAGTTGGATACATAGTTTTCTCAAGGGTATTAGTGCTATGTGAAATTATAACAGCTTCGTCCAGGAATTTAACTCGACTCGAAGAATCTCTTTCCGATGACTCTACCTCTTACACAACGCGAATTCCAATATAAGAGGATATATTTCTCAAATCCTTAGTGGCTGGGGTACGAGAGGACAAACGTTTTCCTTTGCAAATGTCAGTATACGTTTTAAAGATATGGAAATTTGGGTTATATACCCCTTTACTCGGGTGTGTATAATCGATAGAGACAGTTATCTGGTAAATATATATATATATATATATATATATATATATATATATATATATATATATACCAAGCGTGTTGGTAAATCCTTGCGGAGAGAAAATACCCAGCAGAAAGTTTGATTGTAAAAATATACTACCAAACATCAACCAGGGAGAAAAAATTTTTGAAAAAAAGAAAGGACCAAGATATTCGAACCAACAAAAAATTATCTATTGGTACAGTATTTGGCCAAAAGAAAAAACAATTTATATGTATATATATGTATATAAGAT
>CM042149.1:51220632-51268132 GCA_023376005.1 Doryteuthis pealeii | reverse complement strand
CTGGGCTGGTGGGCTGGGCGGGCTGTGCTAGTAGATGTTATCTAAGCTGGATCTTCTGTACTTGATACCGGGGTGTCTCGTGTTGTTTATTTTTAGTTAACAAACACACAATTTTCTTTTGTATAGAGCTATTGATCTTTTTCTAAGATCCAGATCAAATCAAACACGCGTGTGAGAAGCTGGCTTCATAGTGTCATTGCCGTCTTCAACGACCAGCGAAAATCTTACTTTCCAACCTAATTTCACACGGCTCGCTCTGGCGAACTCGAAGAGAGATCAACGCTCGGTTAAAATGTGTCAATCATTTTTCCCGTGTTTCTTTTTCACTAAACCGTTAGTTTTAAATCTAAGCTACACTTACCAGTCATAATTAATAGGCTACCTATCAATTATGTAACAGCAATCACGTCTTTCATACAGATTTTCGAATCTCTCGTGATATCCTACTACTGTGGTCTTGTGTTACAAGACAAACCATTGTAGCTATAATTGTGTGGCGTAGGTCTTCCCGTGTAGCCAGCGAAAAGATTACAGAAACGGAGATAGCAAATTGAAGTTAATGAAAGAATGATAAACAAACTATATAGACGTGGTGTTTAAAAATGATACAATTTTCAATAAAAATTTGTCCAAAATAACTGGTGTACATATACTTTCGACCAGTGATTCTTTACCATTATCATGCAGCTTTCATTTTCATTTTCAACATCTGGCTCTTTACCAATATTTCAAGGTTCATCCCTCTTTCTCAAAAGTTTAAGATAGACTGACGGTTCCTTCTCTTGTCTGAGCTGTTGGGGTCACTGTTGGGGTCATTTGGTGTTCTGTCCGGCCTGGTGATTAATTGGCTGTTTTCATTGATTTTGTTTTGTGTCTCTATGTTGATTTTCGGCTCTGACAAGGAAGCATACTTGAACCCCATAAAAGCAGCATATATATATATATATATATATATATATTATATATATATATATATATGAAATAAAAATGGAACTTAATCCGACAGTGTGAAATTGATATGTTGAAAAAACAAAAGATATTTACAAAAGCATGGGATCATCAGGAGAGAATGTGCAACCGTTTCGGGACCGTCCTCTCAACGGTTTTAAAAAGCAACATCGCCCCCCTTCACTGAAATCGAATTTAAAAAAATTTGGAACGCTGAAATAGAATGTTGAGGGTTCCTTTTTTAATCGACCACTTTTTTAACACTTCACCGATTTTTTTTCAAAACATAAACTAAGCTCCGAGAAAAATGTTCAACATGTTAATGATAAATAATAACACTTTATTTTTATTTTATTTATTTTTTTGTAATAAAAAAAACTATTTTGTACCATAACCCCTAGAAAAACCAAATATCCAAATCATAACGGTCTATCTCAACATTCTATTTCAGCGTTCCTAATTTTTAAAATTCGATTTTCGAATATTTCCAAAAATCTCTGTTGTTTTTTTTTTCCAACGAATTTTTTCATTCAAAATAAATGTTCACTCTGATGAAGGGCGATTCTTCTATGTGTGCGAAATATTTTCACACACATAAACTGCTCGAAACACATGTGTAAGTGATATCGATCAATGTGATATCGATTAAATTCATTTTATCCATCTACATTTCTTTTCTTTACTCATTGTTCCTCATATCTATTTTTATATGTATGTATGTATCTTGGGGTTGAGCATTTTGGAGGGGATTTCACTGACGACCGCCAACTAAAGCGTAAACGCAACACTCTCCTATAAAAAGGCATGGAGCAATATATGCCGGCTTTTACATACATAGAGATGTGTGTATCAATACAGTTAAAATCCCCTTCGCATTCTGTGGGTGACTATAGCCTAGTGGTTAAGCTGTCCGACTGATGTTGAACTGATCGTATTTCAATCCCGGCTGTAGGTAGCTCTAAAAATGTCTAGCAACACTGAAGAGGCTTGATAAGTCGAAACACGTTTCTGTGGATGACTATATATATATATATATATATATATATATATATATATATATATATAGAGTGTTTTATAATTTGCTTGACGCATTGTGCATTGTGTATATATTGGTTTGGAGGTTGCTTTTGAAGGCTATCACAATGCAGGTGTAAAGAAAAAATAATAAGGTAACAATGGTATTGTTTGTTAACCTGTAATTTATTCTTGATATTTCGAGATAACATCTCTTTTTCAGAAGAACACTGGAATTGAAGTATTTGTCGTCTTGTTATGGCATTTTTAGTTAAATGAAAATGCCATAACAAGACAACAACTACTTCAGTTCCAGTGTTCTTCTGAAAAAGAGATTTTATCTCAAAATATCAAGAATAAATTACAGGTTAAGAAACAACACCATTGTTACCTTATTATTTTTTTCTTTATACCTGCATTGTGATAGCCTTCAAAATCAACCGCCAAACCAATATATATATATATATATACAAACCAACGACTTTTGAAGAACTTGAAGGACGAAAACGAGAATGTATTTGTTATGTGTCTCCTCATATTCAATTTGGTAAAAATGTAAAGGTTTAATCAGCCTGGATATAAATAAGGTGTATCAAAAAGTATCAGAACTGTATTTATGATTTATTTACGACCACGAATTGGAATTTTAATGCCATTACTCGATTTACCAAATGAACCACCAATCATCTCCAAACTTTTCTCGTTTCCTCCCATTATACCAATCTTCCTCCCACTATTACCAATGTAGCTGTTGTTGTTGTTTTTGTTGTTGTTGTTGTTGTTAGTGATGTGTTCTTCTTCTTCTTTTTCTTTTTCTTCTCCTTCTTCTATTGTGATCCAATCAATCACACTATTTTAATGGACCTAATTTAAGTGAATTACAACGTCCTGATTTTTAAAGTGAACATCATAACAACAATTACACAAACGATTTTAATGAAGTGATAAAAGGTAGGTGGAAAGAAATGTCCGAAAGAAAGAAAAATATAAAACAGTAAACACAGTGGTACCTTGACTTACGAATTTAATTCGTTCTGCTCGTAATTCAATTTATTCGTATATTATGTTTTCCCTATGGAAATAAACTGAAATGCCCTACCAAACCTAATTTTTTAAACGTTTTTATGAATCGTAATGACGAGAAACTGTCAGTAACCATGTGCCGTTGACTTCCTATCCAAGCAGCCCTAATTTGAACGAGTTCAAATCCTGGACGAGACTATTTGCATTTCACATAGCGCTAATACTCTTCGGAAAGTATATATATATATATATATATATTATATATATATATAGATAGATAGATAGATAGATATCAATGAAGTACATACCTACATACATACAGACAAAAAGGCAGAATGAAAGCCATAAGGTTGATTAAAAAAGAAAAATGGACTGAAACAATAAAGTAAGGTATTGGGTTTTGTGAATTTACTTGAACAATTTTTGGTATGAAATCCAACCACTAACTATGGGTAAATAGTAGGTCAGACTGGGCTCTTTAACCTTCGTTTGGCAACCAGTCTAGGAGAACGAAAACTCGTAATTCAGACCCGTTAAACTCCGCTTAAACAATTGTGCCCCATCGCACTCGTGGAAAGGGTTTTGTAGATATATATATATATATATATATATATATATATACATATTTTTATTTTGATAAATTGTATGTTATTTCTCCAATACATCATCATCATCATCATCATCATCATGTCACGGAGACAGCACAGATTCCCATGATTCTCTCATACCCGCTATCAATCACTATAGTTCATTACACTTGGTAAGTTCTCTAGACCACGCCAAATATCCTCACAGAGCTCAGTCTGATGCGTTGATGTGTCGGTGTCCACAGGAGAACGTCACTTATGATATCGTTTTTACTTCAACCGTGTCTTGTTCGTCTTACTTGGATGGTTTGTATGATAAGAGATAAGTGACATGGCTGATTTTGGCGGGACGCTGCTTCAAGGCTTTCTTCATGACAGTTCGCAGCATCCTGGAATAGTCTTCTCGTTAAAATTCAAGAATTCTCACCATATCTTATCAGAGACATGATTTGCATATGATTGATAATGTCTCTATTTTGTTTCAAACACGTGGACTCCATTTTGTCTGAATTCCCATAAAGGTCAAAGCCTCTTTCTGCCTTTACTGACATTTACTGCCTTGAAATTACATAAAGAAAGACAGAAGAGAAAGAAAGTAAAGAAAGAAAGAAGGAAATTATATAAAGAAAGAAAGAAAGAAAGAAAGATATTATGAAAGAAAGAAAGAAAGAATAAGAGAAAGAAAGTAAAAAAGAAAAGAAGGAAATTATGTAAATAAAGATAGAAAGAAAGAAAGATATATAAAAAAGAAAGAAAGAAAGAAAGAAAGATTATGGAAAGAAAGAAAGAAAGAAAGAAAGAAAGAAAGAAAGAAAAGTAAGAAAGAAGGAAATTATGTAAAGAAAAAAGAAAGAAGAAAGAAAGAAAGGAAAGAAAGAAAGAAAGATATTAAAAAGGAAGAAAGAAAGAAGAAAGAAAGAAAGATATTATGGAAAGAAAGAAAGAAAGACAGAAGAGAAAGAAAGTAAGAAAGAAAGAAATTATGTAAAGAAAAAAAGAAAGAAAGAAAGAAAGAAAGACAGAAAGAGAGAAAGAGAAGTAGATAAATGAAGAAAAAATAATAGTAAAAGAAATAAATGTCACAAAGAAATTAAAAAAAGAAAAAAGAAAAGAAAAGAAACGAAAAAGAAAAGACATAATATAAAAAGAAAGAAAAAAAGAAAGAAAAAAAGAAGAAAGGGTTGTGTTATGGTAATTTATCCCGCACGCATGAACTGTTCCAACTATAAATAGCAGCAGGTACTGCTCTGAAGCGAGAGTCAATATTCCAGCGGTATGCTCGGACAGTTGATAGACTGCCTCACCAGTAGCCTTCTCATTTGTATATCATTGTACTACTGTTCTTTGTTAATATATTTGTTTAACTCATTTCCTCTCTTGTATCTTTATTCTGGTTCCTAATCAGGCCACATTAAGTAGAAAAATGAAAGAGAAAATTTAAGAAATACATATATACATACAGACAGATAAATAAGGGAAGGAAAGAAAGAAGGAATCAAGTAAAACTCATATATTATATATATATATATATATATATATATATATATATATATATATATATATCAATGAAGTACATACTACAGACAAAAACAGAATGAAAGCCATAAGAATTAAAAAAGAAAATGGACTGAACCAATAAAGTAAGGTATTGGGTTTTGTGAATTTACTTGAACAATTTTTGGCATTAAATAACCCACTGGCTTATTAAACCATTAAACAAACTAATCCCAACCAAACCAAACCAAATGAAATTTGATGATTTTAAGAACTTGAAAGATAAAATCTGTTATCAAAATCACTTGTTTCGGCAATAAATGCCCGAAAGGGTTTGATATGCCGTAAAACAAACAAATCAAACCAAAGCAAACTAAAATTTTTCTCGAGAAATCTACAGGTTATGCTAGTGACAGTAAACTTTAAAAATCCGTAACTGTGTCAGTAGCTTTGCGGATCACACCGATAGATTTTCGATTCTTCCTCGCATTTTTTAACTTATCTAATATTATCTCAAGTAATCTGATAACTGTGCCTCGATCAAAAACGTGTTGAGGCCCATCCCTAACCTTTACGTTCTAGACATTTGGTGGCTCTCCAACGAGATTCTCATTTTGTTTTGTACTCTGTGGTCTTCTGACTCAGACACACACCCATTTCCTTTTCTGAATTACAAACAAATCAGATCCGGTTTTTTATGGCTATTATCATTTTACTCCTTGCGATTTTTTTACGCCAGGTTTAACTGATTTTTTTTTACGAGAGTCTGAGTGACAACACATCTCCTCCGATCTCCAGGACTCTCCTAAGTATCTGAGCTGATTTTAGCAGTGCTGTGGTCTGTATGGTCTGGATTCTTACTCTGATGTCTCATTTACCCATTCTCTTTTCAGGTTCTTGGCGACTGTTTCTAGGACTACAACTTTATCGTCTTCATATTCATACTTTTTCAGCTCTCTAGAAAGATCTATATATTTCTCTATCTTCTTACATTATTATTATTAGTAGTAGTAGTAGTAGTAGTAGTAGTAGTAGTAGTATTTCACACCAGAGTTACCTGATAGTCTTTCACCGTAGTCTGAGTGACAACAAGTGTTGTCTGGTCTTGAGGACTCTTCTGAGTATTCTAGCCGATGTCAACAATGCTGTTATCTGGATGGTTTCAATTCTTCCTCTGATTTACAATTCCTCTAGTCTGTTTTCTAAACATTTAGGGACCGTTCCAAGCGCACCAACTATAGTTGGTAGCTGGAACTGCAGAATTTACCTATTAACAAGTTCTCTTATTATTATTATTATTATTATTATTATTATTTCACTCCATTCGATTTTTTCACACCTGTCGTAGCCGGTGGTTCACTGGAGGCTGAGTGACAGCAAGTCTCCTCAGGTCTCCAGGATTCTTATGATTATTGCAGCAGCCAATCTGAACAATGTTGTAGTCTGGATAGTCTCGATTCTTCTTATTATTATTATTATTATTATTATTATTATTATTATTATTATTATTATTATTATTCACTCATTTTGAGTTTTTCCCATCAGCGTTAGCTGCTGGCCTTTCCTGGAGTCTTAGTGGAAACAAGTCTCCTCAGGTCTCCGGTACTCTTCTGAGTATTCTGGCAGATTGCAGCAGTGCAGTATTCTGGTGGTCTCGATTCTCCCTCTGATTCCAATTTTCCAATCTTTTTTCCAGTCTTTTTGGGACCGTTCAAGTGCACCAACTACAATTGGTATCACTTTCACTTTCATATTCCATAACTCTTTCAGTTCTTGGCAAGCTCCAGGTATTTGTCCATTTTTTCGTTTTCCTTCAGCTTCAGCTTGTGATCTGCTGGAACTGCAAAATCCACCAGTTCTTTCTTTTTTGTTTATCAACACTAGGTCTGGTCTTATTGATGTGATAAGGTGATCTGTTTTTATCTTAAAGTTCCAGAGAATTGTATGCATTTCGTTCTCAAGAACAGATTCTGATTTATGCATATACCATTTTGTTGTATAGTCAAAATTTAATTTTTTGCATAATTCCCTGGACCACCTTTCCAACCCAGTAGTGCCTAGTTTTGTACTCCTGTTTTGCTAGTTTGCTACATTCGCATAGTACATGGTTTACAGTCTCATCTCTGTCACCGCATAGTCTACATTTACTATTTTTGGGGGTCTTATCAATTTTTGCTTTGATATAGTTTGTCATTATGGCATGATTCTGTGCAGTAATTATTAGTGATTCAGTTTCTCTTTTGAGGTTTCCCTTTCCTGTCCAGGTCTTTTCATGTGCAATCTCTCCGATTTGTTGTTTGAAGTGTCTATATAATTGATTTTCTTCCCATTTTTGTTTTCTATTTTTGCTGTTTTTCTGTTTATCCATATGTCACATCTACTATTGTTGGCTACCATAAGTAATGTGTCTTTGCTCATTTTTGTGTAGTCTTCGAGTTGTTGGATTGTGGCCTCTACGCAGTCCTCTATGTCGACAAGACCTCTTCCCCTTCATTTCTTAATACATATAGTCTATCTCTATCGTCTCTGGGTGTAGAGCCTTGTGCATGGTCATTAATTTTCTAGTCCTTTGGTCAATCTGTCTGTTCTTCCTTTGTTCATTTTAAGAATGATCTAGAATATCTTATAATGGAGACAGCCCAAGTATTAATTCCTTTGATCAGATTCCTGCTGTTGAGTTTGGTTTCTAGGAGTTTTCTTGTTCTCCTGTGAAGTAAAAATCCAAAGAGGTATTTTCCAAGGAGACTCGTTATCACCACTACTATTTATTATAGCAATGATGCTCCTCAACCATTTTTAAGTATATGATTGAGAGGCATCATTGCTATGATAAATAGTTGTGGTGATAACGAGTCTCCTTGGAAATACCTCTTTGGATTTTTACTTCTGCCAGGGATTGCCCTCCGGCTTTTAAGTGGACTCTCCCGTTTTCCATGGCTTTTTCAATGAAATTTATGATGTTGAAAATTTTGTACATTCTTAGACATTCTGAAATCCAGGTATGTGGGACCATGTCATAAGCCTTTCTGTAGTCGATCCATGCCATTGCAATATTTTTCCGCCTATTTTTAACTTCCTTAAGAATGTGTTGGTCTATATAAAGCAAGTCACGTGTTCCTCTTTTTCCTTTGCGGCATCCCTTCTGTTTTTCAGGAAAAAGTTTTCGCTAATTAAAAAAGTATATTTCTTCTTTTATTACTGCAGTTAATATTTTCCACATCATGGGTAGACAAGTTATCGGTCTATAATTGCTTGGGATGTTTCTTTTTTGAGGGTCTTTCTGGATTAGGGAAGTTATCCCTTTTGTCATCCATTCAGGTATTTCTGTTTCTTTTAGACATTTTTCAGTTGTTGAGCCATTCTTTTGTGGATAGAAGTAATTGTTTTCAACCAGAATCCATGTATGCCATCATGTCCTGGTGTTTTCCAATTTGCTAATTTCTTGAGTATTGATCTGAATGTAATTATATGAATACTTCCTACAGGTCCTTCCTCAATTTCCATCAGTTCATTTTTCATATCACTTATCCACTTTGACTGCTTATTATGTTCTTTCCTCATCCATATATCACTCCAGAACTTTTCTGCTTCTGTTGCATTTGGTGTTCACTAATGTTTGTTTTTGCTCCATTAATTTGTTCGTAAAATCTCTTTTCATTGTTTTAGAAGGTCCTATTTTGTTTGTACTGTTTAGTTCTTTCTTGATACCTTTTGAGTCTTCCTTCTATAGCCGATATCTATTGTTTTACTTCTTCCAACTTTATTTGCTGTTGTCTTTTAACCTTTTTATTTACATATGTGTTTGTGTTTTTGTTTAACATATTTATTTGTTGTCGCAGTTTTTTAATTTGTTCTTCCAATCTGAACTCCCCCAGATTTTGTGTTTCTGTTTGGTTCTCTGTTTGTGTTAGTGTTTTGAAGGGGTGCATTAATTCTGCCGCAGACTATTTTTGCTCCTGCATAAATAAGGTTGTTGAGTTCAGTGATATTATTTGTTGGGATGTTCGCTAATATTTTGTTTATTTTTTCCGTTTCTGATTTTTATTGTGTTCTTTCCTCTCCCATATGTCACTCCAAAAATTGTTTTGCTGTTGCATCTGGGTGTTGATCCGTGTTTGTTTTTGATCCACTAATTTGTTCATAAAATTTATTTTCATTGTTTTGGAAGGTCCTATTTTATTTGTACTATTTATTCTATCTCGATATCTTTTGAGTCTTCCTTCTATAGCAGATATCTTTTGATTTATTATTATTATTATTATTATTATTATTATTATTATTATTATTATTATTATTATTACTGAAATTCCTTACCCGTTTAAAAAAAGAAATTCAACAAAATTTCGGATTCAATTCTGTCTGACCTACTCTTTTCACTGGAGAGCAATTGGAGATTGTATTAAGCAATTGCTTGTTGACCAAAAAACCTGATTCCAAATTCTAAATTTACTTTGACGTTCCACTATAGTTAATAACCTAAAAGCAATTCGTCACTTGTCAGAATCTAACATTTCTTCTGCTCTTAACTCTGAAATCGTAGCCAGAAATTTACCAGGACTTTTTTTGTTTTGTTTTGTGGCGGGCGGTAAAAAAAAAAAGTTCTCACAGCGTGCGAAATCATCAATCATTGTTACTGGAAAATCTGCACTACAAGAGAAAATCTCGAAATTCACTTTAAAAGGTTTCTACAGGAAATGTTACCGCCCTGTCAGCTGCAGCGCCGAAGAATACATCGATTGCACCTCTATAGAGGTGTAAATCCTATCCAATGGGGCCACTTTTTGGTTGTGGGTGGCGACCCGTGACGGCTTAGGATGAGCAGTCCATGATATGCAACACTTCACTTTGACCTTTACGTAGTCTAGACGTATATTTGTTACTTAAGATAAGATTCAATGTTGTCTGCAAGAAGGATATCAGATGCTTTGGCATTGCCGGGGAAATTTGGCTCAGGACCGCCCTCGTTGGCGACAGACTCTCCGTAGAGGATTGCTCATGTCAGAAGTCATCCTGACGCAACACCATGAAGCTAAGAGGTCCAGAAGAAAGCAGCGGCAACAAAGCACCGGCACATGAACACCTTCAGGGACAGCCTTCAAATGCGACATCTGTGTTCGAGTATGTTTAACAAACATAGGACTTCACAGTCACAGGAGACGCTGTAACTTCAGGGACACAAAAAATATATTATGCCAATAAACCAAAAAATAAATAAATAAATAAAAAAGATAATTTTAACACAACCTTATCGAATGCAAATATTTCTTTAAAAGATCTGTTTAACGTATGGACATGATTCTTAAGGGCTTTAGAATATACCAACTGTACCTCTGTCGACTCCCCAATAGGACTACCTGTTGGCTGTGGGTGGCAATCCGTGATGCTTAAGGATGGAACCCTGGTAGCTGAACAGTCCATGATAGGGCAACATTCCACTTTGACCTTTACTTAGGCTAGGCATATATTTGTTACTTACGATAATTTTCACACATTTTTGTATTGTTTTACGGCATATCAACCCTTTTCGGGTCATTCAATGCCGAATAAAGATTTTTTGATATTCAGTTTCTTACAGTATCTGCTGTTGCTTAAATGGTCACTGAACTGTCTCATTGCCGTTTGTTGGGATTCTTGTGGCCATTTTAAGGCTGCAGGTGAGAGCACTTTACAGTGGAGATCCCTTGTGGCATTAAGTTTGATTCGTGTTTTGTAATATCCTGTAATGCTCTTCCAATGGTCCGTTATTCTGAATCCTATGATCCTTGTGTTCCTCAGTGTTAAAAAGAATCCTTGTTTGTTGGTCCATGTATCTTGAATCCTATAATCCTTGTGTTCCTCAGTGTTAAAAAGAATCCTTGTTTGTTGGTCTGTTCGTCGATGTAAAGCACGAGCAACTGAACGCAATTCGGCTAAGGCCCTTAACAATTAAAATAACCAACCACGTATTCGAGCGTGCTGATTGGCCGATTGAATCCACGCGGATTGAATCGAAGAGTCTATGAATCTAAGGTGTCACCTCCAGCATAGTTTATATAGCAAAATTATTCATAATTTTTCGATGATCTAGCTGGAACCGATAGTTTTAACATGACTTGAACGTTAGCCCCGAAGTTCGATTTTGAAAAACCAAGGATCTTATTAGCGGAATACGTGAGCTATTATGATGAGTGAACACGCGAATTGAAGACTCTTTTTTTTTACAGAGGAAAATTAGTCAATGGATTATTTCCAAATAAAATCGATAATTATAAGATTGAGATGAAAAAGAATATATAGCCGTTTATGTCAATTATATATCATTTGCTATTGATGTCTTATAATACATTTTACGTTCTGTATATTTGGATGTTGAGACAACATAATGGATTGTAATGTTCTCCTTTTTGTTCTTGATTTTTGTAAGCCACCGGCGCCACAAAATAGTTGCCATAGATACCAAAGATGGAAACCAATTTCTTATAAAACTAAGAGAATAAGCTAATTCAAAAGGGAAATAATTATCAGTTTGTTCTATTCCAGCTGAGAGAGAGAGGGGGGGGGGTGAATTAAAGGAATACATTTCTATTCTGTAGTAAAGTATCAGCGATACGATAGTAGATAGAGATAGATAGAGAGAGAGAGAGAGAGAGAGAGAGAGAGAGAGAGAGAGAAAGAGAAAGAGAGAGAGAGAGAGAGTTTTATAAAGAAATACGTGCACATCCCTCTTTGTGTAAAAATCTAAATATTGATACTCATGCTCCTTAATTCTACGACCGTTATCATCTTGTAACAGGAGGCTCTGGTTAAACATGAGAAGAGTCAAAATAATCCAAGATGAAATTCAAAAATGTAAATCCCGATTATCTGGTGTTGCTTATCCGCCGAATTCATTTTTCTTATGAGTGTCGTCGCCTCAGCTAAAGAATGTACCATTCCATTTTTATTATACAGAACGAAACGGAAGAAAAAGGGCATGCTACACAGAAAGAATATGATAAGAAAGAAAGAAAGAAAAGGAGTAGGAGAAAGACAGAGAGAGGGGTAAATGTGTGGAAGCGATAACGCTAATTTGTCTCAATCATGCATAAAGAAAATATGAAAAGGAGGAAAGAAAGAAAAAGTGTGAGAGTTAAATCAAAATTATGAAACTTTGTACATATTGAACAAAAATGCAATAGCTCTTAAGTAGACATATCAAACTTTGTAATAATTAGATTATCATATTGAGGTAAACAAATATGAAAGATAAGTGTGATGAAAATGATTTATTCATATTTGAAAAAATTAGTCGAGAGTGGGTGTGACACAATAAGCTCGTCTGTTATTGGGTGGAAAAATTTAGTCGCGATAATACATACTAGCAGGACCTGTGAATATACCACATTATGTTAATTCGATAATTACAACGTTTTGATATGTTTACTTAAGAACTAATGCAACATACTTCTATATGTAAAAAGTATAATAAGCTTGATATAACCCACCCTGTCGGTGGGGCGTTAGAATGCACCGACTTCACCTCTGTAGAGGGGTAAGACTCCCCCAATGGGGCTGCCTGTTGGCCGTGGGTGGTGACCCGTGATGCTTAAGGATAGAGCCCAGGTGGATGAGCAGTTCATGACATGCAATACTCCACTTTGGCCCTATCTTGGGCTAGACAGGCGGTCGGAGAGGCCCCCTCCGATCAATCGGCTGGTCACGTCAAGCCCTAGCACCTATATGATTTTCCCAACCTATTGCCCTTATGGCAAGACCCAAACCCTTTTTATCATATGGGTGCTCGAAGGCGGTGACTGAGGATCTGCATGTTCTGGGAATGACGTTAAACACTATCTGATGGTGAGGTTCCAGTTCTGGAGGTTTGAGGAATGTGGAGC
This sequence comes from Doryteuthis pealeii, assembly GCA_023376005.1. NCBI lineage: Eukaryota > Metazoa > Mollusca > Cephalopoda > Myopsida > Loliginidae > Doryteuthis > Doryteuthis pealeii. The sequence goes on along the minus strand of CM042149.1, from coordinate 51,255,210 downwards.
ACCACTTCATCGCCATTGCTCCCTGGTCCACTCTGACCCGGAGTGGTAGTACCTGTTAGGGTCCCATCTATGGGTTAAATAGAAAAACGTGAGTTTATAAACAAAATTGTATTATGCATTAAGAATGAATTTATTTCACAACTTTGTCGGCATTAAATGACCCACAGGGGTTGATATGCCGTAAAAACAAAACAAACCAAACAAAACCAAACTTGATTTAACTCTCTCTCTCTCTCTCTCTCTCTCTCTCTCTCTCTCTCTCTCTCTCTCTCTCTCTTTGTTCTTTCATTCTTTCATTCTTTCCTTCCTTTCACCTTTTCATTGTGTTTGATTGTAACAGATTAGCCTGATCGCTTACACGCGCTCCTTTTCTTCTCTCTCTATATTTCCCCTACTCTCTTAATTTCGTTTTCTTTCTTTCTTTCTTCTTAAAATTTTCTGTGTAGCATGCTGTTTTTCTTCCCTTTCTTTCCTTATAATAAAAATGGAATGATCCATTATTTAGCTGAGGTGACAAAACTCTTAAGAAATAAGAATTTGGCAGATAAGCAACACCATATAATCAGTATTTAAATTTTTGCATTTCATCTTGGACGATTTGAACGGTCTCATTTTTAACCAGAGGGTGTTGAAAGAAGATTACTGTTGTATTTTTTAGGAAAATGAGTATTAATATATATATATTTACCAACTCCTCCGCACGAGCAGGATACGACACAAAGTCAATTTCTTAAGCAGAGTTTAACAGGTTTGAATTCAGAGTTTTCCTTCTCCTAGACTGGTTACCTAGCCATGGTTAAAGAACCCAGTCTGCCCGGCTAGTTACCCATATCTGGAGGGAGAGTAGGATTCATACCTTTCCCAAGGGTATTAGTGCTAGGTGAAATGCAATTACCACGTCCAGGATTTGAACTCGGGGCGACGATTCCATTTCCCATGACTCTAACCATTACACCACGCGCTTCCTAATATTAATATATAGATACAAGCGTGTCTATGAGAGTATGTATGTGTAGAGGCGTAGCATATATGTATGTATATGTATGTGTGTCTGTGGACATAGGTATGGTGTATGTGTGTACGCACATGGATGTGTTTGCGTAGTAATATCATAAGGACAGCAAAATAAGTTATACATTTTTAAGAATGTTTAAATCACATCATATCATCACGTGGCCTATACTCTAATGGTCATTTAGCTGATGTGAAAATCGATCATTAGGTATAATAGCAAATATATGCACCTTCCGGGTACAAGTATGTAAATTGTAATGTAATAAGATATATTAAATTAGAAAGGCTAATGAAACTAAATAAGAATGCAGAAAAAAGATTTGAAACTGAGGGGGGTATAATCGAACAATAGGACAACTAAAACTTACTCTTCCATCGCTCTCGTCTTTCATTGCCAAATTTTCCAAATTTATCTATAAAGTCAAAATAGGCAGTAAAAATAAAATTACAGTTATTTCTTCTTGTTAATGGATTTCTTTTGGTATTTGTCCCAGAGATTTTAGCTCATATTAATTACGATAAAATCAAATAATTAGAAATCAATAATACTATGCGCATATTTATCAAAATCAATTTTTTAATATCAATATGCAAATTAGCCTTCCTGCTCGCATTGTAAACCACTATTTTGTTGTATATATAAATAAAATTGCATGTTATTAGTACGTAGATAGGGTCAACAGTGTTAATAACGTAAAACAGTTTTATTAATAATTGAGGTTTAAATAAAAAATACAATTATGGAAAATATGACGAAAATAATTAAGGGAATTGTGACTTGAGTAGTAATATAGTTTTGGTTACAGACAGACAAACATACAATCTCCACTTTTGGCAGATGAATTATTTATTTAATTTACCATTAAACTAACCCTAAACCCTAATCTAACCCTAAACCGTAAGCCTAACCCAGTTTTCTTTTTTCCTAGTAGATCAATAAATAAATAATTTATAAATCAAGAGTGGTTCCCCTTGGTTTATGTTGGAGTTATAGGAAATAACCGAAATATATATATTTACACACATACACATATATATATATATATATTTTAAGTCGTCGGGGCGGCCTAATGTCGGTATCAGCCAATCAGCGAGGGAGTATATCCCCTATTCACTAGCGCTAGACCAAGGAGATTATTTTTGCGTCTGAGGTGGAGCGCCACACCTACCATCAGCTCCTTACTTTACTGCACAGATCACTGTGCTACTCATACGCTGGGTTGGCGTGGGTCGGTATCGAACTAGGAATCTTGTGGTTTCACACAGAAGAAAGTCACTATCAATTGAAAAATGTATATATTACAAGAAGAAAAAAAGCCGTAGCTAAAACTATGACAACCTTCAGCATCACACTGTAAATCTTCAGTTCAGATTGGTCGTATGGTCATTGAAAAGGTTTTTGGCTATGGACAGTGTTTGTCATGATTTCTCTGTTTGGCCTACGGCTACTCAGTCGTAACCACGCCGAAAAGATTGATATGCAGTGAACTGTGATGCACTCAATCACGTATAAAAACTGACGTTACCTTGTACTTTGAGCTCTGACTGAGTTTATCAACAAACAACACTGAATCCAGAAAAGGTTAACAAAAATACAGAAAATACAGGGAAATATAAATAAAATAGAATCAAACATGCAGTTCTTCAAACAAGCATTTGGTTCGTTAAATTTTACGGTATGTCAACCCCTGTTGGGTTATTTTATGCTAAAGACGTTTTCTTTTATTCATTCTAGATGGGTACTCATTTTTTAATAGTTTTTTAAACCCATCTTTTAAAACTCTTTTTTTCTATTCAACCTATATCTGGAAACCTAGTAAGTGCTACGACTCCAGGTCAAAGTGGACCTGGAAGTAATGGTGATATTCACCAGAGTTCCAGGATTGGAACTTTACCATCATAGTTTAACGTCATACTCAGAACACTAATACCCTCAGCTATCGCCTTCTAGCGCATATATGATAAAAAGCGTTGGGGGCTTTCTTTAAGAACAATATAGGTGATAGGGCTTAAAGATCAGAGGGGTCTTCTCCAGCCACCTTCTAACGTAAATAAGGACCGAAGTGTAGTTGCATGTTATGGATTGCTCAGCCACCAGCATTTTGTCTTTAAGCATCATGCGTCGCTACCTACGGGCTCCAGGTGGCCGTATTGGTGGGGTCGGGTTGTTCTCTTTCCAGAGGTTCAGTCGGTGCATTCTAAAGGCCCAGTCGATAGGGCTGTCAAAACAAGCAGTAATGTTAGCAAGACAAGCTACTCCAACGACCCTTGTGTAGTCCGTATCTTTTATGTCTTCCATTGGACGAGTCCAAATTTGCTGTAGGGTAAATATCCTCCGTTATCGCACGTTGCGAGAAAATTTGCTTTTCTCATCGATACATCCTGGTCACTGACAGTCAGCAATTGGCGATTTGTTTGTCCTTGGTCTCTTGCTGATAAATAAATTGAAAACTGTAGCTAAATTCTATAGAAGCCGTGTCGTGTTGGAAATGGTCTAATCGACCCAATCTTTCTTCTCACATGATATATTTATTATCATTATTATTATTATTGTTGTTGTTGTTGTTGTTGTTAACGCTCGTTTCACAAAACATTATATGATTATCGTCGGATAAATCGATATAATGGTGTCATTGAGCACATCAAGATGAACTCGTGTGGTCGGTCTACACACACACACACACACACACACACATACACACAGACATATATATATATATATATATATTATATATATATATATATCATGTCGCGCATGCAGCACGGGTATCCATGACAATCATTCGCCAACCTTCCCTATCATTCATTACACCTGGAAGCTCCTCAGCGGAGCAGCCAGCATCTTCACATAGCTGGTCAATGTAGGTACTTACTGGGCGCCCCACACTTGCATGTCCATGTGTTGGCTTCCACGGGAGAACGTCGCTTATCAGTTCATTCTTGCTTCTCCAGCAGTGTCCTGCATGCCTTGTCCGTCTCACTCGGATAGTTTGTGAGATGGGGGGCAGGTGACCGTACAGCTGTTTCCTTGTGGGGTGCAGTTTCCATGACTTGTTCAAGACTGCACGCAGCATTCTTGTGCAGCTCCCATCTAGCTTATTCTCAAGACGCTTTGTTTGCGTCCATGTCGTGCAGCCATATAGCAGCACCGACACAACTACAGCCTGGAAGGACCGTCGCTTCAGTCTGTCAGGGATATCGGAACTCCATATGACTGATAATCTATTTGTGGCCGACCATGCCTTTGCTATCCGTGTATTAACATTGCTCTCTGTGGAGGAGATATTACCACCAAGGTACGTGAATTGTTCTACTGGCTTACGAGGCTTGCCGTTGAATGTGGAGATGTTTCCTTTATTTTTGAAACTCATGAACTCTGTTTTACCGGAGTTCACATAGAGGCCTATATTCTCCAAGCTATGTAGCAGTGATTCAGCCAGTGCCGGTGTATCTGCAAGAAGTGCAAGGTCATCAGCATAGTCCGTATCTGTAATTGTTTGTGCGGGATATCGCCTGCTTCTTGCCTTTTTTAGTGTGAAACCTTTTTCTTTTATGGTATCTAATGATGTTTGGAGTACGTAAACACTTACATAGGCATGTGTAGCTGTTAAGAAACAGTAGTTGTTAATCTTACTAAAAACAATATATATATATATATATATATACAACAAAGAAAAATTCCGATTCTAAAAGGGCTAGTTTCACCGCAAAAACACCCAAATAGGAATATTCAAAGCTAAATACTAAATCGGAAATATTCAAGCTAAATACTAAATCAGAGCTAAATACTAAATCGGAAATATTCAGAGCTAAATACTAAATTAAATATTCAGAGCTAAATACTAAATTGGAAATATTCAGAGCTAAATAAAATTGGAAATATTCAGAGCTAAATACTAAATTGGAAATATTCACTAAATACTAAATTGGAAATATTCTAAATACTAAATGGAAATATTCAAAGCTAAATACTAAATTGAAATATTCAGAGCTAAATACTAAATTGGAAATATTCAGAGCTAAATACTAAATTGGAAATATTCAAAGCTAAATACTAAATTGGAAATATTCAAAGCTAAATACTAAATTGAAAATATTCAAAGCTAAATACTAAATCGGAAATATTCAAAGCTGAATACTAAATTGGAAATATTCAGAGCTTGTCCACACAGAAAATAATATTTATTAACCTCTTGGACTGAAAAATAACAACACAAAGTCAACCATATTGAAAGTCAACTGTTATTTTTAGCATCACACACACACGAGGGTGAAACACGATCAAATAAAGCGAGAACGCTATTCATAACGTGTTGTGGGGTTGTTATGGTCACAAATAAAGACAAACGACTGGTGAAAGTTGATACAAGTGTATTGAACAAAAGAAGTAGAATTTACAGAAGGAAAGTGAAGTTACGTCCGACAATACAGTCTAGAACTGGATCGCGTCGCTTGTTCTTCAAGCTACAATTGTCTTTGCTACTTATAGTAGTAGTAGGATTATTCCATTATGTAGATAGGTTATATCACCTATAACATTACGGATATTCATTTGGATGCCATTTACAAGGCGATTTGTCTTACGATAAGCATATAATGTTTTGAAACGAGCGTTACTACTACTACTACTACTAATAATAATAATAATAATAATAATAATAATAATAATAATGTGATACCAATTGTAGTTGGTGCACTTGGAACAGTCCCAAAAGGATTGCTGAGGGGGAAGGGTCGAGGTTTGACCAACCTCGATTGGTCCCTTGGGTGAGGAAATTCGTTGTTGAAAACAAGAAATTTCCAATGATCCCAAAGAATAACAACGCTGATGACTTCCCCTTCAATCATCTTATAGATGTATTTTTACAAGATAATAATAATAATGTGATACCAATTGTAGTTGGTGCACTTGGAACAGTCCCAAAAGGATTGGAAAAGGGTCTGGAATGTTTGGAAATCAGAGGAAGGATTGAAACCATTCAGAACACTGCACTGCTGCAATCTGCCAGAATACTCAGAAGAGTCCTGGAGACCTGACGAGACTTGCTGTCACTCAGACACCAGTGAAAAACCATCAGCTAATACTGATGTGAAAACTCAAAAGGAGCAAATAATAATGCATAACTTATCAACTGGAGGACTTTGTGGTTTCAGCAGACCACAGGGTGAATGTGGAGGAAAAATGAAAAGATGGACAAATACCTGGACCCTGCCAGAGAATTGAAAAAACTGTGGAATATGTGGGTGAATGTGATATCAATTGTAGTTGGAGCACTTGGAATGATCCCATAACGCTAGGAAAAAAGACTGGAGGATCTAGACCAGAGGAAGAATTGAGACTGCATTGCTGTAATCGTCTAGAATACTCAGAAAAGTCCTGGGGACCCCAGGAGACTTGTTGTCACTCAGACTCCGGTGAAATACCGTCAGTTAACGCCGGTGTGAAAATTTCTCATAATATTATATATATATATATATATATGTGTGTGTGTGTGTGTGTGTGTGTGTGTGTGTGCATGTGATTTGTTAATGTAGAAAATACTATTTAGTAAATTCCCGTAAAGGTATTAGATATATGAAAATATACAATATATAATATATAAAGATAAAGATAAATAAATAAATAAACATTTAAATAATTTTATAAAAAAGACCCAGTTGCATCAGACCTGGTAAACATGATGGAATATTTAGTGGTACTTCTTTGTTCAATCCAACAATGTTGTTTTTATTCTATCAAAATGTTTCTTTCGTCAAAATAAGTAATGAGTGCAACATTATTTTTGCGGATTTAAATTGCATCCGTGCAACTGAAACTATAATGATGTTTCAAGATAATTGTACCTTCTTAAAAGTACGGGTTCCTGGTGTGTTCTGCAGTTTTTTGTATTACATATTTAGGACCCGTGCTACAGAACAAACACAAATCAATAAATAATACTAATAACAGGAAATAATAAAAATGATATATGCATAAACCAGAATCTGTTCTTAAGAATGATTTGGTTTGTTTTGTTTTACGGCATATCAATCTCAGTGGGTCATTTAATGCCGATAAAGTTTTGAAATAAATCAATTCTTAATGGATAATAGAATTTTCTTTATTAACACATTTTTCTATTTAACCCATTGATAGGACCCTAACAGGTACTACCACTCCGGCTCAGAGTGGTCAGGGAGCAATGGTGATGAAGGGGTGCTCCACATTCCCCAAACCTCAAACACTGGAACCTCACCATCAGATAGAGTTTAACGTCATTCCCAGGACATGTAGACCCGCAGCCACCGCCTTCTATCACCCATATGATAAAAAGGGGTTGGGGCTTACCATAAGGGAAATAGGGTTGGGAAAATCATATAGGTGCTAGGGCTTGACGTGACCAGCCGATTGATCGGAGGGGGCCTCTCCGACCGCCCGTCTAGCACAAGATAGGGCCAAAGTGGAGTATTGCATGTCATGAACTGCTCATCCACCTGGGCTCTATCCGTAAGCATCACGGGTCGCCACTGGGGGAGTCTTACCCCTCTGCAGAGGTGCAGTCGGTGCATTCTACCGCCCCAGCCGACAGGGCGGTCTTAAGAATGAAACATAAAAAAATTCTTTGGGAGTTTGAGATAAAGATGGATCGCTTTATCTCAGCCAGAAGATCAAACCTAGTATTGATTAACCAGAGAAAGAGAACTTGCCAATTGCTAGATTGTGCAGTTCCAGCCGATTACAGAGTGAAGATCAATGAAAACGACAGGATAGACAAAAATCTAGATCTTGCTAGAGCATTGAAAAAAAAAACTGTGGAATATGTTGAGTATCTGGCAGCCATCCTTCGTTCCAGATGTAATGAATAAGTAAGCAAGCCAGTAAGAATCCAGTGTTAACGTATTCCTTGTAAGTCCTTCGTCAGAGATAATCCAAATGTCAATGAAGTAACTCAGAGTGGTATGTCTATTAATACAGCAGAAGCAGCAGCAGCAGTGCCAGTGATTGGACAATAGAAATCCTTCTCAGGTCACGTGTTTATAGGCGAGTCTATAAGTATGAGTGATCATTTACATGATGCCTTATATCAGTAAAACTGCAACCAAATGATACCAAAATAATACCAACTGTAGTTGGTTCCATTACAACGGTCCCCAAAAGCTTAGAAATGAGACTAGAAGAACTAGAAATCAGAATGAAATGAGATGATCCAGACAAAAGCATTGATGAAATCGGCTAGAATACTCAACGAGACCTAAGGTGACTTGTTCTCACTCAGACTCCAGTGAAAGAACATCAGCTAACGCTAGAGAACGTGTCAACTGGTGGACTTTGCGGTTTCAGCAGATCACAGGGGGAAGTTGAAGGAAAATGAAAAGATGGATAAATACCTGAACCTTGCCAGAGAACTGAAAAAGCTATGGAATATGAAAGTCAAAGTGATACCAATTGTAGTTGGTGCACTTGGAACAGTCCCGAAAAAGCTTGGAAAAAAGACAGGAAAATCTGAAAATCAGAGGAAGAATTGATTGGTTTGGTTTGTTTTACGGCATATCAACCTCGGTGGGTCATTTAATGCCGACAAAGTTTTGAAATAAATTCATTCTTAATGGATACTCAATTTTTTTTCATAAAAATATTTTTCTATTTAACCCATAGATGGGAGGAAGAATTGAGACAATACAGATACTGCACTGTTGTAATCTGCTAGAATACTCAGAAGAGTCCTGGAGACCTGAGGAGACTTGTTTTCACCCAGACGCCAGTGAAATTCCATCAGCTAACGCTGATGTGATAAACTCAAAACTTACGAGTAATTTTGCTCAGTTCTATTTCCTGTAGTTATTATTATTATTATTATTATTATTATTCCTTTTGAGTTTTCACATCAGTGTTAGCTGATGGTCTTTCACTGGAGTCTGAGTGACAGCAAGTCTCCTCAGGTCTCCAGGACTCTTCTGAGTATTCTGGCAGATTGCAGCAGTGCAGTGTTCTGAATGGTTTCAATCCTTCCTCTGATATTCAAACTTTCCAAACCTTTTTCTAATCCTTTTGGGACTGTTTCAAGTGCACCAACTACAATTGGTATAACTTTCACTTTCATATTCCATAACTTTTTCAGTTCTCTGGCAAGGTCCAGATATTTGTCAATTTTTTCATTTTCCTTTAACTTCACCCTGTGATCCGCTGGCACTGCAAATTCCACCAGTTGACAAGTTCTTTCTTTTTTGTTAATCAACACTAGGTCTGGTCTTCTTGCTGGGATAAGGTGATCCGTTTTAATTTTATTATTATTATTATTATTATTATTATATTATTATTATTATTATTATTATTAAATAATAATAATAATAATAATAATAATAATAATAACTACAGGAAATAGAACTGAGCAAAATTACTCGTAAAAATACATAATTTCGTTTAGGTTGTCATTGTTGCATAAAATGCTATTCATACATCGAGATATCAGAATGTACAAATTAAATATTGAAAATTGTTATATTAACACAACAAATTCCGAGCGTAATTTGATGATTGAAATATTGAATTCTAAGAACCCTGACAAAAATTGTCGGCAGTGAATTATGCACCGAAAATTCTAAAGAAAATATTCTGAATATTCAGAAGATAATGGAATAATTATTGACGGGATATGGTTTATAAAAGTACGTGGCGTAAATATATTTCTGTTGAAATGTCTTGCTAATAAAAAAAAAGAGTTAATGGTAAGGATTGATGCAAGGTTCATTAATAGAATAGACCAATTATATTTCCAGTGTAAATGCATTGCTATTAATGTTACTCTCTATTAATAATGGAGATTCGCTTCCGGTTTTTGTCTGTAACAAAAATTACGTCACTGTTGACGTCACTATACCCGAAATCGTCATAACATAGAATAAATACACACAAATTTTGAGCATGCAATGTTAGACAGCCCTCATTGTTTTTTAAAACAAGTTTTAATAAATACATGACTGGTATTATATATCTATATATAGTTTGTTTTATTTTAATACATAGTTAAAGTTTACATTTCAAATGGTTTTATTTTTTAATCTTTTAATGAATTTGATGATTTTACTTACTTAGGGTACAAACTCGCTGACATTGAATTTTTAACTCCCATCCCTCAGGCAATATGTTTCATATATATAGTTTTACATCGCCCGGAGGGTGTATTTTTTAATTTGCTAGTAATAATAATAGAAATTTGCTTCCGGTTTTTGTCTGTAACAAAAACTACGTCACTGCATACGTCAATATACCCGAAATCGTCATACCATAGAATAAATACACTCAAAATTTGAGCATGCAGCATTAGACAGTCCTCATTGTTTTTTAAAACAAGTTTTAATATAAAGATCCCCAGTATCATATATTTATATATAGTTAGTTTTATTTTAATAGATATTCAAAGTTAATAGAACTTAGTTTCGATTTCAAATTGTTTTTTTTTATTTTTATTTTTACTCCTTTAATAAATTTGATGATTTCATGATTTATGGTTCAAACTCTCCGACATCTAATTTCTAACTTCCGAGGTGGAAGCAATATCTTTCAAAAATTTATTTTTACATCGCCCGGAGGGCGTTTTTTTATTTTGCTAGTAATAATAATTGTTCATCTATTCCATGACGGGAATTGACTAAGCCGAAGCGTTGCTAATGAACTATACTTTTCGGATGAGGTACAATTTTATGACGAGATACAATTCTAATTTTTACACAATTTTCTTTGTTAAAATAAAAATCAGTCAGAAGCTGGAAGTTTGCGAAAGAATATCAAAATATAATGTTCTGAGAGTACTATTAATACTCTTTCAACTCACCGAATAACTATACTCTTTCAACGCAGCAAATAACAATACTCCTTTTAACGCAGGAAATAATACTCTTTCAACACAGGAAATAAGAATACTCTTTCAACGCAGCAAATAACAATACTCCTTTTAACGCATGAAATAATACTCTTTCAACACAGGAAATAAGAATACTCTTTCAAAGCAGCAAATAACAATACTCCTTTTAACGCAGGAAATAATACTCTTTCAACACAGGAAATAAGAATACTCTTTCAAAGCAGCAAATAACAATACTCCTTTTAACGCAGGAAATAATACTCTTTCAACACAGGAAATAAGAATACTCTTTCAACGCAGCAAATAACAATACTCCTTTTAACGCATGAAATAATACTCTTTCAACACAGGAAATAAGAATACTCTTTCAAAGCAGCAAATAAGAATATTCTTTCAACGCAGGAAATATCAATACTCCCTTCAACACAGGAAATAACAATACTCTTTCAAAGCCGGAAATAACCATACTCTTTCAATGCAGCAAATAACAATACTCCTTTCAACACGGGAAATAACAATACTCTTTCAACGCAGGGAATACCAATACTCTTTCAACGAAGGAAATACCAATACTCTTTCAACGCAGCAAATAAAAACACTTTTTCAACGCAGCAAATACCAATACTCTTTCAATACAGGAAATATCAATACTCTTTCAATGAAGGAAATACCAATACTCTTTTAATGAACTAAGTATAAAAACTCTCACAACGTAGCATATAAGAATACTCTTTCAACGCAGCAAATACCAAGACTCTCTCAACATAGCAAATAATAATACTCTTTCAACACAGCAAATACCAATACTCTTTCAACTCACTGAATATCGATACCCATTCAAAATAGCGAATATCAATACTCTATCAAAGCTTCTACTTCTTAATGATTTCTTTGTCTTTTTATTACTATTTCAACGCAGCAAATAACAATACTCTTTCAATTCTGCAAATATGAATACTCTTTCAACGCAACAAATACCAATATTTTTTCAACGCGGCAAATATCAATACTCCCTTCAACTCATCAAATTTCAATACTCTTTCAACGTAGCGAATAACAATACTCTTTCAACGCAACAAATACCAATACTATTTCAACTCACTGAATATCAATACTCATTCAAGATAACGAATATTAATACTCTCTCAAAGCTTCTGCTTCTTAATAATTTTTGTCTTTCTTATTACTCTTTCAACGCAGGAAATACCAGTAGTTTTTCAACGCAGCAAATATCAATACTCCCTTTAACTCATCAAATTTCAATACTCTTTCAACGTAGCGAATAACAATACTCTTTCAATGCAGCAAATAAGAATCCTTTTTAACGCAACAAATACCAATACTCTTTCAACTCACTGAATATCAATACCCATTTAAGATAGCGAATATTAATACTCTCTCAAAGCTTCTACTTCTTAATGATTTCTTTGTCTTTTTTATTACCGTCTCTTGTTACGCCACTTTCAATCATCTCCTGATAGTTTCACTTTTGACCAACAAAAAACTTCACTCCGGAATTAAAATTGCAAGATTCAACAGATTTGAAAGCTATTGGCTGATTTCAAGTGTGGTGGCCATAAAAGTCGGTTGCTGAGGTTAAAACACTTGCGATTAATTTGGTTAATGCGTTATTCAGGAATATCCAAAAAGAAACATTAAAAATGTTCTTAGCACCAAAAGTTAACCGGAATTCTTTCAAAGAATAATCCATTAACGTTCTTCTGGTGAAAGATTTTCCAAACTCGTATTTGTTCTTTTGAAATTCACAGAATTAATAATTGAGCAAATAGAGCACCACCACCACCACCAGCATTACCACCACCACCACTAGCAGCAGCAGCAGCATCACCACCACCACCACCACTAGCAGCAGCAGCAGCATCACCCACCAACAATAATAATATTGCAGCAGCGAGAAAGAGCAATTGTGACGAACACAAATGTACCGAAAACAAGAAAACAGAAATGGGAAGAAAAACAAATATATGGTTTACTTCAAGCAACAAACTGAAGATATATCACATCACAAGACATGGACATGGCTAAGAAGAGGAAACCTTAAGAGAGAAACCGAATCTCTTATAATCGCAATAAAGGATAATGGTATAAGAACAAATTATATAAAAACAAAAATAGATAAGACGCAACAAAATATCAAGTGTAGAATGTGTGGAGAAAAAGACGAAACAGTGAATCGTATACGTAAATTCAGTAAACTAAGACAAAGAGAATACAAGAATAGGCGCAACTAGGTGGGAACGGTGATCCACTGCGAACTGTGCAAGAATTTAAATTTCCATCATGTAATAAAATGGTATTTACACAAACCTGAATCTTTCCTGGAGAATGAGACGCATAAGATTCTATAGGACTTTGAGATACAAACAGATCACCTAATCATGGTCAGGAGACCAGACATCATTGTGATTATCAAGAAGAAAACTTGCCATCTCGTGGACTTTGCTGTCCCGGCGGATCACCGAGTGAAAATTTAAAAAAAACGAAAAGATAGACAAATACTTGGACCTTGCTAGAGAACTGAGAAAACTGTGGAACATGCAGGTAAAGGTCGTATCAATAATAATTGGTGCCCTGGAAATTGATCCCAGTGGTCTGGAAAAGAGTATGGGTTAACTGGAAATCAGAAGAAGAATCAAGAGTATCCAAACAACAGCATTGTTAAGATCGGCTAGAATACTTAGAATAGTCCTAGAGACCTGAACGTGTTGTCAAGTGAACCACCGAAATACCAAAAAGTAGGAAATTTCTGAGAATTGTCTTTTTAAGCTCAGTGGGTAGAGCATTCATTTAGGAATTGCAAGGTTCTGAGTTCGATTCCAGTCCTAGCCAACTCAGCACATGATTCGCACTGATTGGGTAATCAGATCAGTGAGGTAAAGCATCTGAGAGCTGACGGTAGGTGTATTGCACTATCTCAGCTAGCAAACAATCTCCCTGAGCCAGGAGTCCAGTGAGCTCCGGCCGCTGGATCGGTAAAGTAATTAATAGCGTCGATCCCAGGGGGCTATCCCCTAGGTAATACCTGCCCCCTTGATTTAAAGGGTCAGGGCTGGGTTTATTGCCCAGCGCCCGAGCGCCCCTTGAGGAGGAATGCCGACGGGATCGACGCAATTTGTGTGCTTACCACCCATGAGCTTCGGCTTGTGAGTGGCCCACGTTAATAGGGCCTTCTGCCTGACCCGTACAAGTGGGGTACGAGGTAAATAAATCTGGTCTAATGCAAGCCAAAAAAATACTACCTCACTGTCTGGCTGATATTGACAATGGGTCCACCGTCTTCATGTGTTTCTAAGCCATTGAAGTTTCATTCAAATTTGTGATGATAATAAATGATGTTTCAGGTTTTTGTTTTTTTTTTTTTTTTTTTTTAGGTTTATTTGTCTAATAACTTAATTTACAAAATTAGGCGGGTGTGAAAAAAACTGTCCGGGAACGAAATAATAATTGATAACTAATTATATATTTTTTTTTACTTAAATACAATCGTTCAGATAGACATTTGATATTCAATATAGTTATTCAAATTGATTTTTATGTTCTATCCAATCATTAAAATGTACTCTTGTGTTTTTGTTTTTCGTTATTCCGATGTACCAAACTTTTTTTTCTTTTACATAATGATATGATATGCCATTTTTTCTCTTGTTTCGAACTTATCTATTTTTCTATTGACGTAATTTTATCTGACATAATATTGTCACATTCTTCAATATTCTTTTCTGTTGTTCTTAATTTGTCTATTTTTTAATGCTTTTTATTACGAATCTGATGCACATTTAGATATCAATTCATTCATATTACTCAAAAGTTTTCCTTTCTTTTTATTAGATTGTATCTTTGCAAATTTTTCCTCTCGACAAAGTTGATTTTTATTAATTTCCCTATAAATGTTACTTTGTTGGTAATAATTGTCTATTCCACTGATGGACTACTTCCTTCTTTTACTCACACATATTTATGTGCAAATGTGTTATTTTTGTATTTTATATTTTTGTTTCTAGTCGTATGGCTATTGTATCTTATTTCTCTTTGCTTTTTTGTTTTAAAAAAAAATATGCACTGGACAAATAAATGAGCATGTCCATTACAGAGAAATTGCATTAAAATATATATCAGCAAATATACCAAGCAGAGAAACATATCTCTTAAAGGGGATTCGTACGAAAACAAATATAAACATAATATAGCGAGCGAAAAACAACATATCCCTTATAGAGTAATTACATAGAACAGATATACATATAATATACCGAGCAACCCCCCAAATCCCCTACTAAATCCCCAATAGGAGACTTGCAGGAAAACGAAAATAGTTATAATAGACCAATGAAAAAAAAAACAGCAACATAATCCTTAGATAGTAATTGCAAAGAAAAAATATGAGTACAATGTACAAATAAAAAAACTTAATCATCCACAAGGGACTTGCATGAAAACTAAAATAGATATAATATACAAAGTAAAAAATGAATTCATCTCTTACAGAGTAATAGCATGAATCAGATATAAATATTATATATAAAGCAGAAACAACATATGTCTTACATGTAAACTGCATACAACATACATCTTATTATAATGGAGATTATGTGTTTGTTTGTCTGTAACCGAAACTATATCACTACTCAAGTCACTATCCATTTAGTTATTATACATCACATTCTCCATAAATCATTTTTATTTAAGCCTCAATTATTAATAAAAATTTTTTTCATTATTAATACTGCTGGTCATATCTACGTACTAATAACATGCAATTGTATTTATATGTACAACAAATAGCGGTTTACAGTGTGAACGGCAAGCCTAATTTGCATATTGATATTTAAAATTTGATTTTAATAAATATGTCCTTGGTATTATTGATTTCTAATTATTTGATTTTATCTTAATGAATATGAGCAAAAATCTCGGAGATAAATCTTAAAAGAAATCAATTAACAAAAAGAAATAACTGTAATTTCATTCTTTACTTCCTAATTTAACTAAATAGTTAAATTAGAAAAGTTTAGCAAGGAAAGACGGGGGTGATGGAAGAGGAAGCTACAGCTGTTATATTTCTCGATTATACCCCTCTCTGTTTCAAATCCGTTTATCTGCATTCTTATTTAGTTTCTTTAGAATTTCTAATTTGATATAATATTTTATGACATTAATACTTGCACCCGGAGGGTGCATATATTTGCTAGTAAATATAATATACCAAGCAAAAAAATCATATCCCTGGACAATATCATTGATAGAGCGTTTATATTTGAGTTAAGGTAGTGCGGATATGGAGTCAACACTTGGTTACTGAGAGTTTCTCGCCAATTAGTCAGAAGATCACATAGTTGAGAAAGCATCAGTAACCAGGTGTTGACTCCATTTCTACGCTACATTAACTAATATATATATATATATAAGCTAAAGCGACATCTCTTCCAGGCTGTAGTCATATCAGTACTGCTGTATGGCTGCACTACCTGGACCCTAACGAGGCGCCTCGAGAATAAGCTAGATGGAAGCTGCACAAGAATGCTGCGAGCAGTTCTGAACAAGTCGTGGAAACAGCATCCCACAAGGGAGCAGCTGTATGGTCACCTGCCCCCTATCTCACAGACCATCCGAGTGAGACAGACTAGGCATGCAGGGCACTGCTGGAGAAGCAAGGACGAAGTGATGTTCTCCTGTGGAAGCCAACACATGGACATGCCAGTGTGGGCCGCCCAGCAAGGACCTGCACCGACCAGCTATGTAAAGATGCTGGCTGCAGCGAGGAAGAACTCCCTGGGGCGATGAATGATAGGGAAGGTTGGCGAGAGATTGTCATGGATATCCGTGCTGCCTGCACGACATGATGATGATATATATATATATATATATATATATATATATATATATATATATATATATATATATATATATAAGGAATAGAGAATGAATGAGAAAAGTATTGGCATATAAAGGTGCTCAATGTTAAAATAGCAGAGCAAATTTACAATCAAATAATATATCATATTCTGGATATTAATATTTCGTTACTATTAGTTTCATGCTTTCTGCAATCATCAGTCTCGTCTACACATGTGTGTCCTTCGCGTTAAATGGTTTTAACGTGAAGGTCACACACGTGTAGTCGACTGCAATTAATCAATATCTTGATTAATTCAGTGGATTTAACCCTGAACATCCTTATGGTGAAACTCAAGTGGTTATCACTTGTACCTATATTGTAATAAATTTCTCTACTATATATATATATATATATATATATGTTTTATAAGTTAAAAGAAAGGAAATGAATCCGACAATATGAGTAAGAAAAGGTGGAATGAAAACATCACACAATGCTGTTAAAGAGAAAACAATTTATAATATAATCATAGCTGATACTGATCAATATTTCGATTTTACAAAAATCATCATCAGAGCTCATTCACTCCGTGGTGTTTGGGTCGGAGAAGAATGTCAAATCAGTTCACAAACAAAAATTCCACCTTTTCATATTGTTTCATGTAATGTATTTTCATGCCTTGCAAGTCTTTCATGAGTTTTAATTGGTGATATTTCAGTGGAGACTTAGTGATAGCAAGTCTTCTCAGTTCTCACGGACTCGTCTGAGTATTCTAACCGATCTTGTTGTGGACTCCTCTGATTTCCTGTTCACCAAACTCTTTTCCACACCCCAGACAGCCCCTATTACAATTGATACGACCTTTAAATTCATGTTCCACAGTTTTTTCAGTTGTCAAGTAAGGTCGTAGTATTTGTCTACCTTTTCGCTTTCTTTCATTTTCACTCAGTGATCCACTGGAATGGTAAAATCCACGAGATGACAAATTCACGTTGTCTGGTCTCCTAGCTGGGATTAGGTGATCCATCTGTATCTCAAAGTCTCAGAGAATTTTATATGTCTTATTCTCCAGGACAGATTCCGCCTGTACCATTTAGTAGCATGGTAAAAATTTAATTCCTTGCACAATTCCTAGTATATCACCTTTCCCACCCAGTCGTGCATAGTCTTGTACTCGGAAAAATTCTACTGTGAATGCAGTTTGTTATGGTGGGGAGATAATAATGCTTGACCTCTTGTGTTATCAGGATGGAATTGACCTAGGTGTGGTGGCTGGAGGTACAATTTCCTGAATATGAATATGTATTGAGTTTTCTCTGTTTGGAAAGAAGGTGGGAAGAGATTGATTTGTCAACGTGTTACACTTGTCTTTAAATACGAAATTTTCATTATCCGCTTCGTCGAATCATTACCTATGCTCTCCTGAGGGTAATCGATTAAACTCCTCTCCCATGTTGCAATATCTAACAATCAGTCTGGGGGTCACGTAGAGGACACCTAAGCGGATGCATTCACACTGTTCAAAATAATTTCTACTTAGTAATTGGAACGAAGGAAAAGAAAGAATAACGATTTGTTTAAAAATCGTCTGAATAAAGTTATTAACGGAACAAATATGTGCGAATCACAATGTCGACTGAATCAAATGAGATGATGAAAACAAGTCACGTGTTTCCGTGGCGGGAAATTTCAATCAGAAACGACGGGAAATGTTTGCAATGGAATTAGTGGTTTGTATTATTTGGATTTTTCGGACTGTTGCACTCATGTAACATAATGGGGGTGGTAGGAGAAGCAGAATTTAACAGTGATGTGTAAATTAGTACGGAAAAGTTTTTAGCAATAATTATGTGTTTGATGAGAATGGAAAAGTTTAAGGATGAATCATCATAAAGACATGGCATTGTTTCTATTGGACGAGCCGTGAGACGTGGTAAAGTGGGAATGAGAGGAGGAGTGAGAGTTGAGAATGTGAGCTGAGTCGGATACAACGAGTTGAAAGAGCCAGACGTGCTCTCGTTGTTGTGACTTGGGGGAAATAAAACTCTTATGAGAAAAAGAATTGGCCTTGTGTTATTACTAAAAACACTAAATGGCACAAACCAAGATATTCTCCAGCACCCCAAGTTGGTTTCTAGACTCCAAACATCTAGGAATTGTCAGCCAACTCCAGCATCGACCCGGCAATCAATATTTGAGCTTCTCCAATGTAGAACCGGTCCAGAGATAAGGGTATTTGCCGCTCATCCCACTTATGAGGGCTGGGTACATGGTCTCATTTTAATGTGGGTGAACAAAAATTGCGTCGATCCCGTCGGCATTCCCACACAAGGCGCTGGGCAATAAACCCAGCCCTGTCCCTTTCAATCTAGAGGACAGGTATTGCCTGGAGGGATATCCCCCTGGGATCGACGCTATTAATTTTACTTTACCTGTCCAGTGGCCGAAGCACACTGGACCCCCGGCCGAGGCCGGGTATGTAAAGTAAGTTTAACTCACCCTACATCAGGTCCAGAGATAAGTATACAACTAATTATTTATATAACACATCATCACCCCATTTATAGAGAGAGCCAGAACGTAACGAACGTTAAAATATCATCATTCCATTCCGACAATGGAAACGTAACGTTACACTCATTTTTATTGTTGCTAGCAAAAATGTGCATCCTCCGGGCGTAAGTATTTTAGTTTTAATGTAATGAAATATATGTAATTAGAAAGACTAACAAAATTAATTAAGAATGCCTATAAGATTTCACTTATTCTAATTATATTTTAATTGGTTTCTATATAGAATCATTCACAAGATTAATTTCAATATGTTGGAAAATAAAACAATACTATGTCATATCAATAATACCAAGAAATTATTTATTAAACCCATTTTTCTTAAAACCAGTATGCTAATTAATCACGCCATTTGTTATGTAAACCTTATTTCTTAATGATATATAAGAAATTTTGCTCACACCACCCATGAGATTCGGTTGTGGGTTGTCCACATTAATAGGGCCTTGTGCCTAACCCGTACACGTGTGATACGTGGTAAATACAACTAATAACAGGGCTATTTCAAGGCAAATATAACTCAGATTTTTATATAGATATCGTTGATAGATAAGATGTATTATATGTATTGATGATTTTGACTATAAATTAAATACTCATTGATAAACTTTAAAAATTCCTAAAAGTAGTGTGATGTAGTTTCAGTTACAGACAGAAAAAATACCGAGTCTCCATTATAAGGAGATATACAGCTGATGTGCCCCCCGGCTATCTTCAGGTGTTTATTGTCTCGGGAACCTTCTCTTTGAACACTGGAACATTCTTGTCGAATTCGGGCCTTCATATCGTAATCGGGAGCATTCACAGAACATCAAACCGAACCCTTTATTCAAACCAGGTAGACTTTATTCTACTGGGGTAGACTTTTCTCATTTCGTAGCTATGACCGTACAAGTATTAAACTATTTTTAAGTATTCTATGGTATTATATCCTGAGGCCAAGATTGAAACTGCAACCTGCATATAAGACCCACAGGTATATATAAGACGCACCCGCCATTTCAGCAGGTCAGATTCAGGAAAAAAGTTTTTAGTTTATACCATACGCTCCTGTTAACCTTGATTATAACAATAGCAGTAATAAAATAAGGATGCATGGAGTTTAGGGTAGTAAAAGTACTGAGCGTATGCTGGGTTAGTGAGTATCATAGAGAAGATTAGCCTAGGCCTACGGGACGTCTCAAACTTCACCTACGATGTATAAGACGCAGGGCAATGTTTTGAGCCAACATTTTGGAAAAAAGTGCGTACTATACGCCGTCAAAAATACCAAAAATCCAACCAACCAACCAACAAACAAACCAACCGGCTTACAAGACTGCCAGTTTGTAAATTTTCCGTGCCTCTCTCTTTCTCTTTCTCTTTCTCTTTCTCTTTTTTCTCTTTCATTCTCTCTCTCTCTCTCTCTCTCTCTCTCTCTCTCTCTCTCTCTCTCTCTCTCTCTCTCTCTCTCTCGCTCTCTATCCCCTCCCCTCCTCCTCTCTCTCTCTCTCTCTCTCTCTCTCTCTCTCTCACGTGTGAGTATGTGTGTACTTGTATATATGTAACTGCGTGTGTTTACTTTGAAATGAGGAGTAAAGGAATTAGGTTGTTTCTTAGCATTTATATCAAATTTTTCTACCCCAATTCAAGATTTGCTGAGCGCAAATTTAAACGATAAAAAGATGACGTTATCAGCTTTTCCTGTTTGTTTGTTTGTTTTTGTAGTTTCAGTACAATTTTTGCAAACTTAAATGTCAAATTACATTTTTTAGATACAAACAAAAAGGAAGAATTTACAAGAAAATAGCCGGAAAACATATAAGATTGAAAAGAATATATATATATATATATATATATATTATATATATATATATATATATATATATATACATATGTATATACAAAGAATATATATATATATATATTGTGTGTGTGTGTGTGTGTATATTCTTATTGAATATGTATATATATATATGTATACATATATATATGTATTTATATATTTATATATATGTATATATATATATGTATGTATGTATATGTATATATATACGTATACATACGTACATATATATATATATATAATATATATATATATATATATATATATATATATATGAATGAATGAAGTTTGAGATATCAAATATATGACAGATTTTAATCATTCCAGAATTTCGTTGGTAATTATGTTGATACAAATTTTTATCAGTCTTCTTCATATTATTAGTCAAATTCTGAAAGATTTAAATTTTTTGTACTTCTTTTTGACTAAGGTTTTTTTTCTTTTATTTCTTTGTATAGCAATCATCGGTAAATATTAATAAGAAGCCTTAGGGAAAAACACGGAATCTTGAAAAGTTAATCTCAACTTGATTTATTCCTAAGGAACATCAAATATGTTTAAACAGTTTTTTTTTTTAGGTTTTCTTCTTCGACACAATAAACTGTATGTTTGAATAAAATAGTCAGTGGATATAAAATGTGAATTTATAATGAAAAATGTTGGTCAAATCAAGCTGAAAAACATCGATCTTGCTAGATAAGCGATGTTATGCGCACATAGCACAATGGATATAGGCGTTGTTTTGATACAGTTCTAAGTGACAGTTATCTCTGGGATGCAGTTCAATCCTGGCCAAGGGCTATAGTAATATAGAATAATTAATACAGCTTAACACTTGTACCCGGTCATGGTTAATGAAATGAGACCAGTCTACCCCCATTGACTGAACAAATGTAGAATGTACAAATGTAGAAGAAACAGAAGCAAAGAAGAAATACACAAATTTATAAGAGAAAGGCTCACAAATGAAGTAAACGAATAAGAAAAAGAAAGAAAGAAAGAAAAAGAATGAAAGAATGACAAGTTTATAAGAGGAAGACTGAAGTAGGCAAATTAGAAAGAAAGAAAGAAATTTACAAGAGGAAGGCTCAACAAATGAAGTAGACGAAACAGAAAAGAAAGAAATAAAGAAAAAAGAAAGACAAGTTTATAAGGGGAAGACTGAACAAATGAAGTAGGTGAATTAGAAAAGAAAGAATTTTATAAAAACACGTTTGAAAAAAAATAAAGTGAAGAAAAAAGAAAGAAAGAAAAGAAAGAAAAGAGGGAGAAATCTATCGACAAAACAATCACTTATTTAAAAAAACACAAAAAAACTTGAAAATGAATAATAAAACATTTTTTTAATTTCATCTTTTTTCTGTTTTCTGTTCTTTTCTTTTTTTTGTTTTTTTGTTTCTTCTTTTTTCAATAAGCTGTTTTTAAATCAAAATATGCAAATTTATTTACCGCATTTGGAAAAGGTCGTTATCGGACTACTGAAAAAAAAATTTTGAGGCGGGAAGCTCACTTCTGGCTTATCTTATTTTAATAATATAATAAAATTTGTAATGGCTATATTCATTTTGCATCACTATGGATTCAGGTTTCTCTTGCATGGGACCACAGTTAAAACACAGTTTTAAAAAGTGGCCTGCAAAGCGATCAATCGGTTTGGTTTTAAGTTCCATGAAGGCTCCCGATTACGACACAAAGCCTCCTTAGTTTGACCAGAAGGTTCCCAAGTTCAAAGAGAAGATTCCCGAGTTTGACAAGAAATACCTGAAGAAGGTCAAAGGGCACATTGGCCAAAACATTATGTGGATAATAATAAAGATGGGGAAAATAGTCCAAATAATCCAAAAAATACAAATTATCAAGCTTCATCTCAAAAATTCAGAGAAACAGTTTTTTAAAGAACTCTTTCCTTTTCAGAGGTCTATTTTCTTTCAATACAAAATTGAATCGAACGTTTGTTTCAATCCACGGGGATAGAATGTTCTCATTCTGTTAACCATGACCGGATACAAGTGTTAAGTTGTGCTAAGTATTCAATGTTATCGCCCTTTGCCAGGATTGAACTTGCAAGCTACAAATGACTGTCACTTCCACCATATGTCCAACAAGTCAATACAGAGTGAATTAATCTAAATAATATAAATTATCAAGCCTCATCTAAAAAATTCAGAGAAATTAAGGGACCGGGTTAGCTCAGTCGGTAAAGCATTCGGCTAGAAACCACAAGAAACCCTCGCCAACTCAGCGTGTGAGTAGCACAGGCATCTGTGCGGTAAAGTAAGGTAGGTGTGATGCTCCACCTCAGACGCCAGAAACAATCTCCTTGGTCAAGCGCTAGTGAAAATAAGATAGACTCCCTCGTTGTATGGCTCATACCGACATTAGGCCGCCCCGATTTTTTTTTACTGAGCAATTTACGACTCAAGCTTCTCTTCTTATTCTTATCATACTTACCTGGCCTTGGCTAGGGAAATGCCGACGGATCAACGCATTTTTTGTGCGTACCACCCATGAGCTTCGGCTTGTGGGTGGGCCCACATAAATATTTCCTGTGTCACGCCCTTATAAGTGAGATGAGTGGCAAATACCTACTTACCTGGACCGAAATAATTAATAGCGTTGATCCCAGGGGGATATCCCCCAGGCAATACTTGCCCCTTGATTTAAAGGGGCAGGCCTGAGTTTATTGCCAAGTGCCTGTGTCTACCACTCATGAGCTTCGGCTTGTGGGTGAGCTCACATAAAGATGTCCTTGTATCACACCCTCATAAGTGGGATGAGAGCGAAATACCTACTTACCTGACTTATAGAAGCATCAACAGAAAAAAGCTAGATAGAAACTATATAAAGATCCTGTTTGCTGTCTTGAACAAATCTAGGAAGTAGCACCCCACAAGAAAGGAACTGTACAACCAATTGTCCCCAATCACACAAACCATCCAAGTAAGATGAATAAGAAATGCTGGATACTGTTAAACAAGTAAGGATGAACTCATAAGTGTTGTTCTCCTGTGGACTCCTTTACATAAACACACCAGCGTTGGCAGATCAGCAAAAAATATATAAATCAGCTCTTTGCAGATTCTGGATGCGGTGCGGATGATTTGCCAGGGGTTATTACCGATAGTAACAGTCTGAGACAGAGACAGGGGGTGTGTATGCCTGAGACAAAGAAAGGAGAGCGCGAGAGAGAGAGAGAGAGAGAGAGAGTGTGTGTGTGTGTGTGTGTGTGTGTGTGTAAAACAGAAGGAGTGAGTAAAACTGAAGTAAAACTCACACACACACACACACACACACACTCTCTCTCTCTCTCTCTCTCTCTCTCTCTCTCTCTCTCTCTCTCTCTCTCTCTCCTCTCTCTCTCTATCTATCTATCTATCTCTCTCACACACACACACACACACATCGGTAAAGCAAGGAAGCCATGTTTATGGCTCAGCAGAGGAGCCATATTCACTTCTCTCTGCTGATGGAACCATATAAACCATTGGAATCTGTTGCCTCTGTGGTGGAGAACTGATAGCCATTGCTGTATCCTATCCTTAGCCTTGTTGAATTATATGGTGTTCTAACCCCATTTCGCAAGTATCGACAAAATCATGATGACTTGATTAAATATCTATAGTATGTAAAAAATTTTGATTGTTTTAGAAGCATGAAAAAATGATGATCAGAAAGAAAATGATGAATATTTTGTTTTAATCTTTACAAACAACCAAAATATTTTACATGACATATATATATGTACAAATACATACACGTATATATATATTAGGGCAGACTGGGATCTTTAACTATTAGTAGGTAACCAGTCTATGAGAGGGATAACTCTGAATTCAAAATTCTTGAGGTCAGTCGTTGATTGGGTTCATGGCATTCCTTGATGCACCAATTCTTTCCTATCGAATGTGCCAAAAAGTGTGGAATGGTCCAACACAAGCCTTCACCACTATAAACAAATCTCTGTGTTGGTTGTTCACTGAATGAACACTCATGTGTCAAAAATCGACGAGAGAGTCAATTTTATATATATATATATATATATATATATATATATATATATATATATATATATATATATGGGGATATATATATATATATATATATATAATATAGATAAATATATATATACTCATCATGTATATATGTATGTATATGTATATATAAAGAGATGAAGAAAAAGAAACAGACATACACAGGTAAAGTTGAATGGGGATAACGAGTTCAAATCATGTCTAAGGCAGCTTTTATTGACTACTTGGAAATAATGTCAGTAACGACCCAACTTGAAGTCCCATTACTCTGGCACTCTGTCTCATCGCCTAATATCTTGATGAACAGTCGCACTTCAATATCTGATAATACAGATTGTGCGTGAATGTCTACAGACTGTAGCAGCAAAAAGTGTACCTCACTATATGCGGTAATGGCGTTCGATCTATTTATACTATCATACAATAAACCCTGTTGGCTGGGACTTTAAAACACACCGACTTCACCTCTGCAGAGGAGTAAGACCCTTCTCCCAATGGGACCACCTGTTAGCTGCTGTTAGTGATCCGTGATGCTCAAGGATGGAATCCCGATGCTGAGCAGTCCATGACATACAACACTTCACTTTGGTCCGGGACTGGTCACATCAAGCCCGAGCACCTATATGATTGTCCCAATCCTTTTGCCTTTTATCCCTTTTATCATATATCTGCTAGAAGGTGGTGGCTAAGGGTCCTAATGTCCTTGGTATGACGTCAAATTCTATCTGATGGTGAAGTTCCAGTTGTGGAGCTCTGGGAAATGTGGAGCTCTGGGAATGTGGAGCTCTGGGGAATGTTGAGAACACCTTAATCACCATTGCCCCCCGGATCCACCCTGACCTGGAGTGGTATTACCTGTTAGGGTCCCATCTATGGTTTAAATGAAAAGTAATTTTTAAAAATGTGTTTTAAAAAATTAAGTAAAAAAAAAATGCGTACCATGAAGAATGAATCAAACAAAATGTATTTGGTGTAAAATAACCCAACAAGAGTTGACATGCCGTAAAATCCAACTAAGAAACAAACAACCATAAATGATACAATAAATCTGTTTATATGCTCTAAGCTTTCAAAGGTCAGATGTATGAAGACCCCAGTGGGAATTAAAATCAATACTAAGTATCTACTAGAATTCTTCCTTAAGCATTATAATGCACAAGGCGCTGAGCTAAGCTAAAAAAGTATAGCTCACTTAGTCCGAATTAAATTCACAAATTCAACGAACGATTCGTTTTATAATCAATTTAGATCTGTTTTGAAAAATCTTAAAGTACAAACATTTGGCTAGATGGAACCGTAAGTTCTCCTCGAAAAATAGTGTTTCTCTGTAGTATCATCATTATCATTGCCTAACATGACCGGGGAATACATTTCACATTGAAAAGATTTAATTTTTTTCTGAAATCACACATAAATTGTTGGTGTCTTTGTTTTGTATAACTGCATATTTTTTTTTAACTATTTTGTTTTGTTGGTTTGTTTACAATATTTTATTATTACATTTCTGAAGAGAAAAAGACAACAAGTTAGTATATTTTAAATATTTTTTTTCGAAACAGACATAAATTGACTATAAAACGAATCGACCTTTTAGAATTCTGCCTGCTTATGTAACATATGGGGCCGTATATATTAGTGGACAGTAGCTAAACATATATGAACTAAGGCTGGAGAGATAAGAATGATATTTATAACTGATCCTGTAATCGATTTCGTAATTTTAGAATACCGATAACAAAGTCTATTGCTTGCAAACAATAACACAGCAGTCTCCAACGTAAACTCAATCACACGCTCCAATGCGTCTCTCCACTTCTCTGCATGCCACTGGATGTTTTATACACAGCTCAATTTTTTTTAAATATTTGCATACGTGCATATACATTCTCGCCAATTCTCCTTTCTCCGAGATAGTGTTTTCTTAAATCAAACTGTTAAAGCAGCCATACTTTCCATTCGTTCCATTGATTTATTTTGCACGCAAGATTAGTTCATGACCTCTGATATATGTGATTTCTTTTTACGAAGAATTATTTTAGTTTTTATTCTGATCTGCTTGCCGGCCACCGAGCATTTTATTTCATTCAAAGATCTTAAACGATTATTTTTTTTCATTTCATTATATATATATATATATATATATATATATATATATATATATATATATATATGTATATATATATATCGCTCTCTCTCTCTCTCTCTCTATATATATATATATATATATATATATATATATATATATATATCGCTCTCTCTCTCTCTCTCTCTCTCATATATATATATATATATATATATATATCGCTCTCTCTCTCTCTCTCTCTATATATATATATATATATATATATATATATATCGCATAATTATATACAAATACACACACACACTATATATATATAAACGCACCCCTCACCACCCCATATATATATATATATATATATATATATATAGGGAATCGGCAAAGTTTTTATGAACTATAAAATTCTTTAAAGTGCACATGTATTCTAAGGATCACACACACACACACACACACACACACACACACATATATATATATATAAAGCAGGAGAGGAAAGTGGCGGAATGAAAAGATAAAGCCGTCTTCATCAATTCATTCCCGGATTGCCTGACTATATAGCATATTCATTGTAAAAGCGTTTCTTTTAATAATCCTGCAAGTCGATTGATTAAATTACAGTAAAAGTACATGAAGATTTTCATCCATCCTTTTCAATTCCAAAATTATTGAAATCTTAAAATAATGCAATTTCAAAAAACAGCAATATGGAAATGAATTAAAAAGAAAGTCTTTTAATTAAGTTTGAAATAATTATTGATAGATTTTATATTGAAATACACCTGTTAGAATTTTCAGTTTTAACAGGTGCATTTAATCATAATAATTCTTGAATTCCTTTGAATGTTGTTATGAGGGAAGTGAACTGGATAGTAATTACTTCCTAATTTGTCTCTTAGCATGGGAACCGTTATTACATTTTTACAAAGATGTGGAACTTCTTTCTTGTTAATGACAGGAATGATGACAATGAATATATGAACACCAATAAATTATTAAAAGTAATAAAAATTATATAAAAATTAGTACATTTTTCGAAATAAAGCAAATTAAATCTGAAAGAAAATTCAAAAGAGAATCATATTCTACAATAGTTTTAAAATAATTAAGATTGAACAATAGTAGCAGTAAATTTCACGATGAAATCCGTCATCCACGTTGTCTCGCTTACAAATCCGCATTCAAATCGTCTCGCTTATAAATCCACCCTCCAAGTCATTCGATCTGCCTGCCTTATTGGAAAAATACTTGCTACTGGCCTGATAAGATACTTAACCCCCCCCCCATATTGGTCATAATTCAAATTGCACTATTGGTGGACGCACATAGGATTGAAGGGTTCTTTACCAATAATCACGAAGGACTTATACGATTACCAGTAACTCAGGACATTTTAGTAACTAAAGGATTCACATTGTTGACGGACTCTTTATCAAGAATTCCACCAAATAAGCGCTTCTACTATTATGCCAAGAATGGCCCTTAGAAACTTAACAGTTTGTAATTTCGTTTTTTGTTGAATCTACTTCCTCAGAATTTGAATGCCTAAATTCTAATGTGGGAAAATATATGGTGCCCACCAAAAAGACTCTCTAAAAAATTTTTAAAAAAACAAAAAAGAACGAGCTCGTGAAATTCTATTGCCTTAAGAAATGCAATGAGGAGAAACTAACTACAAAGCCGATTCTTCGTTTATTGTTACTTTATTGAAATTCTATTACACTGAGCCTGAGAATTTCAATACTCACTTTACTCGAATCACGTCTCGGATTCTGAGCAGTTTCAGTAGCTCCATTGTTATTATCAATGCCAGTGCTTTTAGGATGTGTCAAAACTCACAGATGAAGTGACAAAAGAAAAAGAAAATAGAAGACAACAACAACAGCAACAACAACAAAAAACAATATGTATTTACGTTATAGAGTATGTGACCTGTGTGTTAAGTGCAGTGACTATAGAAACTAATACAACCTTTGATGTTTTTTTTAACAATTTTTTTGAAAAGAAAATCTCTGCCTTGTATTTTTGGGATGGGGGTGGGTTGGCGCAGATTGTTCTTACTCTATCGTGACAATAAGCGACGAAAGTTTCCTTGATAATTATTTGAAGATTTTTATCTCAAAATTTAAAAAATAATTGCACCCAAAGACAGCAAATATCGGGAGAAGAGTTTGTTGCTTTCTTTTTTTTTTTGGTTTGGTTTGGCTTGTTTTATTTTACGGTATATCAACCTCAGTGGGTCATTTAATGCCGATAAAGTTTTGAATTAAATGAATTCTTAATGGATAATACAATTTTTTATACATCCATTTGTCTATCTAACCCATAGATGGGACCCTAACAGGTACTACCACTCCGGGTCAGAGTGGACCAGGGAGCAATGGTGATGAAGAGGTGCTCCACATTCCCCAAACCTCCAAAACTGGAACCTCACCATCAGATAGAGTTTAACGTCATTCCCAGGACATGTAGACCCGCAGCCACCGCCTTCTAGCACCCATATGATAAAACGGGGTAGGGGCTTACCATAAGGGCAATGGGGTTGGGAAAATCATATAGGTGCTAGGGCTTGACGTGACCAGCCGATTGATCGGAGGGGGCCTCTCCGACCGCCCGTCTAGCCCAAGATAGGGCCAAAGTGGAGTATTGCATGTCATGAACTGCTCATCCACCTGGGCTCTATCATTAAGCATCACGGGTCGCCACCCACGGCCAACAGGTGGCCCCATTGGGGGAGTCTTACCCCTCTGCAGAGGTGCAGTCGGTGCATTATAACGCCCCAGTCGACAGGGCGGTTCTTTTTTTTACTATTCAGCTCATAAATAGGATCCTAAAAACAACGGGTTTATTCTTAAAAAGAATAATAAGATAAACCAAGAAAATCTTTAGGAATCTTAATGAAAAGGAATACATTATAAAGGGTGTTTGGGGTAAAGTCTTATTTAATTTGAATTTTACACCTCCGTAGAGGTGGCCAGAAATTGCGATTGGCCCCCTGAGTGGCGGTTATCGCGGATTATTGAGTATCCTCATATACCCTTCCTATGAATATTAATGTGTGTATCCAAATCCTCATAAATACGTGAATATTATGCTGACTGAGTAGTCTTGTACCATTAGTAATGGTTTACCTTCTTCACGATGTTGTTTTTTTTCTGATAAAACTGAGTTCATGAGCTTCAAAAAGCAAGGAGACATCTCCACACTTGACGGTAAGCCTCAAGTCAGTAGAAAAATTCACATACCTAGGTAGTAATATCTCATCCACAGAAGGCGATGTTAACACTCGAATAGGAAAGGCATGGTTGGATACCAACAAATTATCAGTCACAGGAAAATCCGATCTCCCTGACAAGCTAAAAAGACGATTCTTCCAGGCTGTGGTTGTGTCGGAGCTGCTGTATGGCTGTACCACCTGGACTCTGACGAAGCGCCTTGAGAATAAGCTAGATGGAGCTGCACAAGAATGCTGCGAGCGGTCCTGAATAAGTCGTGGAAGCAGCACCTCACAAAGAAGCAACTGTATGGCCACCTGCCTCCCATCTCACTAACCATACGAGTAAGACGGGGTAGGCATGATACAACACAAAGTAAATACTGTATTAAATTCAGGGAATTCTTTTATTCGGGTTTTAAAAAATTATAATCAATGGAAAAAGCGAAAACTATAAATTAAAAGATTAAAAGTGATAAAGAAATGCAATAAAGAAAAGAAAGAGTAATAAAGAGTTTCAGTCAAGCCATATATTTCAATATATCCAGATGTAGTAACGTTATATTCGCAAATGTAAAATAGAAAATATTTTCTCAGATTATCCAGGGTTTCATATAAGAAAACGTGCATTTATTTATTCATTGATTGTTACTTCTTTTAAGGAGGGAAACAAATATATTTAAACAGTGTAAAAAAATCTTTAAGATCAAGCATAATTCAATACATCGAAACACATTCTTTTTTAATCTATTTAATGATAGATAAATATACCACATGAAACACTATCAAGTTAATTAAAAAAAAACATTCTTTTTATTTAAAACTATCTTGTTCGGTTTCAATTTTAAATGAGTTGAAAGTGTGTCAATATTGCCAGTGGTATATACAGTAAAAATATTTATAATAAGAAATTGTATCTTTATGTTTTGCTATTTTCATTAATAAAGGCGCGTGGTCTAATGGTTAGCGTCATGGGAAATGGACTCGTCGACCCGAGTTCAATTCCTGGACGAAGCTGTTTGAATTTCATATAGCGCTTGTTCCCTTGGTAAAGGTATGAATCCAATTCTCCCTCCAGCTATGGATAAATAGCAGCGCAGACTGGGCTCTTTAACCCTGTCTAGGTTATCAGTCTAGAAGAAGGAAAACTCTGAATTCAGACCTGTTAAACTCCGCTTAAGAAATTGACCTTGTGTCACATCCTGCTCGTGCGGAAGGGTTGCTAAATAGATATTTTCATTAATAAATGAGTGTTTCGCATTGTTTTAAAATTTTGTTAAGTATCGTTCTTAAACTAGACTTTTAAAAAGGTTTTTTTCTAGATATTTTCTGATATAAAGCATCGGGTTTGTTAATATGGATTGCTCTTCCAACATGTTTAGTTTAATATCTTCTTGTTATAATGGCGATTTGGTGTATATCTGTAACCGAAACTAAGTCAGTGTTTACGTTTCAATAGCCTCAGGAGTTGCATAAGTTTTTTCGGACCCATGTAAGAGGGATTGAGAGGCAAACATTATTGCAGTGAGGAGGAAGTGAAATCTGTAGTGAAGAAGTAGCTCAAAGAACAGTCAACAGAATTTTACGGGGCAGTGATACATGCTCTCATTCGAAGTGGAACATTTAGAGAAACGATGACTATGTGGAGAAGTAGGGATCTAATTCATAGAGGAGCAGCTTCAGTTTAATGTACAATACATGTTCCTGTGTTGGTAATTATACCTTTCCTAAACAAAATGGGCATACATTTTGATTCACCCATATATATATATATATATATATATATATATATATATATATATATATCAAAATCATTGATACATAGAATAGATCTTATTTTTAACGAGACTTTTATGAAAATTGACCATGACCAGACAAACACCACGTGCGACATCCGGAGCACTGGACAGCTGTTTCGACCACCTTTGGTCTCATCATCAGTGCATGCCACAATCTCCGCCACTAGAGATTGAACCAGTGGACCACAGAGTGAAGAGTGGAAACTCTACACCTGGGACACCAGCCCACGCCACAAACGGAGAATGCAAAATTATCTAGTCAATGGTAATGGTAATTCACGCACAGCCACCTATATTTGTCGTGTATCCCATCGCAGGATTACAGAGGACAAGGTCACTTCAGGACAACGACTTCCCAAATTCGGGGCCGCATCCGCAGACACACAACCTAATGGGCAAGGGATACATATATATATATATATATATATATATATATATATATATATATGAGTAAAAATGAGTAAAGAAAAGAAATGTAGATGGATAAAATGAATTTAATCGATATCACAATAAATGTTCACTCTGATGAAGGTCGATTCTTCTATATGTGCGAAATATTTTCACACACATAAACTGACCGAAACACATGTGTAAGTGATATCGATTAATGTGATATCGATTAAATTCATTTTATCCATCTACATTTCTTTTCTTTACTCATTTTTCCTCATATTGTCGGATTCAATTCCTTTTCCATTTTCACACACACACACACACACACACACACACACACACATATATATATATATATATATATATATATATATATATATATATATTATGGGAAAATAATTAGTTGGTTGTTCAGAAACATGAAATTAGTAAACTAAATAAAGATCTGAGACTTATGTTCCAACATCGAATTATTTCCCCATACATATATAATATAGATATAACACACACACGTGCGCGCGCTCAAACAGACAAACACACAAACACACATACAAACACACACACAGACGCACGCACAAACAGACACACACACACATATATATGTGGTGTAATGATTAGCAAGCTAGATTAGCAGACCAGTTTGAGTGAGTTCGATTCTCACAGTGTGCCGGATACTTCTGGCCTTGTGCTACACTTAGTAAATCTTATTATAATGGAGATTGTGTGTTTGTCTGTCTGAAGCCGAAACTAAATCACTACTCAAGTCACATTCCCTTAGTTATTGACGTCACATTCACCATGAATTTATTTTATTTAAACCTCAGTTATTGATAAAATTGTTATACCTTATTAATACTTTGACTTTATCTACATTCTAATAACATGCAATTGTATTTATATATGCAACAAAATAGCGGGTTACAGTGTGAACAGGAAAGCTAATTTGCATATTGATATTAAAAGTTAATTTTATTAAATATGCGCTTGGTATTATTGATTTCTAATTTTGTTTGTTTTTTCTTAATGAATATGAGCAAAAATCTCGGAGATAAATCTTAAAAAAATCCCTTAACAAGAAAAAAAATAACTGTAATATTATTCTTTACTTCCTATTTTAACTAAATAGTTAAATTAGGAAATTTAACAATGAAAGACGGGAGTAAAAATGATGGAATAGTTTCAAAGTTGTTCTATTTTTCAATCATAGTTCCAAATCTTTTTATCTACATTCTTATTCAGTTTCATTAGCCTTTCTAATTTAATATGATTTTTATTATATTAAAACTTAAATACTTGCACCCGGAGGTGCATACATTTGCTAGTTACTATAATATATATATATACATGGATAGACTCATCAGAGATACCAACAAAGAAGCATCCACAACATGATGTATAAATATATATATATATATATATATATATATATATATATATATATATAGACATGGATTTATAATAAAATGAAAAAATTGTATATATATATATACATACATATCTATCTATATATATATGTGTGGGGGGGTGTATTTATGAGTGTGTCAATATTTATCAAATTGTAAATAAGTTTGTAGACTTCAATTATTTGAACCAGTGTGTATTTATTGTTTCTTATTTTAGAAAAATATATTTGACTGATTGAAGATTTGATGATGGCATATTAGCATTGAACAGAACATTTGCTTTGAGGCACCCTAGACGCCATCGACTGGGTTTATTTTTGATTCAAAAATTTAATTAGATTTCATGCGGCTTCCTTATAAAAGTTTTTCCTCTTTTCTACAATCGATTAAAAAATGTTTAACGTGAATTGAAAGTGGATTCAAATACGACAATATCTTACCCAACTGCACCTGCTTATTCCACGCCCCGCTAATAACCATTAAAAATGGACTATAACATTCAAAGTCACAGAAAAAATACAATTTTCTTATATATATATAGATAAATATATA